>CM033644.1:78765748-79286848 GCA_019512145.1 Engystomops pustulosus
GGGTGGTAGGTGGATCAATGGGACGTGAGGGATAGCCTTTTAAGGGCTAATCCTAACGTTCCCTGCCACTTTTTTAATAACGTAATTTGGTATTTATTCAAATTACTTATGCGGCTACAGGGGCGTGGAGTAGCCGCATATGAGATTACACGAGGAGGCTACTCCCGCCCCGGTAGCCACGTTATCCCTCCTACTCACCCATCTTCGTCGCGCAGCTCCGCGTAGATCGCGCCCCATCGTCCGGCGATCCTGCCGTCTCGCTGCCGAAAAGAAGAGCAGGCCCGCGCCTGTTTCGGAGTTGTGACCGCGCAGGGCGAGGCGCTTGCCTCTTCTGCGCTGCGCAGACGGAGAGGAGAGAAGGAGATGACCCGCTGGTCGCTTTATTTTGAGCCAAGAAGCGAAGAGGAGAGAGAGCTAAGAAGAGGGGGGAGGTAGGAGGGTGGCCGGCTTGGGAAAGGGCTCCTGGGAACGCCGGCTCGGGAGGGGAGGGGCAGCAGGCGAAGCTTCAACAGAATTGGAATATCCATATTGCAGGCTACTCCAAGACCCGTAGAAGCATAAGTTAAATTTGAAGTAAATACCAAATTAAAGTATTAAAAAGTGCAAGGGGACGTGAGGATTAGCCCTTTAAAAGGGCTATCCTCAGTCCCATTGATCCATCCCTACCACCCAATCTACCTTTTAGGTAGATTTGTAGGTGTAGGTGCACTTTAAAACCAAAATTCTAGAACCAATCTTGTTTTTTTAAACAGCATCTAACTTCCTTTCTTTTTTCTGTGAAGGATTATCAGAAACCGGATACATTTTGTTATTGTTTGATTTGGTATTGAAGGTTTAAGTCAGAAGTGTTAAGCCATAAACTACTTTAGAGAACTTACCCTACTCAGTTCCTTCAGATTTTGTCTCCAATTACCATCACAAAGACACCTTACATTCATTCTGAACTAAGGAAAGGTTACTAGGGAGAAAGCAGAGAAGGACAGACACAGCGGACAGAACAGTAAAATAAAACAGCCGCCAATGTGATGTGAATTGTCTATGTATAACGTGCAATTTAAAGTGCGCCAGTCACTATTAGAAACCCGAAGAATAAGGACTATTAACGACCTAAGGAAGCAATTGCGCTCCACCGTGGCGTCCCAAACGAAACAATTGAATAGTAAAGGGGAAAGGAGAGGGCAGATACGAGGTAGAGGAACAGTGAAGACATTTAGGCAATTCTCCTTTCATATCTGCCCTGGTAGCAGAGAATAAAGAACAATAAAGATATGTCCAGATAGATTATAAACTGCCCTACATATTTCCATGTCGAGACATTCTTGCCAAAAAGCAGGATACAGAAATCAAATGGGAACTATGAAGCAGCAGCATAGTATGACAGGTTGTTAGTACCGAATTACATCTTTTTTATACTTTTCTAAGCATTATTTCAAATGTTTTGGGAGGATGATCTACCTCATGGTAAAAATTTCCTCACCTGTAATCACCAGGGGAAGCTTATGGCATATGGATTTCCCGTAGTTTGCAGGCTATACTACAAGATGCACCTTATAGATTTTAGTCATCCAAAAAGAGGAAAATATATTTGATACCAATTAAATTTGGTCACACACAAGCTCTGCACTCTGCTACACCCATTCAATCACATACATTTTTGCTACATTTATTCACTCTCACACAGCTCTGCTACATCTATACCGGGTCTGCTACATACATTTACTCAATTAAACACGCTCAGTGCTCCTACATCCATTCCCTCTCTGTTACACACATACAGATCTTCCTCATACCCAATCCGAGAAGCAACTTCTTTTTACTTCCAGGCCCCATTCCTTGGCAGCATGAAACGGTTTAAGGACCTGGCAGTGATCAGTCTGCAGTAATCCTCACATCCGGATGGCAGGGAGAGTAGTGAGGAGGCTCTGCTCTTTAGCAATTAGGGCGAAATACTTATTAGCATTTCAACTTATCTCCAGGACAAGTCAGGAGGGTCTGGCAGTGCTTCATCCTTCTGGCCTTCAGGTTGTAAGATGCTGGCCCTTTTTAGCAAGATTTTTTCTTGCTAAAAGGGTGTTTTATAGTCAGAAAAATATGGTAGATATTGGATCTCCTTTGAGTTGTCATTTTATCAATTTTAATTCTGTACTACATTCAATGATATAGAACCGCACTGGATGAGCTGGTACTGGAAATAGGCATCACAGGGGATTTACTGGCCCCTGTTTTGCTGTTTGTGTGGGCTCCCAGAATCAGGCTTTTATCTACTGTTCTTTGGATAGGAGGATATGGGAAAACCGCTTTAAGCCTCTGGACAAACCAGACTTCTGCTATTTTGTGTATGCCACCTTACCTCTATAACTGCACAAAGGAATCAGGAGAGTTTTAATTTGGTACCAGAAAGGAAAGCTCTGGATTCTATGAGGCCAAATTATTTAACAAAATATAAATTTGCTCTAAAGACATGATGTGGATATTAATTTTCCGGAAGAAAAGAAGATTCAAATTACATGTAAAGAAAAGTTGGAAAGATTTCTTGAAAAAGGCAATCATGTATTTGTCATAATTGCCTTTAACCCCTTAACGCTGAAGCCACTTTTCACCTTCCTGACACGGCCCATTTTTTAAAATCTGACATGTGTCTATTTAAGTGGTTATAACTTTGGAACGCTTTATCCAGTTGATTTTGAGATTGTTTTTTCGTGACACATTGTACTTCCTGTTGGTTGAGAAATGTAATCAATATATTTAATATTTATTTATGAAATAAATGGAAATTTGGCAAAAAAAGGGAGAAAGGAAGGAGAGGGGAGAACCTTTTTCCTTTTTCTTCCGCTTTTTTCCCCCGCACAAGGGGGAAATGATGTTGTTGAGTTAGCTGTCGTAGCAGCCTTCATCCTTTGGGGCTTTATAATGTTTTTTAGATAAAATATAAAAGGAAACTTTATACAGCCAGACATTCCTCAGCATATACAGCAAAGGAACAACACAAATATGGTGTTAACCTTATTACTATGAAGAAAATAAATAACTTGTTCTATAGATTTGCTAATATTAAAATTAATTTATTGATTCTTTTTTTATTTTAATATACAGAAACTTGTGATGAGGAAGGAGCTTGGCTGAGGTGTCCACGGGAACAATCCCAAATCCTCAGCACTCTGCTGTGGATTGGCTACAACAGCTATCGTGGGTGATTTATTAAACTGGGATTATGCAAAGACCTTTGGGAGTCTGCATTGAAGGTTTTAACCCCTTCCGACATTTGACGTAATAGTACTGCACTGGCGGGAGGTTGCGTTCCCGCAAAATGCAGTACTATTACGTCAAGCTTCTGGCGCCTCTCTGAACGGAGCCAGCGGCCAGAGCTCGGGTGTCGGCTATATATATAGCCGGCACCCGCCTCTAACACCCGCGATCGGAGATTTCTCCGATCGGGTGTTTCCTACCACACGCGCTTCACGCTGACCGCGGCGTGTTAGAGGCACTTAAAAGCATTGCAAGTTGAATCGGACCCCCCGCAGCGCTTACCGGGGGGTCTGCAGCTCCCGATCGCAGCCCGGGACTGCCGGTGCCCGGCTGCGCGATCTCTTCCTGGTGCCGGGTCGTTCCTCCTGGCAGGACCCGGCTGTAAGACACTGGGCTGGCGCAGCCTGCTCAGTGTCTTACATTACACATGCAATACTTCTTTATTGCACTGTGTAACCTGTAAAGAGCTTGCAACGTGATCAGAAGATCCTGTTCAAACTAAATTTCAGTTACTGTAAGAAAAAGTAAACAAATAATAAGTTTTTTATAAAATTTAATAAAAAAGTGAAAGTCCCCACAAACACCACATTTCCTGTACACAAGTAATAAAGTTAAAAACCAAATCACAAAAAAACCCACTTATTGGTATCGCTGCGTCCGTAACAATCTGTAACAATACTCTAATCATAATTGGACCCGCTTGGTAACGTGGTAGAAAAAAAACCCCAAAAACTTGCCAAAAATTAAAACTTTTATCAAATTGCTTTACAAAAAATGTTCTAAAAAGTGATCCAAAAATGTTACAAGCACCAAAATGATACCACTGAAAAGACACTACTTTCACACAAAAAATAAGCTCACAACCAGCTCCGTCAATCAAAAATATCTATAGTTATGTCTGCTATAAATATGGAAATATAAAAAAAATGCAATTTTTTCTATTCTAGTTTTCCTTCAATAAAATTGGACAAATATAAATAAACTATAATAATGAGGTATCACCGTACGTAGTTGATCCTTAGAATAAAGTATAATATATTTTGTTATGCTACAGTGAACATCCCCCCAAAAAAATGCTAAAAATCCAAACAAGAATTATGATTTTATTTCCTCCACACGTAAAAAGTTAATAAAAATTGCTTCAATAACTAAAAACCCACTAAATGAAGTTTTTTTTACAGTGCCATCTCGTCCCGCAAAAAAAGCCCTTATTTGTCTAAATTGCTTAAAATAAATAAAGATTGTATAGCCCATTCCCAACGCGCGTTGCGATGAACTGTGCGGCGGTAGTGACTTGCCAACACTGTTCAGACACAGTGATCGGGCAAGATGGCGGCTGTTCCTGACGCCATCCATCCTCCCCATGGACCAGAATGGTTCTGTCCCCCCCCACTGCCCTATTGTCATGATCGCTGCTATTGGCTCATCAATTCAGACCAGCCATTAGAGCGAATTACTTATGACGTCACTAATACCGATCACCATGTCTGTACACGGTGATCGGGCAGGGTGGCGGCTGTTCCTGACTGCCACCAATTTTGCCTTGCGGTCCGAGGGGTTTTGTTGCCCCCCTCTGTCATGGTTGCCGCTATGTTGGTCGATTGGTCCAGCCAAAAGCAGCAATATCGTCACAATGGGCATCGCTACGGGTAAATAAGAGCAACACTTGGCGATAATTTCCCACGAAAACTAAGATATGGTACAAAAAGCGCTGGCCGTGCACATTGTACAGATTATGCTGTAAAACTCTTACGTGCTGTTCCAATGTGCACGTCCTGCCGTATAACATTTCTCCTTTTTCAAGAGGAAGATATTAGGAAACTAATATTGGGACAAGAAGTACCGGGGCCCCAGTACTTCTGTTTGATGTCTAGGACAGCATTTTCCCGGTGATTCTGATGCTTCTAAAAGGAGACTCAATAAAGAGTCGTTCCAAAAGGAGTTAGGATGGACACTATATACTAAGAGACCTGCGACAACTCCAAGTGTGACAAAAGTTTAGTGTTCCCGTCCCCTGGTATTTCTATCTCCTTATACGCAACACATCACAATTCACCCCAAGCTGTTTGTGAATTCATTTAGGTAAAATGAATAATTGTAACAACTGTTAGGTTACGTTGCTCCCTATACCCCTCATTTTTCATAAGGGGCGCCACATAACGTGCACTGAACTTTCCAGAAATAATTGCAGTTTCCATCTTGGACTCCGTGCACATCATGTTTGGAAAACCACCTGTATGTTCCAATGCTCATTTCACCACGGTATTACCCTACACGCATATTACAACCTTGCTAAATTCCCCAAGGGTGTACATTCAACAATTTAGGGTCACTTTCGGGTTTTCCTCTGTTTGTTACCACTACAGCCTCCAAATGTATCCTAACACTGTGAAGGATTTCTGTCAAATTTGGCCACTACAAAAAAACAATCCCTCTTTTCCTCCTCTACTGTGCGCCCTAAACTCTTTATATGCACATGTAGGGACTTCTACACTCGGGAGAGAATAGTTTTTACCCCTTTTCGGGTTATTTATGTATTATCCCTTGTGGCTTACAAATTTAGGGGTAAGTGACATTTATAGAAAAATTTTCACCTTTTAATGTTTAGTGCCTATTGGATCATTCACCTGTAGGGCAATACATATATTACACATTGCAAAATTCTCTAAGGGGGTGTGCGTCAAAATTAGGGTCACTTTTCGGATTCTTATCTGTTTTATTATACCACTAGTTCTCCAAATGCATGTCAACTTCTGTCAAATTTGGCTTCTAAAAGCAAACATCCCCCTTTCCTTTTACTGTGCGCCCATACAACATTTTTATATACACATGTGGGGTACTTCTACACTCGAGAGAAATAGGTTTACACATGTTGGGGGGTTATTCCATTTTTTTATCCCTTGTGGCTAATAAATTAGGGGTACAATGACCTTTATAAGAAAATTTTCACCTTTTTCCTATGTTAGTCCTAATAAAATCAACAACTCTTACGGACAAATACACATATTACACCTTGCTAAATTCTACTAAGGGTGTACTTTCCAAATGGTGATACTTGTTGGGGTTCCGCTCTGTTTTGGTACCGCTACGATCTCTCTAAATGCATCCTGACACATGTAAGGATGTCTGTCAATTTGGCTTCTAAAAGGACAACGTTCCTCTTTCCCTCTGAGCCCTACTGTGTACCCATACAACCTTTTTATGAAAAAGTGGTGGCATTCTGTGCTTAGGAGAAATAGTTTTAAGCGATTTATGGGGGTTGTTTTACATCTTTTATCCTGGTGGCTTACAAAAATTTGGGGTAAAAAGTTGACTTTTTTGGAGAAAATGTTCACCTTTTTCCCTTTTGGGGCCTAATTGAATCCCAAATACCTGTTGGGGCAACTACACAAATTACACTTTGCTAAACTCTCCAGGGGTGTTCTTTCCAAAGATGGTGTCTCTTGTTGGGTCTTTCCTCTGTTTTGTAGCGGCCCAACTTATGGTTTCCAAAGCATCCTGACACAGAAAACTTTTCAGCCTATTTGCCCTGCAAAAACAAACAACGCGCTTTCGTTCAAGGCCACACTGCCCTGCCAGCAGGTACAGTGACAAAATGGAGTATTGGGCATACTCATGAGGAATTGCCCAACATTGTAAAATGCATTTTCCTTTTAAGCCATGTGAAGTGCAATTTTAGTGTTCATGAATCTATAGTAAGTAAAATTACATTTCCTGTCATTTCACTTTCATATCTTTCACCCTCATGAAACGCTCATAGGGTTAACAAAATTCCCAAAGGTTGTTTTCAATATTTTGAGGTGTAGTTTCTGAAATGGTGTCATTTGTGGGGTTTTTCTGTCATTAGGCCTTATAAGTCACTTCTAATACTAATTGACCCTCCAAAAGTAGGTTTTGATGATTTTCCGTGAAATCTGAAAAATTGCAACCTAAAGTTATAAGCCTCCTAACATCCTAAAAAAGGAAAAGATGTTTGAAAATGATTCCAAGTTAAAGCAAACATATGGAAAATGTTATTATCAATTATTTTAGTGATATGACCAACTTTCCTAAAAAGTAGAAAATTTAGAATTTGGAAAACATTCTTTTAATCAAAAAGTCGGCGCCAGAAGCTTGACGTAATAGTACTGCATTTTGCGGGAACGCACCTCCCGCCATGCAGTACTATTACGTCAAATGTCGGGAAGGGGTTAAAACCTTCCAATGCAGACTTCCCAAAGGTCTTTGCATAATCCCAGTTTAATAAATCACCCACCGATAGCTGTTGTAGCCAATCCCACAGCAGAGTGCTGAGGATTTTGGGATTGTTCTCCGTGGACACCTCAGCCCAAGCTCCTTCCTCATTCACAAGTTTCTGTATATTAAAATAAAAAAAGAATCAATAAATTAATGTTAATATTAGCAAATCTATAGAACAAGTTATTTATTTTCTTCATAGTAATAAGGTTAACACCATATTTGTGTTGTTCCTTTGCTGTATATGCTGAGGAATGTCTGGCTGTATAAAGTTTCCTTTTTATATTTTATCTAAAAAACATTATTTTTAAAGCCCCAAAGGATGAAGGCTGCTACGACAGCTAACTCTGCAAGATTGGCCTAGGTAATGCCCAAGAAATCTTCTGACAAATGGCTTATCTCACTAGAACAAAACAATCAGGAAGCTACTAGACAACAGACATGTTATCTGACATCAGTTGGGAAGCACCATACACACAAGGTGGTTAACCAAACCAACTGATGCAAATGTTTTCATATTCCTAATGTGTACAGGGATCTCATCCCTTCCCTGACTGAAAACAGGCAAAATGGTATAGTAGCACACATATGTAATATCTGGACAATACAGGACTATTGAAGGGGGTTTCTTATATTAAGAAATTCAATATTAATAGAGTAAGGCCCTCCACCTTGGACAGAGTCCAAGTAGAGAAATGTTTATAAATGAGCACTCTGACCTGCAGATGATCCACTCTCTGCTTTACCATGGTTTCTGGGGTTTCCAGTTCAGCCATGGCTTCTGCAATGTACAAAACATGTTGTGGAGTGATAGGTTGACATGGCTCTGCAACAATCTCTCTCTGTTAACATCCAGAAACAATCAGTCACTTACACATACTTAACATACACGGATGTCAAACAACTAAGTGCTATTACAGTGAATGTGATTTTTAAATCCTCTTATTTAGGGATGACTGTTCACCCCCACTGGTAACACCCATGATAGGTGCTGGCTTTGCTGTAATTTCCAATGGATTGTCACTCCTCGATGACATCACGGGGAGCAGATCCTCAGGATAATGGCAGCTGCTGGGATTTGAATAGCGCTCTTACCACTAACACTCAAATGGTGCTGGGGCTTTGCTTGCTGCATTTAAGGAGTTAACACCCATGAACGGTGGCATTTAGAGATGGGCAAATTTTTTAAAAATTCGATTTGCTGAGATTGAAGAATTTCCAGACAGAATTCGATTAGACCCGAATCGAATCATGGCAAATCACGTTAAAAAACAGGTATTTCCTGGCTGCAGAGAGCCTGTAGGGTGTTGTAGAACGTTGTTCCATGCTCAAATAAGCGAAGCGGGAACACAGCCAGTCAAGGTAACATCTGTGCCAGCTCGAAAGGACTGAGCTGAGGGCCAAGATCGCACTATAACATCAAAGAGTGCACTCTTTTTCACTGACATCAGATGATTCCATAGATTACGACAGAACCTGTTCTGTTAAATGCAGATACATGTAGAAACCCCCCATAAGAGTGGAGAGGTTGTCGGCAGTAATTTTGCATTGACATCACTGATCATTTTGCCCTTCTTTTCATCCGTCAGTGTCCGCTTTCAATCGGTCAGTAATCCATCAGTATTGCTAAAGCCAAAAACAAACAGGCGTTGATCCAAAACAGAGATCACCAGTAAATGGGATATTGGCATGTCCTCTGTGTTCTATATCCACTCCTGCTTTTGGCTATTAATCCTTCAGTTTTTCATTCCTTCTGAAAGATGAAATGAAAGGGAAAACCAAACATAGTGGCAACATCATAGGGTGGTGGAGGGTGAAAACGGCTTTATGGAAATCACAGGGTGTTCCAGGGAGACAGCGGTCAGTTGGCAGCAGCATGAGTAGGCCGCAAAGTGGCACAATGACAAATTATGGAGGTGGTAGCAACATTGTAGACCTCACTGTGGCACAATGACAGAGTGTGGAGTTGGCGGCAGCAGCATGAGGTCAGAGAGTGGCACAATTACAAATTCTGGAGGTGGCAGCCACATGGTAGGCCACAGTGTGGCACAATGACAGAGTGTGGAGCTGGCGGCAGCAGCAGCAGGAGGTCAGAAAGTGGCACAATGACAAATTCTGGAGGTGGCAGCAACATGGTAGGCCACAGAGTGGCACAATGACAAAGTGTGGAGGTGGAGGCAGCAGTAGCAGCAGCATGAGGCCAGAGAGTGGCACAATGCCAAATTCTGGTGGTGGCAGCAACATGGTAGGCCACAGCGTGGCACAATGACAACGTGTGGAGGTTGGGAGAAGCAGCAGGAGGTCAGAGAGTGGCAGAATCACAGTGGGTGTAGCTGGGCTGCAGCAGCATGAGGCCAGAGAGTGGCACGATGACAAATTCTGGTGGTGGCAGCACTATGGTAGGCCATAGTGTGGCACAAGGACAGAGTGTGGAGGTGCTGGCAGCAGGAGGTCAGAAAGTGGCACAATGACAGGTGGGTGTGGAGGTGGGTGACAATTCCAGTGCCTGGTAAAGATGGTGGGAGGCAGATGGAGCAACTGGCAGCAGATGTGTGGCATCAGGCGGTTTGTGCAGCTATTTTGATGCTATTCTGATGCTGCCACAGCGCCGAGTTGGTGATTTTACCGCCAACACTCGGCACTGAATGACTACTAACGTCGCTGCCTCACTGGGCCCCTGTGCCATTGCTTTCTTGTACCTTCAAAGTAGGTTTTGTACCCCTCAGCTGTTTGGCTCCCGTTCTCGCACTGCTGCCACCCTGCTGACTCATGGCTGCAATAGCGACTTGTTGCTTGTTTCACTGCTTCACCCGGCTCTCAAGTGCGATCGGCTACATCATCGATTTGTGTTTCCCTGTCACTGCTATTCTGCTCAACGGCCTCAGTATGCACAGCCTGACTACTTGCAAGTGCAACATAACCTCCTGTGCCACTCTCCACATCTCTACTTTCGTGCCTACTGCATGAAGCAGCGGATGTCTGCCCCACCTCTTCACTGCCAAGCAGCTGCTGACTTTCCTCAAAGAGTTTGTCCTCGCTGTATAGTGGCTATGAGCCCAGACCACCTAGTACAGTGATGGCAAACCTTTTAGAGGCCGAGTGCCCAAACTACAAAGACCCACTTATTTATCGCAATGTGCCAACACAGAAAGTTAATTTGTAATTTATACTCCCTTCTCTGTCACAGCTTTCTTTCATATCAGCACCCTGAGGACACCAATAAAGCAGAAAATAGTCCCTGGTAGAGCTGTCACTTTAAGATACCTCTGCACAGCAAGTCCTGGGCTGTCTGGGACTGCAGGAAGATGCCTGGAGTCATCTCTGGTGATGGCCTGAGTGCCCACAGAAAGGGCTCTGAGTGCCACCTCTGGCACCAGTGCCATTGGTTAACCATCACTGACCTAGTAGATGTCTGGTTGAGGGAAATGAACAGGACAGAGGCTGGTTGAGGACAGGTGAGGGCCACTGACCTGCTCCTTGGCCAGCTGACAAACCCACGGACTCTTGGCTGAGGTTGTCAGATGGGAGGAAGTGGATGACCTAGTCAACCAATCGAGAACCTTTGGGTTGTTCATCAACACACTGCCCTAGATGACACCAGCAGTTTTTGCCTCACACAGTCACCCCTGCTACGACGTCCCCTTACTTTGCTGCGACCTGCGTCTGCTCCACCTGCCACCTCTCTGTCTGACATATTGGTTAATAAACTATGCTGATTTGACACAGATTTCTTGATATCAACTTTAGCAACAAAAAAGAATTGAAATTTGGGGAATACAGAACCCCAAAACTGACACCATGGACTGTGAGAAAAAATCATCCCAGCAACTACGTGGATTTGACACAGATTTCTTGATATCTACTTTAGCAAATAAAAAAGAATTGAAATTTGGGGCATACAGAACCCCAAAAACTGACACCCTGGACTTTGCACAAAAATCACTGCATCAGATACTGAGTACAAGCAGCTGGATGCTACAGGCAGCACATGCAGTGTGAAGTGACGGAATTGCAAATGGCCGTCTGTTTTTATAAGGCTGTGACATCACATAAGCCTGCCAGTCGCTGATTGGCTTACATGTCTGCACATGTGATCGAGGGTGTTCCTTTCTTCTTCCCAGATTTCTCTGCTCCATGTGACACGTTGTGCTCGTGGCCATTTTGCTAATAAAGGGGGAAAAAATTGTTCCCACGAATCACCGTAAACTTCAGATTTGTGCCGAACCAAAGTTTTCCTGAAATTCTAAACAAATTCCATTTTGCCCATTGATTTCCCCATCTCTAGTGGCATTAATAAAATATTAGCATATTAAGAAAATAATGGGGATCATTTACTAAGGGTCCGCGGACCGCACATACATGACGATTACCGATTGGCGCCGCATTTAAAAGGGTATTGTGGCACACATGATCGGATTTTGGTGCAGTTTGGTGCAACAGAAGTCGTGGGGGCGGGTCGTCGGACGATCCGATGGATTCGGAATGAGCTCAGAATTTAACATTTAAATTGTGTTGCATGACAATTCACTTACATACACCAGGAAAAAGATGGTGAACTCTGGTGGACCTGATCGGGGAAGCGACACAAGCAGGACATCGGTCACACGATCTTAGTGAATTGCGCTGGAGTCCATGATCGTCGGACAACGCACAGCGGGGTTCCCGATGTGGACAGGTAAGTAAATGTGCCCAAATGTTCTTAACTAAACAAACTGCATACTAGGACATGAAAAACACTCTAGGGATGATGCTACCATGGGAATCTACATCTGGATCTACTTCAGTAATAAATTCCTCATGGTAGATTTCCTTTAAGTATATGGGGCTCATTTACTAAGGGTCACAGATCGGACTTTCGTCGGACTGTGCGCCTTTGTCGGGGATTGCATGGCTTGCACAGGTATTTAACAGGTATCTGTGCTGGGATTGTGTCGCACGTGACCATTTTTTGGCGCAGCTGTGTTGGCTTCCATGCAACACAAATTGGGGGCGTGCCATCGGACAATCTGACTAATTCGGACTGAGCGTGGAATTTATGATTCAAGTTGTGTCGCAAGTGCAAGCACTTACATGCACCATTAAAAAGAAAGTAAACTCTGTTGGACCTGAGCGGGGAAGCGACACATGCAGGATATCGGGCGCACCATCTTAGACAATGCACTTATCGTCAGACAATGCACTTTCTGTGAACTCCTGTGGGAATGTAAGTAAATGAGCCCCTATGTGTTTATGAGAACCTTATTAAGAGAATGAATCTCAAATCTATGTGCAAATCTTACCTTTGGACCATTGGATTCCACTTTTTCCAATGTCTCTGGAAATTTTGACTTGGATGCTTCAAAATCTGACATTTTACCAAGATCAAGTTCACACAGACCATTATTCATTGTATCCACCTAAGTCAACAATAGGTTATAGAATAGTTACAAAAACACATAACAGACACAGTAGGATTTTTCCCTCCCCTTACACTATTTTTGTAATTTTTAGAAATGTGAGCAGTCAGGGTTTTTAGCTCCTCTGGGACAATATTGCTTATAAGTGGTACACTCGTATAGCTGTTTGTGACTTTTCTGGCATTGTAACTCTCATCTTTTCCTGTCGCAATAAAATAATTGTTCAAAATACTGTACAACATCCCACTTTCAGAGAGCTGTAATATGGTTCACAAAGACTACCAGGCCTTATTGTGTGCCTCCAGTTTTTCTTTGGAAAATGTAACATGCTCAATTTCAGGGGTGTAACTAGGAAAGGCAGGGCCCCATAGCAGAATTCTGAATGGGGCCCCCATCCCCCTTAAAAATATACATTTTACACTCATATAGACACACATATTTATATACTTATATACATAAACACACAGTTCTTTATACACACATACTATAGAAACACACACACACATTTATACACTCGCACACACATTTATACACTCACACAGGTGCACACATTAAGAGCATGTACACATCACATATGCACACACATATTGTGCCATATACAGACATACAGCATATAAACACACATACAGTATATATATACACCATATACATATACAGCATATATACATCAAATATATGTTATATGCATATTATGCTGTACAATGTATATAATGGTTCACACCTTCCATTCTTTAGTGTCAGATCAGATGACGGAGCCCCCTGACACTGTGGGCCCCAGAGCGACTGCTATTGCTGCTACCACAGTAGTTACGCCCCTTCTCAATTTTAATCTCTATTTTCTTATAAGCATCGTTTGTATATCTCTGAAAAAAGGTGGTGTACATAGGGAATCATACAGAATCATATAAGGTGTCTACAACTCCGTATGACTGTGCCAGATGGTTTCTGTGTGTACCTGTGTGTATGTATAAGGCCCTGCATGGAGTACATATGACTTTCTTGTTACTTACTGACGTGTCACTTGTCAGTAGTAGTTGCAGGATTCCTGTATCACAGCTGATCTGACTTTGCAAAAGCCCTTGTCTCTTTTTTCCTTTCCTTTCCGGTTCAATTTCTTCACTTTCACAAATTGGCGACTGAAACTTCTTACCCTGGCGTTCATGAACAACCCTGATAATGACCTGGCGTAGAAGTTTATGTGCAGTTTCCTTTTCCAATTCCACCCATGGGCCTCTTGCTCTCCTTCCACCTGCCAGTTGGGCCAATCTGCGACATATAACTACAACAGGCTTTGGAAGATGACGGAAACTCCGGGCTTCTTGTCCGTGAAGAAGATGACGTTGGCGTACAAGATACTGGGGCAATGTAAAGGCAGGGTAGCCAGGAGTTAAATTTGAGAAAACTGTCCATTGTGAACTTAAAAACAGGGAAAAATCACAAACAACTGAAACTTGTGATCCTGTTTGGATAGACCCAGGACGACGAAGACGCAAAAAACGTATAGCATCTGCAGCACTAACACGGCACGCATAGATCAAGTAACATGCAATGAGAACCCCTGAAACAAAGAAAGGAGTTAGACAATACTGAAACTCCAAGAAGAAGTACAATAATCCAAATTTTACATACCAAATATACAGATTTTTATGGTCAATATAAATAAACAATGAACCCTAGCATAGCTTTTTACTAAAGATGTCTATAGACATTGGGGGTCATTTACTAAGGGCCCGATTCGGGTTTTCCTGACGTGTTACTCGGATATTTCCAATTTGCGCCGATTTCCCCTGAATTGCCCCGGGATTTTGGCGAACGCGATCGGATTGAGGCGCATCGGCGCTGGCATGCACGCGACGGAAATGGGGGGGCCTGGCCGAACGAAAACCCGACGGATTTGGAAAAATCGCCGCATTTAAAAAAAAAAGTGTCGCTCAGCATGCGCTTACCTTCACTCAGCCCGGCTCGGTGTACTCCAGTGCGTTCCGATGCTCTTTAGCGCAGCAGCGACATCTGGTGGACGTCGGAGGAACTGCCTTAGTGAATCACCGGAAGACCCGAATCCACCGCAGAGAACGCGCCGCTGGATTGCGAATGGACCGGGTAAGTAAATCTGCCCCATTATCTCATCGCAGAAAAAACCCACCAAATTTAAAAGGGCAGAATAAAATTGGGTATGTTTGGAAGTTTGGTCATCTTGCATTTTACATGCTATATTCCCAGTCAAAATAAAATGCTGCTAGAGGTTTTTGGCAGCAGCACATGCCCCGAAACCACTTCAGAACACATGTGGATGAGCCGTGCCCACCCACTCCGCCAGATGACACTGCAGTACCTAGCAGACGCCAATGACTTATAAAGGAGTCTGTCTAAATTGTGGTGTCCATAGATGTGACACACTGGGGCTTATTCACTAAGGGTCCCGCAGCCGAATTTTCGTCGGTTTTCCCGACTTTTCGGGGATCGCGCCAGGCATGGCGTCGCACGCGATCATTTTATGTCTCAATCGCGCCGGCATTCGGACTACGTGCGGGATTTAACATTTAAATTTGTGTCGTAAGCCATGCACTTAGATGCCCAGTAAAAAGAAGGTGCACTCTTTTCCCCAGCGGACCTTATTGGGGAAACGACACATGCAGGATATCGGGCGCATGATCTTCATGAGTTCATCCTCGTCGGACAGTCCAGATCGGGGATCGCGCAGGTACCGGATAAGTAAATGTGCCCCACTATGTTTACATTTTGGATTTACAGTGGTTATATACCCCCTGCGGGTAATATATCAAGATCAGCATCTGTTATGCTGGTCTTCATACCTCTCTTCTCCACTGCAGTGTGGACCTATTATATGAAAGGACAAAGCCCTCGTCATAAATTAGGAAGACCTGGCTGCAATTGGCAGTAAGGGCCTATAGTCAATTGTATTGAAATTTCATGTTATAAACTCGCTCTCACTACACAAATCTTTTGAGAAAGTGGGGAGGGTGTAGAAAACACTTTAGCAAATGTGAACGCCCCTTTAGGTGCAAAGTATTATGTTTTGGCGCACAGAGTGCTACCGAGCCACAATACTGGCGAAAACACTACATAAATACATGTGCAAACTGATTTTATATTTAGAGCATTATTACAGGATTATTATTCTCATTATTCTCTCCTCTTTTAAAATTGTAAAAATACTAATAATTTTAAGGAAGTCTATAGCTCCCCTCCCCACCCCCCTTTTTTCATTTTCTCTCCATTCTTTTCTCTTCTTTCTTGATTTTTTTATCCATTCCGTCCTCTCTCCCTTACCCCTCCCTCCATTTGCTTTCCTTATCTGCCAGTCCCTTTCTCCATACCCCCATAGGTGTTATGGTTTGCTACTGTTATTGGAAGTGATTCTCATGCAGCGTGTTGAATATATGTCAATTGCTACTTGAATATTATATCTTGAAATTACTGAGTTCTTTGGCCGGATATTGGGCAAATGATTATATTTTGTTATATAACTAAAGAATTATAAAAAAAATCACAAATAATTTTAATCCATTGCAGTACTGATATTTTATGAATAATACCTGTGCGGCCTAGGCCTGCATGGCAATGCACAGCTACTCTCCCCTCTCTTAAAGCAAATGCAATAACTTTCACAGTATCCAGAATTCTTGGCACAGGAACTACTCCAAAATCAGGAAGCCCAAAATTATAAAAGGAGACTGCAAGAGACAAAAGTACATAAAGAATGATAATAGGCAATTTAGTATTGAAGTGCATGGTACATTTTTTCTTTGTATTTTTTTACACTAAGTTTTAGAACAATTTTATATTTACAAGTCGTCTCTCTGTGCTTCTTTAATGCAATGCATTATGCCTGTCGCTGTTTTATTCACAGGCAGCACATTATTGATAGCTTCAACCTCAGTAATAAAAGCATAATACAACCAGCACTTTCAAGACGAGGAGAGAGGTCTTCAAATTTTTGATCCTGTTCTGCTCCCCTTCAATGAGTGTAACAAAAAAATGGCCCTGCACCAGTCTGTTTGACTTAGCAGGTTCTTTTCAGTGGAAACTGCTTACAAATGTATTTAAGGAGTGTCCGTGACACATTTGTTTCGTGGCTGCATTATATCCGACGCAACACAAAATTATGCACTGCAACGGGCGGTTCCGGTTCACAGTCTACCCGTGCGACACATTTATCATGCAAAGTCCAAAAGAATTGTGTCGCATGTTAAAGGTGCACCAAAAAATGTTGGTCCACTCTGTCGGAGCAGTGCAAGAAGCCCCAGATTTATAAATAACATGCACCACAAATCATGAATCTGGCACACCATGTACACTTCACAGTTTTTGATAAATGTGTGCCTATGTGTTCTGCCTTCCATGTTCTTCAAATTGCTTTCCCTGATGTCATCATATGCAGAGTTATGGGAAAAGGCACTGGGATTTAATATATCACTAAATGAATAAAAACAGCTTTATATATTAAATCTCCTAACATATAACAAGGAACAATATACAGAAACTGCTTAACATACTATATTGAAAGTTGAACTTACTACCAGAGTCCATAAAGTCTTGAGGTCTGTATGAAAAACCACTCTGGGGATCAAGGGAGTCTCCACAGTGGCCATGTTCCCAAGGAAGCTGTGCGTTGACCAAAGACCGTACACCATACCTTTGATGAACACACATAAATATTAAATACAGTATTAGAGAATATACATAAGAACATAATGGCCCAAATTTGCACATGTATTTTTATAAAGTGTCTGCCTCAGTTTTGTGTCGCGACTGCACTGTACTCCGACAAGACAGAAAAAATGTGCACCTAAGGGGGCGCATTAGTGTTCAGTTGGACCGTGCGTCACATTTATTACTGACGTGCACCACAACTCTGTCTGCATCACAATTCAACAGCATGTACAAAGTGCACCGAAAAAAAAATGGTGCACACTTCCCGAGCCGTGCAAGGTGCACCAGATTCATGAAGACTTGGCGGCAGTTTTGATTAATCTGGGGCACTCTACACACTCCACAGGCAAACTGCACATAGTATAGACTGCAGTGGTTTTGATAAATGTGTGTCTCATGTGCAAATTGCACAGGCAAAGCAATGTTTGGATATAACTAGGCACCAAACCAACATCCTAATGGGTTACTGATACCAAAAGTAGCTAATATCTAAAAAAAAAAAGGTGCATACTTTATCAAAAAAACTGTGGACAACAAGTATTACATGTGAGATATTGTTATGAACAATATATTTTGACAGAAAGCCTTGAACTTTTGATGCAATACTGATCTGTATTATTACATTATCCTTCCTTTTTATGTTCTTACTTGTGAAACTGCTCTGTGATGTTGTAATTCTGAATAAGACGAGTAGATGGGCGGCTTGTTGCCAGGATCTGATCAGTAATCCTAAAACAGAAGAAAGAATATATACAGTTGATTAACTTGTATGTGCTGGACCTAAGTGTATAATCTTACAAGGCACCTTGTTGCCAGGATCTGATCAGTAATCCTAAAACAGAAGAAAGAATATATACAGTTGATTAACTTGTATGTGCTGGACCTAAGTGTATAATCTTTTTCACCAAGCTAGCCTGAGTGCAGGTAGTAAGTGAGGTCGACACATTTTTTAAAAAAAATACGGTGGTCTTTCCAAATCCGTCGGAGTTCTTCACTCCTGTGGGGAGGAAAATCTCGATGTGGGAAGAATATGATTCTAATTCAAGCAGGGTGCACCAGATTTAATGAACCGGTGAGGGTGTTTTAATAGTGAGGCAAACTGCATGTAGTGCACTTTGCCTCACTAATAGTCAATCTGGAACTATGTTTTATCCATGTATGTGTTACATTTTAGAAAGCAGGAGAAGAAAGACAAGGATTTAAATTATAGCCAGTCAGGAATACTGGCTGATATTTAGGTGAGAGTAGTACTATAAGTGATAAATTATAGTTGGGTGCCTTGTAAAGATTATACACTTAGGTCCAGCACATACAAGTTAATCAACTGTATTTATTCTTTCTTCTGTTTTAGATTACTGATCAGATCCTGGCAACAAAGCCGCCCATCATACTCGTCTTATTCAGAATTACAACATCACAGAGCAGTTTCACAATTAAGCACTAAAAGGAAGGATTAATGTAAAATACAGATCGTATTGCATCAAAAGTTCCAAGGCTTTTGTCAAAATATATTGTTCATAACAATATCTCACTGTAATACTTGTGTCCACAGTTTTTTTTGATTAAAGTATGCACCATTTTTTTAGATATCAGCTACTTTTGGTATCAGTAACCCATTAGGATGTTGGTTGGTGCCTAGTTATATCCAAACATTGCTTTGGCCTGTGCAATTTGCACCATGAGACACACCATTTATCAAAACTACTGCAGTCTATACTATGTGCAGTTGCATTGTGGAGTGTGCAGAGTGCCCCAGATAATCAAAACTCGCCAAGTCTCAGAATCTGGTGCACCTTGCACGGCTCGGGAGAGTGTGCACCATTTTTTTTCGGTGCACTTTGTTACATGCTGTTGAATTGTGATGCAGACAGAGTTGTGGTGCACGTCAGTAATAAATGTGATGCACGGTACGAACTGAACATAATGCGCCCCCTTAGGGGCACATTTTTTCTGTCTGTGGAGTACAGGGCAGCGCGACACAAAAACTGAGGCAGACACTTTATAAAAATATGTGCAAATTTGGGCCATTATGTCTTATGTATATTCTCTAATACTGTATTTAATATTTATGTGTGTTCATCAAAGGTATGGTTGTACGGTCTGTTTGGTCAACGCACGCTTCCTTGGGACATGGCCACTGTGGAGACTCCCTTGATCCCCAGAGTGGTTTTTCATACAGACCTCAAGACTTTATGGGACTCTGGTGTAAGTTCAACTTTCAATATAGTATGTTAAGCAGTTTCGGATATTGTTCCTGGTATAGTGTAGGAGATTTATATATTAAAGCTGTTTTGTTCATTTAGTGATATATTAAATCCCAGTGCCTTTTCCCATAACTCTGCATATGATGACATCAGGGAAAGCAATTTGAAAGAACATGGAAGGCAGAACACATAGGCACACATTATCAAAAACTGTGAAGTGTACATGGTGTGCCAGATTCATGATTGTGGTGCATGTTATTATAAATCTGGGCTTCTTGCACTGCTCCGACAGAGTGGACCAACATTTTTTGGTGCACCTTTAACATGCGACAAATTCTTTTGGACTTTGCATGAAAATGTGTCGCACGGGTAGACTGTGTGAACCGGAACCGCCCGTGCAGGCATTTAATAATTTTGTTTGCGTCGGATATAATGCGCCACGAAACAAATGTGTCACGGACACACTCCCTAAATACATTTGAGCAGTTTCCACTGAAAAGAACCTGCTAAGTTCAAACAGACTGGGGCAGGGCCATTTTTTTGTCACTCATTGAAGGGGAGCAGAACAGATCAAAAATTTGAAGACCCTCTCTCCTCGTCTTGAAGTGCTGGTTGTATTATTGCTTATTACTGAGGATTGAAGCTATCAATAATGTGCTGCCTGTGAATAAAACAGCGACAGGCATAATGCCATTGCATAAAGAAGCACAGAGAGACGACTTATAAAATAAAATTGTTCTAAAAACTTATGTAGTAAAAAATACAAAGAAAAAAGTACCATGCACTTCAATACTAAATTGCCTTATCATTCTTTATGTACTTTTGTCTTGCAGTCTCCTTTTATAATTTTGGGCTTCCTGATTTTGGAGTAGTTCCTGTGCCAAGATTCTGGATGCTGTGTGAAAGTTATTGCATTTGCTTAAGAGAGGGGAGAGTAGCTGTGCATTTCCATGCAGGCCTAGGTCGCACAGGTATGTATTCATAAAATATCAGTACGCAATGGATTAAAATTATTTGTGATTTTTTATTATATCTTTAGTTAATAACAAAATAAATCATTGCCCAATTTCCGGCAAAGAACCGTCAGTATTTCAAGATATAATATTCACAGTAGCAATTGACATAATTCAACACGCTGCATGAGAATCACTTCCAATAAACAGTAGCAAACCATAAAAACCTGATGGGGGTATGGAAAAGGATGGCGCATAAGAGGAAAGCAAATGGAGGGAGGGTTGAAGGAGAGAGGAACGGTAAAAAAAAAACAAAGAAGAGAAAGAATGGAGGAGAAAATAAAAAGGGGGGGGGGAGCTGAGCTATAGACTTCCTTAAAATTAGTATTTTTACAATTTTAAAAGAGGAGAGAATAATGAGAATAATAATCCTGTAATAATGCTCCAAATATAAAATCAGTTTGCACATGTATTTATGTAGTGTTTTCGCCAGTATTGTGGCTCGGTAGCACTCTGTGCACCACAAACATAAATACTTGCACCTAAAGGGGCGTTCACATTTGCTAAAGTGTTTTCTAACCCCCCCACTTTCTCAAAGATTTGTGTAGTGAGAGCGAGTTTATAAACATGAAATTGCAAATACAATTGACTACAGGCCCTTACTGCCAATGTGCAGCCAGGTCTTCCTAATTTTGACGAGGGCTTTTCTTCATATAATAGGTCCACACTGCAGTGGAGAAGAGAGGTATGAAGACCAGCATAACAGATGCTGATCTTGATATATTACCAGCAGGGGGTATATAACCACTGTAAATCCCAAAATGTAAACATAGTGGGGACACATTTACTTATCCGGTACCTGCGCGATCCCCGATCTGGAATGTCGACGAGGATGAACCAGAAGATTCATGCGCCCAATATCCTGCATGTGTTTTCCCCAATAAGGTCCGCGAGTTCCACTTCTTCTTCCTGGTGCATCTAAGTGATGGCGTTACGACACAAATTTAAATGTTTAAATCCCGCACGTAGTCCGAAAATGCCGGCGCGATTGAGACATTAAAATGATCGCGTGCGACGCCATGCCTGGCGCGATCCCCGAAAAGTCGGGGAAAACCGACACAGAAAAATTCGGTCTGCGGGCCCTTAGTGAATAAGCCCAGTCAGTTGTCACATCTATGGACACCACAATTAGACAAGACTCCTTTATAAGTCATTGGCGTGCGTAGGTACTGCAGTGTCCATCTGGCGGTAGTGGTGGGCACGGCTCATCCACAGTGTGTTTTGAGTGTTGGGGCATGTGCTGCTGCCAAAAACCTCTAGCAGGCATTTTATTTTGATGGAAATTTTTAATAGCATGTAAAATGCAAGATGACCAAAACTTTCCAAACATAACCCATAATTTATTCTGCCCTTTAAATTGGTGGGTTTTTTCTGCGATGAGATAATGGGGCAGATTTATACCCAGGTCCATTCGCAATCCAGGGCGCGTTCTCTGCGGTGGATTCGGGTCTTCGGTGATTCACTAAGGCAGTTCCTCGACGGCCACCAGATGTCGCGGCTGCGCTAAAGAGCATCGGAACGCACTGGAGTACCACCGAGCCGGGCTGAGTGAAGGTAAGCGCATGCTGAGCGACACTTTTTTTTTTTATGAATGCGCGATTTTTCCAAATCGTCGGGTTTTTCGTTGGCCATGGCCCCCCATTTCCGTCGCGTGCATGCCAGCGCCGAGTGCGCCTCAAGACGAACGCGTTCGCCCAAAATCCCGGGGCAATTCAGGGGAAATCGGCGCAAAATCGGAATAATTCGAGTAACACGTCGGGAAAACGCGAATGGGCCCTTAGTAAATGACCAATGTCTATAGACATCTTTAGTAAAAAGCTAGGCTAGGGGTCATTGTTTTGTTATATGACATAAAAATCTGCGTATATTTGGTATGTAAAATTTGGATTACTGTACTTCTTCTTGGAGTTTCAGATTGTCTAACTCCTTTCTTTGTTCAGGGGTTTCTCATTGATGTTACTTGATCTATGCGTGCCGTGTTAGTGTGCAGATGCTATACGTTTTTTGCGTCTTCGTCGTCCTGGGGCCGTATCCAAAAAGGATCACAAGTTTCAGTTGTTTTGTGATTTTTCCCTGTTTTTAAGTTCACAATGGACAGTTTTCTCAAATTTACTCCTGGCTTACCCTGCCTTTACATTGCCCCAGTATCTTGTACGCCAACGTACATCTTCTTCACGGACAAGAAGCCCGGAGTTTCCGTTCATCTTCCAAAGCCTGTTGTAGTTATATGTCGCAGATTGGCCCAACTGGCAGGTGGGAAGGAGAGCAAGAGGCCCATGGGTGGAATTGGAAAAGGAAACTGACATAACTTCTACGCCAGGTCATTATCAGGGTTGTCATGAGCGCCCAGGGGTAAGAAGTTTCAGTCGCCCAGTTTGTGAAGTGAAGAAATTGAACCGGAAAGGAAAGGAAAAAAGAGACAAGGGCTTTGCAAAGTCAGACGAGCTGTGTACAGGAATCCTGCAACTACTACTGACAAGGACACTGCGTCAGTAGAAGTAACAAGAAAGTCATATGTACATCATGCAGGGCCTTATTATACACACAGTACACGCCAGAAGAAACCATCTGGCACAGTCATACGGAGTTATAGGACCTTATGATTCTGTATGATTCCCTATGTACATCACCTTTTTCTCATAGATATACAACGATGCTTATAGAAAATAGAGATTAAAATTGAGAAGGGGGCGTAACTACTGTGGTAGCAGCCAATGAGCAGTCGCTCTGGGGCCCACCGTGTCAGGGGGCTCCGTACACATGATCTGAACTAAAGAATGGAAGGTGTGAACCATTATATACTTGTACAGCATATAATGCATATAACATATATTGTGTATATATGCTATATATGTATATGTGTGTATATATATACTGATGTGGTTTATATGCTGTATGTCTGTATATGCGCACAAAGTGGTGCATATGGATGTGTACATGCTTTAATGCGTTCACCTGTGTGAGTGTATAAATGTGTGTGCGAGTGTATATAATGTGTGTGTGTGTGTTTCTATAGTATGTGTGTATAAGAAACTGTGGTTTATGATATAAGTATATAAAAGATGTGGTCTATATGAGTGTAATATGTATATTTTAAGGGGGATGGGGGGCCCATTCAGAATTCTATGGGGCCCTGCCTTTCCTAGTTACACCCTGAAATTGAGCTGGTTACATTTTCCCCAAAGAAAAACTGGAGGCACACACATAAGGCCTGGTTAGTCTTTTGTGAACCATATTACAGCCTCTCTGAAAGTGGGATGTGTACAGTATTTTGAACAATTATTTTATTGCGACAGAAAAGATGAGAGTTACAATGCCAGAAAAGTCACAAAACAGCTATAAGAGTGTACACTTATAAGCAATATTGTCCCAGAGGAGCTAAAAAACCTGACTGCTCACATTTCTAAAAATTACAAAAAATAGTGTAAGGGGAGGGAAAAAAATCCTACTGTGTCTGTTATGTTGTTTTGTAACTATTCTATAACACTATTGTTGACTTAGGTGGATACAATGAATAATGGTCTGTGTGAACTTGATCTTGTAAAATGTCAGATTTTGAAATCCAAGTCAAAATTTCCAGGACATTGGAAAAAGGTGGAATCCAATGGTCCAAAGGTAGATTTGCACATAGTTGAGATTCATTCTCTTAATAAGGTTCCATAAACAATAGGGGCTCATTTACTTACATTCCCACAGGAGATCACAGACCGTTAAATACTGTGCAAGCCATGCAATCCCCGACAAAGGCGCACAGTCCGCGAAAGTCCGATCTGTGACCTTAGTAAATGAGACCCATATACTTAAAGGAAATCTACCATGAGGAATTTATAGTTATGAAGTAGAGTAGATCCAGATGTAGATTCGCCATGTGGTAGCATCATCCCTAGGAGTGTTTTTCATGTCCTAGTATGCAGTTTGTTTAGTATAGAACATTTTGAGGCACATTTACTTAACCTGTTCAGCATCGGGAAGAACGCACGAGCGGGGTTGTCCGACGATCATGGGGACTCAGCGCAAATTCACTAAGATCGTGATGTGACCGAGTCCTGCTGTGCGCTTCCCCGATAGGTCCACCAGAGTTCACCATCTTTTACTGGTGTATGTAAGTGAATTGTCATGCAAACAATTTAAATGTTAAATTCTGAGTCATTCCGAATCCATCGATCGTCCGACGACCCACCCACGACTTCTGTTGCACCAAACTGACCAAATCCGATCATGTGTGCCACATACCCTTTAAATGCGGGGCGCAACGGGAATCGTCATGTATGTGCGGTCCGCGACCCTTAGTAAATGATCCCCATATTTTCCTAATAGCTAATATTTATTAGCCACTAGAGATGGGGAAATCAATGGGCAAAATGGAATTTGTTTAGATTCAGGGAAAACTTTGGTTCGGCACAAATCTGAAGTTACGGTGATTCGTGGGAACCAATTTTTCCCCCTTATTAGCAAAATGGCCACGAGCACAACGTTGTACATGGGGCAGAGAACTCTGGGAAGAAAGAAAGGAAGACACCCTCGATCACTTGTGCAGACATGTCAGCAATCAGCGACTGGCAGGCTTATATGATGTCACAGCCTTATAAAACAGACGGCCATTGCAATCCGTCACTTCACACTGCATGTGGTGCGTGTAGCATCCAGCTGCTTGTACTCAGTATTGATGCAGTGATTTTTGTTGCAAAGTCCAGGGTGTAGTTTTTGGGGTTCTGTATGCCCCAAATTTCAATTCTTTTTTTGTGCTAAAGTAGATATCAAGAAATCTGTGTCAAATCCACTTAGTTGCGGGATGTTTTTCTTCACAGTCCATGGTGTCAGTTGGGGTTCTGTATTCCCCAAATTTCAATTCTTTTTTGTTGCTAAAGTTGATATCAAGAAATCTGTGTCAAATCAGCATAGTTGTATAACATATGGTCAGACAGAGATGGTGGGCAGGTGGAGCAGACGCAGGTCGCAGCAAAGTATGGGGAACGTCGTACGCGGGGTGACTGTGTGAGGCAAAAAAATGCTGGGTGCATCTAGGGCAGTGTGTTGATGAAAACCAAGGTTCTCGATTTGGTTGAATAGGTCATCCACTTCCTCCCATCTGACAAACCTCAGCCAAGAGTCGTGGGTTTGTCAGCTGGCCAAGGAGCAGGTCAGTGGCCCTCCACCTGTTCTCAACCATCCTCTTGTCCTGTTCATTTCTCAACCAGACATCTACTAGGTCAGTGATGGTAACCAATGGCACTGGTGCCAGAGGGTGGCACTCAGAGCCCTTTCTGTGGCACTCAGGCCATCCCAGAGATGACTCCAGAGCATCTTCCTGCAGTTCCAGACAGCCCAGGACTTGCTGTGCAGAGGATATTTTAAGTGACAGCCTCGACCAGGGACTATTTCTGCTTTATGGTGTCCTCAGGGTGCTGATATGAAAGAAAGCGT
Organism: Engystomops pustulosus; assembly: GCA_019512145.1. Taxonomy (NCBI): domain Eukaryota; kingdom Metazoa; phylum Chordata; class Amphibia; order Anura; family Leptodactylidae; genus Engystomops; species Engystomops pustulosus. The sequence goes on from CM033644.1 coordinate 78,791,942, forward strand.
GACAGAGAAGGGAGTATAAATTACAAATTAACTTTCTGTTGTGGCACATGCGAGATAAATAAGGGGGTCTTTGTAGTTGTGGGGACTCGGGCTCTCAAAGGTTTGCCACACTGTACTAGGGGTGCTGGGCTCATAGCACATATACAGCGAGGACAAACTCTTTGAGGGAAAGTCAGCAGCTGCTTGGCAGTGAAGGGTGGGGCAGACACGCTGCTTCATGCAGTAGGCAACGAAAGTAGAGATGTGGAGAGTGGCACAGGAGGTTATGTGCACTTGCAAGTAGTCAGGCGTGCACTACTGAGGCCGTGAGCGAGCATACAGTGACAGGGAAACACAAATCGATGATGTAGCCGATCGCACTTGAAGAAGCCGGGTGATGCAAGCAGTGAAACAAGCAACAAGTCGCTATTGCAGCCATGAGTCACAGGCAGTGGTGGCAGCAGTGCGAGAACGGGAGCCAAACAGTGAGGGGTACAAAACCTACTTTGAAGGTACAAGAAAGCAATGGAACAGGGGCCCAGTGAGGCCAGCGACGGGTAGTAGTATTCAGTTGAGAGTGTGGCGGTAAAATCACCAACTGCGGCGCTTGTGGCGAGCATGAGAATAGCTCAGATAGTGCACAAAACCGCTGATGCCACACATTGCTGCCAGTGCTCCATCTGCCTCCCACCATCTTACAGGACTGGAATTGTCACCCACCTCCACACCCACCTGTCTTGTGGCCACTTTCGACCTCCTGCTGCCAGCACCTCCACACTAGTCCTTGTGCCACACTATGGCCTACCATCGTGTCTGCCACCACCAGAATTTGTCATCGTGCCATCTCTGCCTCATGTGCTGCAGCCCGCTACCCATGTGATTCTGCCACTCTCTGACCTCCTGCTGCTTCCCCCAACCTCCACGTTGTCATGTTGCCATGCTGTGGCCTACCATGTTGCTGCCACCACCAGAACTTGGCATTGTGCACTCTCTGGCCTCATGCTGCTGCTACTTGCTGCCTCCACCTCCACACACTTTGTCATTGTGCCACTCTGTGGCCTACCATGTTGCTGCCACCTCCAGAATTTGTTCATGTGCCACTTTCTGACCTCCTGCTGCTGCTGCCGCCAGCCACACTCTGTTCATTGTGCCACACTGTGGCCTACCATGTGGCTGCCACCTCCAGAATTTGTATTGTGCCACTCTCTGACTCATGCTGCTGCCGCCAACTCCACACTCTGTCATTGTGCCACAGTGAGGGTCACATGTTGCTACCACCTCCATTAATTTGTCATTGTGTGCAATTTGCGGCCTACTCATGCTGCTGCCAACTGACCGCGTCGTCTCCTGGAAACACCCTGTGATTCCATAAAGCCGTTTTCACCCTCCACCCTATGATGTTGCCCACTATGTTTTGGTTTTCCCTTTCATTTCATCTTTCAGAAGGAATGAAAAACTGAAGGATAATAGCCAAAAGCAGGAGTGGGAATATAGAACACAAGGGACATGCCAATATCCATTTAAACTGGTGATCTCTGTTTGGATCAACCGCCTGTTGTTGTTTGGCTTTAGCAATACTGATGCGATTACTGACCGATTGAAAAGGGACCCTGATCGGTGAAATAGCAAGGGCAAAATCAGTGATGTCCAATCAAATTGACTGCCGACAACCTCTCCACTCTTATGGGGGGTTTCTACATGTAATTTGCATTTAACAGACAGGTTCTGGTCGTAATTATGGAACATCTGATGTCAGTGAAAAAGAGTGCACTCTTTGTTTTATAGTGCGATCTTGGCCCTCAGTCTCAGTCCTTTCGAGCTGGCACAGATGTGACCCTTGACTGCTGTGTTCCGCTTCGCTTATTTGAGCATGGAACAACGTTTTCTACAACACCTACTACAGGCTCTCTGCAGCCAGGAATACCTGTTTTTAACGTGATTTGCCATGATTCGATTCGGGTTCTAATCAGATTGTCTGGAAATTCTTCATCATCAGCAAATCGAATATTTTAAAAATTTGCCATCTCTAAATGCCACCGTTCATGCGGTGTTAAATCCTTAAATGCAGCAAGCAAAGCCCCAGCACCATTTGAGTGTTAGTGGATTAAGAGCGCTATTCAAATCCCAGCAGCTGCCATTATCCTGAGGATCTGTCCCCCGTGATGTCATCGAGGACAGAGTGACAATCCATTGGAATTACAAGCAAAGCCAGACCTATCATGGGGTGTTACCAGTGGGGGTGAACAGTCATCCCTACATAGAGGATTTTAAAAATCACATTCACTGTAATAGCACTTAGTTGTTTGACATCCGTGTATGTTAAGTATGTGTAAGTGGACTGATTGTTTCTGGATGTTAAACAGAGAGAGATTGTGCAGAGCCATGTGCAACCTACACTCCACAACATGTTTTGTACATTGCAAGAAGCCATGGCTGAACTGGAAACCCCAGAAACCATGGTAAAGCAGAGAGTGGTATATGCAGGTCCGAGTGTCTATTAAAACACTTTCTCTACTTGGACTCTGTCCAAGGTGGAGGGGCCTTACTCTATTAATATTGAATTTCTTAATATAAGAAAACCCTCTTCAATAGTCCTGTATTGTCCAGATATTACATTATGTTGTGTACCTATACCATTTTGCCTGTTTTCAGTCAGGGAAGGGATGAGATCCTGTACACACTTAGGAAAATATGAAACATTTGCATCAGTTGGTTTGGTTAACCACCTGGTGTGTATGGTGCTTCCCAACTGATGTCAGATAAAATGTCTGGTGTCTAGTAGCCTCTGATTGTTTGTTCTAGTGAGATAAAGCCATTTGTCAGATGACTTCTTGGGCATTACCTAGGCAATCTTGCAGAGTTAGCTGTCGTAGCAGCCTCTATCCTTTGGGGCTTTAAAAATAAGTTTTTTAGATAAAATATAAATAAGGAAACTTATATCAGCAGCCAGACATTTCTCAGCATTACAGCAAAGGAACAACACAAATATGGTTGTTAACCTTATTACTAGTAAAGAAATAATAACTTGTTCTATAAGAGTGCTAATATTAACATTAATTTATTGATTCTTTTTTTATTTTAATATACAGAAACTTGTGAAATGAGGAAGGAGTGGGCTGAGGTGTCCACGGAGAGACAGATCCACAATCCTCAGCACTCTGTGTGGATGGCTACAACAGCTATCGGTGGTGATTATTAAACTGGGATATGCAAAGACCTTTGGGAAGTCTGCATTGGAAGGTTTTACCCCTTCCGACATTTGACGGTAATAGTACTGCCTGGGGAGGTGCGTTCCCGCCAAAAATGTCTAGTACTATTACGTCAAGCTTCTTGGCGCCGGCTCTGAACGGAGCCAGCGCCAGAAGCTGCGGGTGTGGCTATATATTATAGCCGGCACACGCCTCTAAACCCGCGATCGGAGATTTCCGATCGCGGGTGTAACCCTAACACGCCGCGTTCACGCTGACCGCGGCGTGTTAGAGGCATCTAAGAAGCATTGCAAGTGATCGGACCCCCCGCATGCGCGTACCGGGGGGTCTGCAGTCCGACGCAGCCCCGGGACGCCGGGTGCCGGGGTCTGCCGTCTTTCCCTGTGCGAGTCCGTGACCTCCTGGCAGGGCCCGGCTGTAAGACACTGGGCATGCGCAGCATGCTCAGTGTCTTACATTACACAGTGCAATACTTCTGTATTTGCACTGTGTAACCTGTAAAAGAGGCTTGAAACAAGTGATCAGAAGATCACTTGTTCAAACTAAAATTTCAGTTACTGTAAGAAAAAGTTAAAACCATAAATAAAGTTTTTTACTAAAAATAAATAATAAAAGAAAGTGAAAGTCCCCACAAACCACCACATTTCCTGTACACAAGTATAAAGTATGTAAAAACCACAAATCACAAAAAAAACCCACTATTGGTATCGCTGCGTCCGTACCATCTGTACAATAAATCTAATCATAATGGACCCGGTGGTGAACGTGGTAGAAAAAAAAACCCACAAAAACTTGCCAAAAAAATTAAAAACTTTTATACAATTGCTTTACAAAAAAGTTTCTTAAAAAGTGATCCAAAAATGTTACAAGCACAAAATGATACCACTGAAAGAAACAACTTTTCACACAAAAAATAAAGCTCACAACCAGCTCCGTCAATCAAAAAAATACTATAGTTATGCTGCTATAAAAGATGGAAATACTAAAAAAAATGAATTTTTTCTATTCTAGTTTCCTTCAATAAAATTGGACAAATAAAATAAAACAATATAAATGAGGTATCCCGTAAGTAGTGATCCTTGAATAAAGATAATATATTATTGTTGCTACAGTGAACATCCCCCCAAAAAAATGCTTAAAAATCCAAAACAGAATTGATATTATTTATTTCCTCCACACGTTAAAAGTTAATAAAAATTGCTTCAATAAACTAAAAACCCACTAAAATGAAGGTTTTTTTTTTACAGTGCATCTCGTCCCGCAAAAAATAAGGCCCTTATTTGTCTAAATTGCTTAAAAAATAAATAAAGATTGTATAGCCCATTCCCAACGCGCGTGTATAGAACTGGTGCGGCGGGTGGGTAGTGACTTGCCAACACTGTTCAGACACAGTGATCGGGGCAAGAGGCGGCTGTTCCTGACAGCATCCATCTGCCCCATGGACCAGAATGGTTCTGTCCCCCCCCACTGGCCCTAGTATGATCGCTGCTATGGCTCATCAATTCAGACCAGCCAAAATAGAAGCGAATTACTTATGACGTCACTAATAACGATCACCATGGCTGTACGACACGGTGATCGGGTGCGGGTGGCGGCTGTCCTGACTGCCAAAATGCTCTTTGCGGTCCAGAGGGGTTTTCTTTGCCCCCTCTGTCCTGTTTGCCGCTATGGCTGGTCGATTGGTCCAGCCAAAAGCAGCAATATTCGTCACAATGGGCATCGCTAGGGTAAATAAGAGCAACATCTGGCGATAATTTCCCTACGAAAACTAAGATATGGTACAAAAGCGATGGCCGTGCACATTGTACAGATTATGCTGTAAAAATCTTACGTGCTGTCCAAGTGCACGTCCTGCCGCTATCATTTCTCCCGTTTCAGAGGAAGATATTAGGAAACTAATATTGGGACAAGAACGGACCGGGGCCCCAGTACTTCTGGTTTAGATGTTCTAGGACCAGCATTTCCCCGTGTGAATTCTGATGCGCTTCTAAAGGTAGGGACTCAAAAAGAGTGTGCCAATAAGAGGAGTGAGTAGGGATGGAACACATATACTAAGAGACCGCGACAACTCCAAGTGTGACAAAAGTTTATAGTTCGTTCCCCTGGTATATTCTATCTCCTTATACGCAACACATTCACCAATCACGCCAAAGTGTTGGATTCACTTTAGGTAAAATGAATAATTGTAACAACCTGTTAGGTTACGTTGCCTCCCTATACCCCTCCATTATTTCATAAGGGGGCGCCACATAACGTGCACTGAAATTTCCCAGAAATAATTGCAGTTTCCCTCTTGGACTCGTGTGCACATCATATTTGGAAAACCACCGCCTGTATTTCAAAATGTATTTCACACGGATACCTACACATACCTTTACACGACATATTACACCTTGTAAATCCCCAAGGGGTGTACTTCAACAATTAGGGCAATTTTCGGGTTTTCCTCTGTTTTTGTTACCACTACAGCTCTCCAAATGTATCCTAACACCATGTGAAGGATTTTGTCAAATTTGGCCACTAAAAGACAAAATCCCTCTTTTCCTCGACTGTGCGCCCATTAAGCATTGTATATGCATTCTATGTAGTACTTCTACACTCGGGGAGAAATAGTTTTCACCTTTTTCGGGGTTATTAATGTATTATCCTCTTGTGGCTTCAAAAAATTAGGGGGTGAAGTGACCATTTATAGAAAATTTTTCACCTTTTTAATGTTTGTGCACTAATTGGATCATTCACCTGTAGGGGCAAATACATATATTTACACATTGCAAAATTCTCTAAGGGGTGTGCGTTCAAAAAATAGGGTCACTTTTCGGATTTTATCTGTTTTTTATACCACTAGGGTCTCCAAATGCTATGTCACATTCTGTCAAAATGGCTTCTAAAAGGCAAACATCCCCTTTCCTTTACTGTGCGCCCATACACACATTTTTATATACACTGTGGGTATTTACACTCGAGAGAAATAGGTTTACACCTGTTGGGGGGGTATTCCATTTTTTTATCCTTGTGGCTATATAAAATATAGGGGTACAATGACCTTTATAAGAAATTCTCACCTTTTCCTATTTAAGTACTAAGACAATACAAATTCCACACCCTTTCGGAAACTACACATATTACCCTTGCGCTAAATTCTCTAAGGGGTTTGTGTACTTTCAAATGGTGATACCTGTTGGGGTTCCGCTCGGTTTTGGTACGCTACGGCTCGTCTAATGCATCCTGAAACATGTATAAGGAATGTCGTCAAATTTGGCTCTAAAGGGAAAAACGTTCCCCTTTTCCTCAACTGAGCCCTACTGTGTAACCATACACACTTTACTATGAAAAAGTGTTGCTGTTGTCTGTGCTTAGAAGAGAAATAGTTTTCAGATTAGGGGGTTGTTTTCATCTCTTATCCTTTTGGTGGCTTAAAAATTGGATTGTTTCTATTTTGTAATAAATCGTGACTTTTTTGAGAAAAATATAAATGTTCACCTTTTCTTACTGTGGGGCCCTTAATGAATTCAAATTACCCTGTTGGCGGCAACTACACACGAATTTACACCTTGCTAACAATACTTCATAGGGGGTTATATACACAAAACTGGTGGTGTGTTGTCTCTTGTTGGGTCTTCACTCTGTGTACCCTTCAACTGCTTATCACCAAAGCCAGTTAAGGAGGACGTCCAGAATGACACAATGAAAAACTTTTGCAGCCATATTTGCACTGCAAAAAACGAGAACAACGCTCTTTCCCATTCCAGAAGCGGCACACGAGTAGAAATCGCCGTGACGCAGTAAAAGGGACAGTGAGACAAGAAATGGAAGAAAATTAACTGGACATCCTCATGGAGGAATCTGTCACGTCAAACATTAAAAGATGTCCACTGTTTTTTCTTTTTAACCCATTGGAGGTGCGCAATTTCGTGTCCTGCCTCAAATATCCAATCAACTTATTATGTAGAGAAGAAAGTATAACATGGTGACGTCATCTTCACTTCATTTATCTTCTCACACTCAGGAAACGCATAATAGGGGTTAACAAAAGTCCCAAACGGTTGTTTCAAATATTTGAGAGTTGAAGGATGTGTATGTTGTTCTGAAATGGGTGTCATTTGTGGGGTGGTTTTCTGTCAATAGATAGGCCTTATAAGTCATTCTAACTAAATTGACCCCACGTAAGGTAGGTTTTGATGATTTCGTTGAAAATCTGAAAAATTGCACCTAAAGTTATAAGCCTCCTAACATCCTAAAAAAAGGAAAAAGAGTTTGAAAAAATTGATCTGCCAAGTTTAAAGCAGACATATGGAAAATGTAGTTATCAAGTTATTTGTAGTGATATGACCACTTTTACACAAAAAGTAGAAATTTAGAATTTGGAAACATTGCTTTTATCAAAAATTTTGCCAAATTTCTCAGCATGTATTTCATACATAAATATTAAATAATCAATTGATTACATTTCTCAACCAACAGGAAGTACAATGTGTTCACGAAAAAAAAAAAACAATCTCAAAATCCTATTATGATAAAGCGAGTGCCAAAGTGTACACCAACTTTAAATAGACACACATGTCAGATTTTAAAAAAATGGGATCAGTGTAGGAAGGGTGTAAAAGTGGCTCAGCTAAGGGGTTAAAGCAATGATGACAAATACCATGATTGGCCTTCGCATATGGTGAAATGTCATAATTGTGCAAATTTAGTCACTAAGGAGAAAACAAAAATAAGGAGATTAAAATAAGGAACATTTGGTTTCCGTGGTCCAAAAAGTTGCTTACTGGAAAGTGATGTGCAGAGAAGTATAGGACCACTGGCAATCCATACTATGCAATTCTCCTTCATACTGCCGGGGTAGCAGAGAATAAAGAGCAATTAAAGGATATGTCCAGAGAGTTATCAACTGCCCTACAGTATTGCAATGTCGAGACATTGCTTGCCAAAAAGCAGGATAAGAATCAAATGGGACGAAGCAGCAGCATGTATGACAGGTTGTTAGTACCGCATTACTCTTTTTTATACTGTTATAAGCTTATTTCCAAAAGTTTTGGAGGATGATCTACCCTCATGGTAAAAATTCCTCACCTTAATCCCCAGGGGAATCTATGGCATATGGATTCCGTAGTTTGCAGGCATAATACACGATGCACCTTATAGATTTTTAGTCATCCAACAAGAGGGAAAATATATGATACCAATTAAATTTGGTAACACACAAGCTCTGCAATCTGCGATACACCATTCAATTGACACATAATTTTTGCTTACCATTTATTCACTCCCCACACAGATCTGCTACAGCTATACCGGGTTGCTAAGATTTACTCAATTAAACACGCTCAGTGCTCCTACACCCATTCCCTCTAGTTACCCAAAACAGATCTCCTCATACCCCATCCGAGAAGCAACTTCATTCTTACTCCAGCCCCATTCCTAGGGCAGCCTGAAACGGTTTAAGGACCTGGGCAGTGATCAGTCTGCAGAATCCTCACATCCGGCTGCAGGGAGGGGGAGAGTAGTGGGAGGCTTGCTCTATAGAATTAGGGCGAATATTATTATTAGCATTTAACTATCTACCAGGAAAGTCAGGCGGGTCTGGCAGAGCTCATCATTCGGGCTTCAGGTTTTTTTTTGGGGTAAGATGCTGTGGCCCTTTTAGCAAGATTCTTCTTGAAAAGGGTTGTTTATAGTCAGAAAAAATGGTAGAATGGGATCTCCTTGGTGTCATTTATCAATTTTAATTTGTACCTACATTAAATGATCTAGAACAGCACCTGGATTGAGCTGTACGGACATAGGCATCACAGGGGAGTTACTAGGCCCCTGTTTTGGGTGTGGGTGGGCTCCCAGAATCGGCTTTTTATTCTACTGTTCTTTGGATAGGAGATATGGGAAAACGCTTAAGCTCTGGACAAAACCGGACTCTCTGCTATTTTGTGTATGCCACCTGACCTCTATAACTGCACAAGGAATCAGGGAGTTTTACTTGGTACAAGAAAGGAAAGCTCTGGATTCTATGAGGCAAAATTATTAACAAATAAAAATTGCTCTAAAGACATGATTGCCTATTACTTTCGGAAGAAAAAGAAGCTCAACTTACATGACAAGAAAGTTGGAAAGATTCTTGAAAAAGGCCAATTCATGTATTTGTCTAATTGCCTTTAAAACCTTCCCAAAGGTCTTTGCATAATCCAGTTTAATAAAATCACCAACGAGAGCTGTTGTAGCCAATTCCCCAGCAGGTTGCTGAGGAATTTTGGGATTGTCTCCGCGGACACCTCAGCCCAAGGCCCTCCTCATTAACAGTTCTGTATATTAAAATAACAAAAGAATCATAAATTAATGTTATATTAGCCAAATCTATAGAACAAGTAATTTGTTTTCTTATAGTATAAGGTTACCCCATATTTGTGTTGTTCCTGTGCTTATCTGATGCGGAATGTCTGGCTGTATTAAAGTTTCCTTTTATATTTTATCTTAAAAACATGATTTTTAAAGCCCCAAAGATGAAGGCTGCTCCGAAGCTAACTGGCAAGATTGGCCTAGTCATTGCCCAAGAATCTTCTGACAAAGGGCTTATTCACTAGAAACAAAAATTAGAAGCTAATAGGACAACAGAATGTATCTGCCATCAGTTGGGAAGCACCATACACACAGGGGTTAACCAAACCACTGAGGCAAAGGTTCATATTCCTAATGGTAAGGATCATCCGTCCCTGATGAAAAACAGGCCAACTGGTTATAGTAGCACACCTCTGTAATATGGACTATACAGGGACTATTGACGGGGGTTTCTATATTAAGCAATTCAATATTTAATAGCGTAAGGGCCTCCACCTTGGACAGAGTCCAAGTAGTAAATGTTATAAATGGCACTCTGACGCAGATGATCCACTCTGCGTTACCATGGTTTTTGGGGTTTTTCCAGTTCAGCCATGCTTCGCAATGTACAAAACATGTGTGGGTGAGTGATAGTTGAAACATGGATCTGCAAAAAGCTCTCTTGTTAACATCCAGAAACAACAGTCAATACACATAATAAAATACACTGATGTCAAACAACTAAGTGAGATTAAGTGAATGTTGGATGTGATTTTACATCCTTAATTAGGGTGATGTTGACCACCAGGTAAACACCCTGTAGGTGCGGCTTGCCCGTATTTCCAATGGATTGTCACTCCTCGATGACATCACGGGGGAGCAGATCCTCAGGATAATGGCAGCGCTGGGATGTGAATAGCGCTCCTACCACTAACACTCAAATGGTGTGGGGCTTGATTGCTGCATTTAAGGAGGTAAAACACCCCGTGAAAAGGTGGCAGGTAGAGCGATGGGCAAATTTTTTTTAAACATTCCATTTGCTGAGATTGAAGAATTTCCAGACGAATCGATTAGCCCTGAATCGAATCATGCAATCCACGTTAAAAAACGGGTATTTCCTGGCTGCAGCAGAGAGCCTGTCGGGGTGTTGTAAGAACTTGTTCCATGCCAAAAAAAGCGGAGCGGGAAAAAGACAGCCAGTCAAGGTACATCTGTGACAGCTCGAAAGGACTGAGCTGAGGGCCAAGATAGACTTAACATCCAAAGAGTGCACTCGTTTCACTGAATAAGATATTCATAGATTACGACCAGAACCTGTTCTGGTAATGCGGATACATGTGAAACCCCCCAAAAGAGTGGGAGAGGGTGAGGCAAGTAGGAATTTTGCATTGGACATCACTGTCATTTTGCCTTGTTTTTCTTTTTTTTAATCCATTCGTGTCCGACTTTCAATGGGCAGTAATCCTCAGATTGCTAAGGCCAAACAAACAGGCGGTGATCCAAACAGATATGATCAGTAAATGGGATATGGGCATGTCTCTGGTTCTAGATCCACCCTGCTTTTGGGTACTAATCCTTCAGTTTTTTCTCCTTGACAGATGAAAAGGAAAGGGAAAACCAAACATAGTGGCAACATCATAGGGTGATGGAAGGTGAAACGGCTTTATGCAATCACAGGGTGTTCCGGGAGACAGGTGTCAGTTGGCAGCAGCATGAGTAGGCGCAAGATGGCACAATGACAAACTTATGGAGGTGGTAGGCAACATTTGTAGACCTCCACTGTGGCACAATGAGAGATGTGGAGTTGGCGGCAGCAGCATGAGGTCAATGAGTGGCACAATTACAAATTCGGAGGGTGGCAGCACATGGTAGCCACAGTTGGTGGCACAAGATAGAGTGTGGAGCTGCGCGGCAGAAGCAGCGGGGGTCAGAAAGTGCACAATTCGACAAATTCGGAGTGAGAGCCAAACATGGTAGGCCACAGAGTGGTCACAATGACAAAAGGTGGAGGTGGAGGCAGCAGTAGCAGCCAGCATGAGACAGAGGGCACAATGCAATTGGTGGGGCAGCAACAGGTAGGCACACAGCGTGGCCCAAATGACAACGTGTGGAGGTTGGGAGATGGAGAAGCCGCAGGCGGTCCGAGAGTGGAGCAGAATCACAGTGGTGTTGATAGCTGGGCAGCGCAGCATGAGGCACAGAGAGTGGCAGCGATGACAAATTCGTGGTTGGACAGCACTATGGTAGGCCACAGTGTGGCACAAGGAAGAGTGTGGAGGTTGCTGGCAAGCGGAGGTCAGAAAGGTGGACACATGAAGGTGGGTTGTGGGGATGGGGTTGGGACAATTTCCAGTGCTGGTAAGAGTGGTGCGGAGGGCAGATGAGCAACGCAGCAGATGTGTGGCATCAGGAGGTTTGTGCAGCTATTTTGATGCTATTTTTGATGCTGCCACAGCGCGAGTTGAGTGATTGTTACTGCCAAGCTCTGCACTGAAGGACTACAACGCCGCTGGCTCACTGAGCCCCCTGTGCCATGCTTTATTGTACCTTCAAAGCAGGTTTGTTTTTGTACCCGCCGCTGTTGGCTCCCGTCTCGCACTGTGCCACCCTGCCTGCTGACTCATGGCTGCCAATAGCGACTTGTTGACTGTTCACTTCTTCACCCGGCTCTCAAGTTGCGATCGGCTACATATGTGATTGTGTTCCTCTGTCAGCTAGTCTCCTCAACGTCCTCAGTATGCACAGCTGATACTTGCAAGTTGCAAAACATAACCTTCTGTGCCACTCTGCACATCTCTACTTTCGGCGCCAATGCACGAAGCAGCGGATTGTCTGCCCCACTCTTCCATGCACAAGCAGCATGCTGACTTTCTCAAAGGAGTTGTCCTCGTGGTATAGTGCTAGAGCCCAGACCACCCTAATACCAGTGATGGCAAAAACCTTTTAGAGGCCGAGTGTCCAAGACTACAAAGACCCACTTATTTATCGCAAAAGTGCCAACACGAGAAGTTAATGTAATTTATACTCCCATAAAGCAGAAAATAGTCCCTGGTAGAGCTGTCACTTGTAAGATACTCTGCAGCAAGTGCTGGGCGTCTGGGACTGCAGGAAGATGCCTGGAGTCATCTCTGGTGATGGACTGAGTGCCCACAGAAAGGGCTCTGAGTGCCACCTCTGGCACCAGTGCCCATAAGGTAGCCATCAGACCTAGTAGATCTCGGTTGAGGGAAATGAAACAGGGAAAGAGGCTGGTTGAGGGACAGGTGAGAGGCCATGACCCTGCTCCTGGGCCAGCTGACAAAACCCAGCGACTCTTGGCTGGGTTGTCAGATGGGAGGGGGAAGTGGATGACCTAGCAACCAATCGAGAACCTTGGGTTGTGTCATCAACACACTGCCCTAGATGAACCAGAGTTTTTGCCTCACACAGTCACCTGCTACGAGTCCCTTTATTTGCTGGACCTGCTGTTGCTCCACCGCCACCTCTTCGGTCGACCAGTATAATAACACTATGTGGATTTGGACACAGATTTTGAATCCACTATGCGCAACAAAAAGAATTGAATTTGGGGAATACAGACCCCAAACCTGGACAACATGATGTGAGAAAAATCATACCAGCAACACGGGATTGAACCAGATTTTGATATCTATTTAGCAAAAAAAACGAATTGAAATTTGGGGCATACAGAACCCCAAAAATCTGACACCCTGCGACATTGCACAAAAATCACTCCATCAGATTATGGAGTACAAAGAGCTGGATTGCTACAGGCAGCAAGGCAGTTGAAGTGAGGAAATTGCAAATGGCGCAGTTAGTTTTTAAGGCGTGTGATCACAAGCCTCAGTCGCTGACTTGGCGTTACATGTCTGCCAATGTGATCGAGGTGTTCCTTCTCTTCCCGATTTCTATGCTCCATGTGGACAGTGTGCCTGGACATTTGCTAATAAGGGGGAAAACAAAGTGTTCCCAGAATCACCGTAAACTTCGTTTGTGCCGAACCAAATGTTCCTGAAATTCTAAACAATTCCATTTGCATCTGATTCTCCCCATCTTAGTGGCATTATAAAATAGTGCATATTAAGAAAATAATGGGGATCATTTACAAGAGGTCACGCGGACCGCAACAACTGACGATTTACCGATTGGCGCGCATATTAAACGGGTTGTGGCACACATGATAGGATTGTTGGTTGCAGTTTGGGCGCAACAGAAGTCGTGGGGGGGGTGTCGACGATCCGATGGATGAGCGCAGGAATTTAGAATACAGTTAAATTGGTAGCAAGACAATTCACTCATACACCAGGAAAAGATGTGTTGAACTCTGGTGACCCTGATCGGAAGCGCGAACAAAAGCCGGGACATCGGGCACACGTCTTAGCGAATCGCGCTGGAGGTCCATGATGTTCTTAAATAAACCAAGCATACTAGGACAGAAAAACACTATAGGATGATGTACCATGGAATTCAAATCTGGAGCTCTACTTACAGTAATAGATTCCTCGTGGTAGCATTTACTTAAGTATATGGGGGGCTATTTATAAGGGTCACCAGATAGGACTTCTAGTCGGAACTGTGCGCCTTGTGTCGGGGATTGCATGGCGTGCACAGGTATTAACAGGTATCTGTCGAGGGATTGTGTCGAAGTGACCATTCTTTTGGCGCAGCTGTGTGTGGCTCCAGCAACACAAATGGGGGTGTGCATCGGACAATCTGAACTAATTTCGGACATGAGGTGGAATTTATATTAAAGTTGTGTCGCAAGGGCAAGCTACCGGAATGCACCATTAAAAGAAAGTAAACTCTGTTGGAACTGAGAGCGGGGAATGGCCACAGGACATATGGGAATCGGGCCACATTCTTAGACAATGCACTTATCGTCGGAACATGCATTCTTGTGAACTTCCTGTGGAATGTAAGTAAATGAGACCCTATGGTTTATGAGAACCTTATTAAGACAGATGAATCTCAAATTTATGTGCAATCTACCTTTGACCATTGGATTCCACTTTCCAATGTCTCTGGAAAATTTTGCGGATGCTTCAAAAATTGAATTTTAACAAGATCAAAGTTACACAGACCATTCATTTATCCACCTAAGCAACAATGAGGTTATTAGAAGTAGTTACAAAAACAATAACAGACACAGTAGGATGTTTTCCTCCCTTACACTTATTTTTTGTATATTTTAGAATGTGAGCAGTCAGGGTTTAGCTCCTCGGCGACAAATATTGCTTATGAAGTGGTAACTAGTATAGCTGTTTGTGACTTTCGGCATTGTAACTCATCTTTCCTGGCAATATAAAAATTGTTCCAAAATACGGTACAAACATCCACACTTTCAGGAGAGCTGGTAATAGGTTCACAAAAGATACCAGGCCTTATTGGTGCCCTCCAGTTTTTCTTTGGAAACTGTAACATGCTAATTTCAGGGGGTGTAACTAGGAAAGGCAGGGCCCCATAGCAGGAATCTGAAATGGGGACCCATCCCCCTTAATAAATATACATTTACACTCATATAGACACCAATTTATAAACTTATATACATTAAAACAAACAGTGTCTTGTACAACATTACCTATAGAAACACACACAACCATTTTATACACTCAGCACACAACCATCTATACACTCACACAGGTGCACACATTAAGAGATTACACATCAAATATGCACACACATATTGTGCCATAACGCCATTACCTATAAACACACACATAGCAAGTATATAACACATCTAATATACAGACATATAGTTACATCAAAATATAGTTATATAGCATATTATGCTGTAACAGCTGATATAATGGATTCACCCTTCCATCTTAGTGTCAGACGAGATGACGGAGCCCCTGACAACGTGGGCCCCAGAGCGAACTGCTAGTTGTGCTAACACAGAGTTACGCACCTTCTCAATTTTAATCTCATTTTCTTATAAAGCATCGGTTGTAGTACTCTGAAAAAGGTGGTGGTACAAGGGACATACAGAATCAATATAAGGGGTCTAAACTCGTGATGACGGCTGCCAGATGGTTTATGTGTGTCCTGTGTGATGTATAAGGCCTGCATGGAGTACATATGATTTTTGTTCTCTACGTGAGTGTCACTGTCAGTAAGTCGTTGCGCAGGATTCATGTATCACAGCTGATCTGACTTTGCAAAAGCCTTGTCTTTTCCTTTCTCATTTCGGTTCAATTCTTCACTTTCACAATATTGGCGCCTGAAAATTCTACCCTGGCGTTCAGAAACAACCCTGATAATGGACCTGGCGTAGAAAACGTTTATGTGCAGTTCCTTTTTCCAATCACCCATGGGCCTCTTGCTCTCTTCACCGCAGTTGGGCCAATCTGCGAATATAACTACAAAGGCTTTGGGAAGATGACGGAAACCCGGGGCTCTTGTCCGTGAAGAAGATGAGTTGGGTACAAAGTACTGGGGCTAATGTAAAGGCAGGGTAGCCCAGGAGTTCAGGAACATTGAGAAAACAAATGTCCATTGTGAACTTAAAAACAGGGGAAAAATCACAACAACTGAACCTGAAACTTGTGATCCTGTCTGGATAGAACCAGGACGACAAGAAGACGCAAAAAAACGGGGGGGGATAGCATCTGCAGCAATAACCGGCAGCATAGACAAGTCCAATGCAATAGCAACCCCTGAAACAAAAGAAGATGAAAGGAGTTAGACAATACTGAAACCCAAGCAGAAGTAAATAATCCAATTTACATACCAAATATACAATGTTTTATTTGGTCAAATATAAATAAAACATTGAAACCCTGGCATGCTTTTACTAAAGATGTCTATAGACATGGGGGTCATTACTAAGGGCGCCGATTCGGGTTTTTCCTGAGTGTTACCGGATATTCAATTTGCCGCGATTTCCCCTGAATTGCCCGGGATTTTGGAGCATGCGATCGGATTGTGTGGACGCATTGGCGCTGGCATGCACGCGACGGATAATGGGGAGGGCGTGGACGACGGAAAACCCGAAAACGGGGGGGATCGGGAAAAATCGCACGCATTTAAAAAAAAAAGTGTCGACTCGCATGCGCTTACTCACTCCGCCCGGCTTCGGTTTGTACTTAGTGCGTTCGATGCTTCAGCGACAACAGTAGACATATGGTGACCGGAGGAACTGCCTTAGTGACTCACGGAAGACCGAATCCACGCAGGAATGCGAGCGCTGGATCGCAAATGGACCGGGGTAGTAGGAACTCTGCCCATTATCTTATGCAGAAAAAACCCACCAAATTAAAAAGGCAAGAATAAAATTGGTGTTGTGTTATCCTTATGTTGGGAAGTTGTTCATCTTGCATTTTACATGCTATATTCCAGTCGAAATTAAAAATGCTGCTAGAGTTAACATTTAAAGTTGTGTCGAAGACATGCACTTAGATGCACCAGGAAGAAGAAGGTGAACCGGCGGACCTATGGGGAAACGCACATGCAGGATATGGGCGCATGATCCTCATGAGTTCCATCCTCCGTCGGACAGTCCAGATCGGGGATCGCTCAGGTACCGGATAAGTAAATGTGGCCCCAAATGTACATTTTGGATTTACAAGTGGTTATATACCCCGGCGGGTATCATAGATCAGATCATTCTGTTATGCTGGTTTCTATACATATCTTCTCCACAGCGTGTGGACCTATTATATGAAAAGACAACAGCCTCGTCATTAATAGGAAGACCGGCTGACAATTGGCAGTAAGGGCACTATAGGCAATTGTATTGAAATTCATGTTATAAACTCGCTCCTACACAAATCTTTTGAGAAAGTGGGGAGGGTGTAGAAAACCTTTAGCAATGTGAACGGCCCCTTTAGGTGCAAAGTATTAGTTTTGGCGCACAGAGTGCATACCAGCGCAAATACGGCGAAAACAGACAAAATAATGTGCAAACTGATGTTATATGTAGAGCTTATTACAGGATTTTTATTCTGCATATTCTCTCCTCTTTTAAAATGTAAAATAACTAATAATTTTAAGGAAGTCTATAGCTCCCTCCCCACCCACCTTTTTTCTTTTCTCTTCCATTTTGTCTCTTCTTTCTTGATTTTTTATCCATTCCGTCATCTCTCCTACCCCCTATCCCTCCATTTGCTTTCTCTATATGGCCAGTCCTTCTCCTACCCCCATAGCGGGTGTATGGTGCTATGTATTGGAAGGATTCTCATGCAGCGGTGTTGCCAAATAGTCATTGCTACGAATATATATCTGACATTACTGGTCTTGCCAGGATATGGGCAAATGATATGATTTTGTTATTAGAACTAAAGAATTTAAAAAAAATCACAAATAATTTAATCCATTGCGAGAGATACTGATATTTATGAATAATACTGTGCGGCCTAGGCCTGCATTGGCACTGCACAGCAACTCTCCCCTCTCTTAAAGCAATGCAAAACTTTCACAGTACCAGAATGTCTGGCACAAGTAACTACTCCAAAATCAGGAAGCCCAAATATAACAAGGAGAGACTGCACGAGACAAAAGTACCATTAAAGAATGTAATAGGCAATTTAGTATGAAGTGACATGGTACATTTTTTCTTGTATTTGTGTTACACAAGTTTTAGAACCTAATTTATATTACAAAGTCGTCTTCTGTGCTTCTTTAATTGCAGTGCATTATGCTCTGTCGGTGTTTATTCCAGGAGCACATTATTGAAGCTTCAACCTCAGTAATAAACGCTAATACAACCAGCACTTTCAAGACGAGGAGGAGAGGTCTTCAAAATTTTTGATCCTGTTTGCTCAACTTCAATGAGGTGTAACACAAAAAAAAAATGGCCCTGCACCAGTCTGTTTACTTGAGGTTCTTTTCAGTGCAACTGCTGTAACAAATGTATTTAAGGCGTGTCCGTGACAATTGTTCGTGGCTGCTGCATTATATCCGACCGCCAACACAAAATTTGCACTTTGCAAGAGGGCGGGTTTTCCCGGTTCACATGCCCGTTGCGACACATGTATCATGCAAAGTCCAAAAAAGACTGGTCGAATGTTAAGTGGCACCAAAAAATGCTGTGGTCCACTCTGTCGGAGAGTGCAAGAAGCCCCAGATGATAAATAAACATGCACCACAAATCATTGAATGGACACCATGTACACTTCACAGTTTTGATAAAATGTGTGCCTATGTGTTCTGCCTTCCATGTTTTCAAATTGCTTTCCCTGGTGTATAATATGGCGAGGTCATGGGAAAAGGCACTGGGATTTAATACTATCACTAAATGAATAAAACAGCTTTTATATAAATCTAACATATAACAAGGAACCCAATATTACAGAAACTGCTAACATACTATATGAAAGTTGAATAATACAGGAGCACATAAAGCTTGAGGTCTGTATGAAAAAACCACTCTGGGATCAAGGGAGTCGTCCACAGTGGCCATGTTCCAAGGAAGGCTGTGACGTTGACAAAGACGTACACCATCCCTTTGATGAACACACATAAATTAATTAAATACAGTATTAGAGAATATACATAAGAACAAATGGCCCAAAATTTGAACAGTATTTTTATAAAGTGTCTGCCTCATTGTTGTGTACGCGACTGCACTGACTCCGACCAAGACAGAAAAAAGTGGCACCTAAGGGGGCGCATTAGATGTCAGTTGGACCGTGCGTCAATTATTAGGACGTGCACACAAACTCTGTGCATCACAAGTCAAACAGCACGTACCAAAGTGCACAGAAAAATAATGGTGTGCAACTTCCGACGCCGTAGCAAGGTGGCACCAGATTCATGACAGATGGCGGCAGTTTTGATTATACTGGGGCACTCTACCCACTCCACAGGCAAATGCACAAGAAGGATGCAGTGGTTTTGACTAATATTGTGTGTACTCATGGCAAAGTTGCACAGGCGGCAAGCAATGTTTGGAATAACTAGGCCACCAACCAACATCCTAAGGGCTACTGCAACCAAAAGGCAGCAATATTCCTAAAAAAAAAAGGTGCATACTTTATCAAAAAAACTGTGGACAGACAAGTATTGACAGGTGATGATATTGTGAGAAATATATTGACAGAACAAGCCTCTGAAACTTGAGACATACTGATCTTCATATTATGAACATTATCCTTCCTTTTTATGTTCTTACTGTGGAAATGCTCTGTTGTGAGGTTTTGTGAATGAATAGGACGGTAGATGGGCGGCCTTGTTGCTCAGGATCTGTATACAGTAATCTAAAAAGAAGAAGAATTATTAAGTTGATTTAACTGTTGTGCTGGACCTACGTACTAATTCTTACAGGCACCAAACTATAATTATCATATAATGCTGACTTTCTCACCTAAATATTCAGCCAGTTCCAGACTGGCATAATTAAATCCTTCTTCTTCTCTGCTGTCTAACAATTGGTAACACATACATGGATAAAAATAGTTCCAGATTGACTATTAGTGAGGCAAGTGCACACATGCAGTTCCTCCACTAGTAAACACTGGCGCCGGTCATTCATAATCTGGTTGCACCCTGATTGGAATAAATCAAATCTTTCCACAACATCGAAGATTTTCCTCCACAGGGATTGCGCTTGACCGAACTGACCTGCATCAGGCTAGCTTGGTGAACTCCGACGGACTTCAGCGCAGCAGCGACACCTGATGGACATTGGGCGTACTACCTTAGTGAATCGGCGGAAGACACGAATCAGCATCGGACAACCCGCCACTGGATCACGAATGGACCGGGTAAGAAAATGTGCCCCAGTGTCTCCATCAACCCTACCATTTAGATTGTCCTCACCGACAGGTTCCTCTTTCTGGGGTATTAGCACGGTCAGCTTGGGGGGAGGGGTTGATCATGGGAGAGAGACCACTGGCAGGCAATTTAACACTCCAACCACGGGTGTTATACTGGTGTATCAGCTGTTAGGTACAGCTGACACCCCATGTTTATATGATACAGGCTAAACTCTGATTTCAAGCTGAGGCGGCATAAGCTCTGCGTTCAATGTCTCGGATGCTGAGTGTTAAAGCCCACTGCTCAACTAATGGCACACAATGAAGCAGCACTCCAAGATAAAGAAAACGGGTTTTATTCCACCATCAAATAGCAACGTTTCACCTTTCACCTTGATTTTCAAAGCCCAGTGCTCTGTGTCCAATATATCGGATGCAGACCACTAAGAGGTTAAAGGAAATCTATCATCAAAATCCAGCATGATATACCAGGGACACTTACTCATAGACCCATTCTTCTCATATCTGTTATCTATGGCCTACTTCCTTCTAAAATAAACTTTTTAAATTATACTAATAGAAGGGTTATGGGCGACGTTAGTAACCAGCAGGCGGAGTTCTCGTGCATGTGAGAGACTTGCAGGCAGCCAGCTGAAGTCACCGGCTGTCTGCAAATATATGGGGCCCTAGAGCAGTGGTGGCGAACCTATGAAGAGGTTTACTGCAAAAACAACATCATTGGCTGAAGCATTTACTGAAATTTTACTTTCAGAAAACAGAAACAGGTTTAAGAATATATTTAACTTTTCAGTAAAAGGGCTTTCAGCCAATGATGTAGTGTTTTGCAGGGTGTAAACCTCTTATTCTCAGACATGATATTGCGTGCAGAGAGGAAAGAACCACACGTCCATCTTATTCACGACACCGTGATGCGAATTGTGCGGGGTTTGTACTCCTCAATTTAAATATGTTCGCTTACAATGTGGAAGTCGCATGACGTGCCGGATATATGAAGGCCCAGAGGACTGGACTTGTTAGAACGCAAGCCAAATTCGAGGCGGACTTTACCTCATCTTGGTGAGAAAATGCCCAAAACAATAATTGGGAGGAGCGTGTGGTGGCATAAATAATACTGGCCCTTTCTGTCTTGATCTATGGACTATGAGATAAAATGGTGGTCTAGACTGTCCACACAACAACTTGCCCGTTAACCTTAGGTGGGGTGATGTCAATCACAGTTTATTTCATGTTTGGGGTAGGTTAAGGTATAATAGAGGAAAATGATTTTATTACAAAAGTATGTAATAAGAGACTGAGCGGCTCAGGTGAATTTACATTAGTCGCACCTCTTGGCTCCCCTGTCTGGCATGTGTAACATATGGATGCCTCAAACAGCAATTATTATTCAACCCTCTAGGGCCCCATATCTTTGCAGACTTCAGCTGGCTGCCTGCAAGTCGTCTCCTCACATGCCACGGGAGAACTCGCCTTGGCTTGGTTACTTAACGTCTGCCCAATAGCCCTATCTATTAGCATACATTTAAGCGGTTTATTTTAGAAGAAGTAGGCCATAGATAAACAGATTATGAGAAGAATGGGTCTCTATTGAGTAAGTGTGCGCGGTACTATCATGCTTGATTTTGATGATTAGATTCTCCTTAAACCTCTTAGTGGTCGACTGCATCGATATATTGGACAAGAGCACTGGGCTTTGAACAATCCAAGTGCTGGAAAGGATGAAACGTTGCTTATTTGATTTGATGGTGGTGGATATAAAAATTAATAAAAAACCGTATTTCTTTATTCTTGAGAGTGCCTGCTTCTGATATGTGGCCCATTTAGATTGAGCAGGTCGGGCTTTTAAACACTCAGATTCCGAGACACCCCCCCCCCCTCGGAACGCCAGAAGCTGATTTGGCCCCTCAGCTTGAAATCAAGAGTTTTTAGCCTGTATCACTAAAACATGGGGGGTGTCAGCTGTACCTAACAGTCTGATTACACCATTATAAACCGCGTGTTGGTATGGTTTTTAGTTGTTTACACTTGGCCTGCCAGTGGGTTTCTCTCCCATGATCAACCCCCCCCCAGTGAACTTGCCTAATACACCCAAGAAAGAAGCGAACCTGTCGTGTGGAGGACAATCTAAATGTATTAGGGTTGATGAGACAATGGGGCACATGTTCTTAACCCGGTCCATTCGTGATTCCAGTGGCGGGTTATTGTCGACGCTGACTTCTTGTGTCCTTCCGGCGATTCACTAAGGTAGTACGCCCGATCGGATCCACAGGTGTGCTCGGCTGGTGCTGAAAGTCCGTCGGATAGTTCACCAAGCTAGGCTGAGTGCAGGGTATAGTGCAGGTCGGACACATTTTTAAAAAAAAAAAAAATACGTGTGGTCTTTCCAAATCCGTCGGAGTTCTTCACCGTCCGTGCGGGGAAAGACTTCGATGTGGGCAAGAAGAAATGATCATTCACGGGGTTGCACCAGATTAATGAAGCCAGTGTGTGCCAGTGTTTTATAGTGGGCAACTGCATGTAGTGCCCACTTTGGCCTCCACTAATAGTAAATTTCTGGAACTATGTTTATCATGGTTGTGTTTTACATTTAGAAAAAGCAGAGAGGAGCAAAGAACAAGGATTTTAATTATAGCCAGTCAGGGAATAACTGGTGATATTTAGGTGAGAGTAGTAGTATAAGTGGATAATAAATTTAGTTGGTGAGCCTTGTAAAGATTATACCACTTACGGGTCCAGCTACAATACAAGTTTTAATAACTGTTATTTATTCTCTCTCTGTTTTCGGGATTACTGATCCGAGATCCTGGCTAACAAAGACCCGCCCATCTACTCGTCTATCAGAATTACACAATCACAGAGCCAGTTTCAAAAGACAAGACATAAAAAGGAAAGGTAGGATAATGTATAAGAATATCAGATCAGTATGCATCAAAAGGTTCCAAGCTCTTTGGTGTCCAAAATATAATTGTTCATAAACAATATCATCACGTACTACTTGTGTGCCACAGTTTTTTTTTTGGATGAAAGTAGCACATTTTTTTAGATATCAGCTTACCTTTTGGTATCAGTAACCATTTAGGATGTTGTTTGGTGCCTAGTTATATCCAAACATGGCTTGCCCTGGCAATTTGCCATGAGGACAAACACCATATTCAAAACTACTGCAGTCTTACTATGTGCAGTTGCATGTGGAGTGTGCAAGTGTGCCCACAGATAATATCAAAAACTCCGCCAAGTCTCATGAATCTGGTGCCACTTGCACGGGGCTCGGGAAGTGTGCACCATTTTTTTTTTTTTCGGTGCCACTTGAATGTACATGCTGTGGAATTGTGATGCAGACAGAGTTGTGGGTGCAACGTCAGGTAATAAATGTGATGGCACGTGTCCGACGATCCTCTGAACTAAGCGCCCCCCTTAGGTGCACTTTTTCTGTCTGGTGGAGTAACAGTGCAAGCCGCGACACAAAACCTGAGGCAGACACTTTTATAAAAAAATACATGTGCAAAATTGGGGGGGCCATTAGTTTCTTATGATATTCTCTAATCTGTATTTAATATTTATTGTGTGTTCTCAAAAGTAGGTATGGTGTACGGTCTGTTTGGTCAACGCACAGCTTCCTTTGGGAACATTGGCCCTGTGGAGGGACTCCCTATGATCCACCAGAGTTGGTTTTTCAACAGACCTCACCAGAACTTTATGGGACTCTGGTAGTAAGTTCAACTTTTCAATATAGTATGTTAAGCAAGTTTATGATATATTGTTCCTGTATATAGTTAGGAGGATTTAATATATATAATAGGTTTCTGTTTTTATTATTTAGTGTAATATTAAATCCAGTGCCTTTTCCCATAACTCTGCATATGATGACATAGGGAAGACAATTTTGAAAGAAATGGAAGCGAACAGAACACATAGGCACACATTATCAAAAACTGTGCAAGTGTACATGGGTGTGCCAGATCATGATTTGTGGTGCATGTTATTATATAAATCGGGGGCTTCTTTCTTGCACAGCTCCGACAGAGTGGGACCAACAGTTTTGGTGCACACTTTAAAACCATGCGACAAAATTTTTGGACTTTGCATGATAAATGTGTGCGCACGGGTAGACTGTGACCGGAACCGCCCGTTGCAGGTGCATAATTTTTGTGTTTGCGTTCGGATTATAAGGCAGCCACGAAACAATGTGTCAGGACACTCCTTAAATACATGTGTAAGCAGTTTCCACTGAAAAGAACCTGTAAGTCAAACACAGGGACTGGTTTGCAGGGCCATTTTTTTTGTACACTCATGAAGGGGAGCAGAAACGGATCAAAAAATGAGAAGACCTCTCTCCTCGTCTTGAAAGTTTGCTGGGTTGGTATTATGGCATTTATTACTGAGGATTGAAGCTATCACAATAATGTGCTGCCTGTGAAATAAAACAGCGAACAGGCATAATGCCTTGCATTTAAAAGAAGAACATGAGAGACGACTTTCTTATAAAAATAAAATTGTTCTAAAAACTAGTGAAAATCTTAAAAAAAATACAAAGAAAAAAAAAATGTACCGAGCCAATTCAATACTAAATGCCTATTCATTTCTTTATGTACTTTTGTCTCTTGCAGTCCCTTTATAATTTTAGGGGCTTCTGATTTTGGAGAGAGTATCCTGTGCCAAGATTGGATGGCTGTGTGAAAAGTTATTGCATTTTGTTTAAGAGAGGGGAGGATGTAGCTGTGCCATTGCCCATGCAGGCCCTATGGTCGCACAGGTATTATTCAAAAATATCAGTATGAATGGTTATTAAAATTATTGTGATTTTATTATTCTTAGTTATTATAAACAAAATTATAATTCATTTGCCAATTATCCGGCCAACAAAGAACTCAGTACCTATTCACAAGATATACTATTCAAGTAGCAATTGACAATATTCAACACGCTGCAATGAGAATCAACTTCCATAAACAGTAAGCCAAACCATGAACACCTATGGGGTGGTATGGAGAGAAAAGGGCACTGGCAGGATAAGGAGAAAGCAAAATGGAGGGAGGGTTTGAAGGAGAGAGGACGAAACTGGATAAAAAAAATCAAACAAAAAGAGAAAGAATGGAGAGAAATATAAAAAAAGGGGGGGGGGGCTGGAGCTTATCGACTTCCTTAAAAATTAGTTATTTTACAATTTTTAAAAGAGGAGAGTAATGAGAATAATAATCCTGTAATAATGCTTCTAAAAATAAAATCAGTTGCACATGTATTTTGTTAGTGTTTTCGCCAAGGTATTGATGGCCCGGTAGCACTCTGTGCACCACAAACATAATACTGTTGCACCTAAAGGGGGTTCACTTTGCTAAAAGTGGTTTTTCTACAACCTCCCCACTTTCTAAAAAGATTTGTTGTAGTGACGAGCGAGTTTATTATAACATGAAATTGAATATCAATTGACTAGAGGCCCTTACGCCAATTGCAGCCAGGTCTTTCCTAATAGTCTATGACAGAGGGCTTGTCTTTCATATAATGGTCCACAACTGCAGTGGAGAAGAAGGTATTGAAGACCAGGCATAACAGATGCTGATCTTGATATATTCCAGGCAGGGGGTTATATAACCACTTTAAATCCAAAAATGTAAACATAGTGGGGCACCTTACTTATCCGGTTACCGCGCGATCCCGATCTTGGACTGTCCGACGAGGATGAAACTCCATGAACGATTCATGCGCCAATAATTCCTGCATGTGTGTTTTACCCCAATAAGGGGTCCCGCTGGCGTGAAAATGCACCTTCTTTCTCTGGGATCTATCTAAGTGCATGGCTTACGACCACAAAATTTAAATGTTAATTCCCGCACGAGGGTCCGAAAAAATGCCGGCGCGATTGGATGAGACATCAAAATGAAGTAGCAGGTGCGACGCCATGCCCTGCGCGCGTATCCCCGAAAAGTCGGGAAGGAAGAGAAACCGACGAAAAAAATTCGGCTGCGGGACCTTAGTGAAATAAATGCCCCAGAGTGTCACATTATGGACACCACAAATTTAGACACGACTCCTTTATAAGTCATTGGGTCGCTAGGTTACTGGCAGTGTCATCTGCGAGAGTGGGTGGGCAACGAGCTCATCCACATGTGTTGATAAGTGGTGAGGGCATGTGCTGTCGCCAAAAAACCTCTAGCAGCATTTTATTTTGAGTTTTTTTTTTACTGAAATTCAAGATGTAAAAGCAAGATGACAAACTTCTCCCCAAACATTAACCCAATTTTATTCATGCCACTTTTAAAATTTGGTTGGGTTTTTTTCTGCCGATGAGATAATGGGGCAGATTTATTAACCCGGTCCATTCGCAATCCAGCGGGCGCGTGTCTCTGCGGTTGGATTCGGGTTCTTCCGGTGATTCACTAAGGCAGTTTCCCTCGACGTCCACCAGGATGTTCGCTTTGGCTGCCTAAAGAGGCATCGGAACGCACTGGGAACGTAACCACCGAGCCCGGGATGAGTGAGGCTAAGGCAGCATGCTGAAGCGACACCTTTTTTTTTTTAAATGCGGATTTTATTCCAAAATCGTCGGGTGGTTTTCGTGTCGGCCAGGCCCCGCCCATTTCCGTCGGCGGCCAGTTCACAGCGCCGATGTGCGTCTCAATGCCGACGGCGCGTTCGCCAAAATCCGGGGCAATTCAGGGGAAAATCGGCGCAAAAAATCGAAATATACGAGTAAACAGTCGGGGAAAAAACGCAGAATCGGGCCCTTAGTAAATGACCCCCAATGTCATACGACATCTTTAGTATAAAAAGCATAGGCTTAGGGTTCGTATTGTTTAGTTATACTTGACTATAAAATCTGTATATTTGGTATGTAAAATTTGGATTACTGTACTTTCTCTGGAGTCAGTAATTGTCTAAATCCTTTCTTATGTTTCCAGGGGTTCATTGCCATGTACTTTGATTAATGGCGTGCCGTTGTTAGTGTGCAGATGGCTATACGGTATTTTTTTGCAGTTCTTCGTCGTCCGGGCGGGTCTATCCAAAACTGAGGATCAAAGTTTCAGGTTTGTGTGATTTTTTTCCCTGTTTTAGTTCACAAGGACAGTTTTTCATTGACAATTTATACTCCTGGCCTACCTCATGGCCTATAACAAATTGGCCCCAGTATCTTGTACGCCAACGTTAATCTTCTTCACGGACAAGAAGCCCGGAGTTTCGCTCTCTTCAAAGCATGCTTGTAGTTATATGTCGCAGAAGATTGGGACCAAACGGGCAGGTGGAAGGATTCGAGGCAGAGGGCCAAATGGGTGGAAATATGGAAAAGGAAACTGCACACAATTCTACGCCAGGTCATTATTCAGGGTTGTTCATTGAACGGCCAGGGGGGTACAGGGTAAGGAGTTTCAGTCGGCCCATTTGTGTGAAAAGGAAGCAATTGGAACCGGAAGGAAAGGAAAAAAAAAAAGAGACAAGGGCTTTTGCAAAGTCAGATCAGCTCGTGATACAGGGAATCCTGCAACTACTACTGGACAAGTGACACTGGTCAGTACGATAGTAACAAGAAAGTCAATGTACTCCATGCAGGGCCTTTATATACACACACAGCTAAACGCAGTCTAAGACAGAAAACCGAACCATCGGCACAGTCATACGGAGTTATAGACACCTTATGATTCTGTATGGATTCCCTTATGTACACCTTTTGTCTCATAGATATACAAACGAGTGCTATAAGAAAAAAATAGAGATGTAAAATTGAGGAAGGGGCGTGTAAACTACTGTTGGTTAGCAGCCATAGGCAGCGCTTCTGGGGCCCACATGTGTCAGGTGGGCTCCGTCATTACTGATCTGACCTAAAGAATGGAAGGTGGAACCATTATATACATGGTACAGGCATAATATGCACTATAAATATATTGATGTAGTATATGCTATATATGTATAATGTTGTGATATATAATACTGTCATTGGTTTATATGCTGTATGTCTGTATATGCACAATAGGTGGTCATATGTGATGTGTACATGCTTTAATGCGGTTCACCTGTGTTGAGTGTTATAAAGTGTTGTGCGACGTGTTAAATAAATGTGTGTGTGTGTTTCTATAGTATGTGTGTTAATAAAAGAAACTGTGGGTTATGTCCACTATAAGTATATAAATAATGTGTGTCTATAGGAGGTTGTAATATGTATATTTTAAGGGGGATGGAAGGAGGGGCCCCATCAGAATCTGCATATTGGGGCCCTGCCTTCCTAGTTACACCCTGAAATTGAGCATGTTACATTTCCAAATAGAAAAACTGGAGGCACACAAAACTGTTAAAGGGCTGGTAGTCTTGTGAACCATATTACAACTCTTCTGAAAAGTGGGGATGTGTTGTACAGTATTTTGAACAATTATTTTATTGCGACACGTGAAAAGATGAGAGTTACAAATGCCAGAGAAAGTCACAAAACAGCTATACGAGTGTAACACTTATAAGCATATTGCCAGAGGAGCTAAAAAACCTGACTGCTCACATTTCTAAAAATTACAAAAAATAGTGTTTTAATGGGGAGGGAAAAAATTCCTATTGTTGTTCTTTGTTATGTTGTTTTGTAAATCTATTCTATAACACTATTGTTGACTTAGTTGGGATACAATGAAAAATAATGGGGTTGTTGTGAACTTGATTCTGGTAAAATGTCAGATTTTGAAGATCCAGTTCAAAATTTCCAGAGACATTGGAGTTTTATAAAAAAAGTGTGAACATTCAATGGTCCAAAGGTTAAGATTTGCACCATAGATTTGAAGCATTCATTCTCTTTAACAAGGGTTTAATAACAAACACCATTTAGGGGCTCATTTACTTATTCCCACAGGAGATCTCACAGAACCTGTTTAAAACGCTGTGCAAAGCCATGCATCTCCCGGACAAAGGCGCACAGTCCGCGAAAGTCCGATCTGAGACCTTAGTAAATGAGCCCCCATATACTTAAAAGGAAATGATACCATGAGGAATTTATTTACTGGAAAGTAGATCCATGCTGTAATCCCATGGTAGCTCATCCCTTAGAGTGTTTTTTCGATGTCCTTAGTATGCAGTTTTGTTTAGTTAAGAACATTTGGGACACATTTAACTTCCTGTCACACGGGAAACCCCGCTTGCGTAATGGTCCGACAGATCATGGACTCCAGCGCAATTTCCAGCTAGATCGTAGTGGACCGATGTCCTGGCTATGTTGCCGCTCCCCGATCAGTGTTTCCACCAGGTTCAACCATCTTTTCTGGTGTAGAGATTGTATGCGAAGGAATTGCAATTGTCATGCAACACACATTTAAATGTTAAATCTTTTCTATCGGAAAACTCGATCTCTGACACCTGAGCGGACAGCGAGTCAAAGATGAGGTACAGAGAGATGTAGGAAGACTGAGGAGACCCGAGACGCAGAGGAGGGAGACCAGTGATGCGACCAGCGGCCTCCGGATCAAGTGAAGATGAAACATTGGTAGGGCAACCCTGTTGAGACCAGAGCCCCTCGGGAGCGACCAAATACCAAGGAAACCGGACATGTGTAACGCACAGATACTGGTAAATGCGGACGAAGGTAGATGTGATGGAGTATGTGTGGCCGCGGACCCTTAGTTAGAATGATCCCATATTTTCCTGATATGCTAATATTTAGTTAATGCAGACTAGAGACGATGGAGGAAATCAATGGGCAAAAATGGAATTGTTTAGAAATCTCACGGGGAAAACTTTGGGTTGCGCCCAATCAATTGTACTGCTTACGTGTGAGGAGAGAAACACAGACAAATTTTTCCCCCTTTATTAGACAAAATGGCCACGAGTGAGCACAACGTCGTTACATGGGGCAGAAACTATGGAGAAAGAAGAAAAGGAACAACACCTCGATCAATTGTTTTGCCAGGACATGAAGCCAATCAGCGACTGGCAGCTTATATATGTCTACAGCTTTTATAGTATAGTACAGAGGCCATTGCATATTCCGCTTCAACACGCAGGCAGTGGCGCTTGTAGCATCACACAGCTGCTTGTATACTCAGTATCTGTGCAGTGATTTTGGTGCATGAAAGTCCAGGGTTGTACACTTGTAGTTTTGCGGGTTCTGTAGCCCCACAAATTTCAATTCTTTTTTTGTTGCTAGAAGTAGAGATATCAAGAAAATCGTGTCAAAATCCACTTAAGTTGCTGGGATGATTTGTTTCTACAGTACCCATGGTGTCATTCTTGAGGGTTCTGTATTCCCCAAAATTTCAATTTTTTTTGTTGCTTAAAGTTGATTCACGAAATCTGTGTCAAATCAGCATAGTTTATGTAACCAAAATTCAAAAAGTAGGTCAGACGGGATGTCAAGAGGTAGAAGGCGTGTGGTTGGCAGTTAGGAGTAGGGGAGCAGAGCCAGGCAGTCATCGGGCGCAAGCCGCCAAAGTAAGGACGTGTTAAGCCGGGGTGGATGTGGGTGATAGCAAAAAAACTGTGTGGTGTCATCTAGGGGGGCGTCAGTTTGTGTTGATCGACAACCCAAAGGTTTCTCGAATATTTGGTTGGCATAGACTAGGGTCATAATTCCTCCATCTGACAAAACTCAGCAAGAGTCCGTGGGTTTTTTTTTTTTGTCGTTTGTCAGCTGGCAAGGAGCAGGTCAGTGGCCCTCCTTCGGAATGAGACCTCATGTCCTCAACAGCTCTGATCCTGTTCATTTCCCTCAAACCAGACATCTACTTAGTCAAGTGATGGTTTAACCAATGGCACTGTGCCAGAGGGTGGCACTCAAGAGCCCTTTCTTGTGGCAATCAGGGCCTCACCAGGATGACTTCCAGGTCATCTTCCTGCAGTCCAGACACGCCCAGTTGACTTGCTGTGCAGAGGTATTTAACGTGACAGCTCTACCAGGGACTATTTTGCTTTATTGGATGTCCTCTAGGGTGCTGATATGAAAGGACAAGCGGTGACAAGAGGAAGGGAAAGTATAAATACAAAATTTAACTTTCTGTGTTGGGCACATTGCGATTATAAATAAAGTGGGGGGGGTTCTTTGTAGTTGGGGCACTCGGCGCCTCTAAAAGGTTGGCCATAACTGTACTAGTGGTCTGGGCTCATAGCACCACTAACAGCGGAGGACAAACTCTTTGAGGAAAGTCGGAAAGTCAGCAGCGCTTGGGCCCCCCCCCAGTGAAGAGGTGGGGGCAGACTCACGCTGCTTATGCAGTAGGGCAACGAAGAAAGTAGAGATGTGGGAGGTGCCGAACAGGAGGTTGAGTGGCACTTGGCCAATAGTCAGGGCTGTGCATTACTGAGGCCGTTGAGCCAGAATCGCCGTGGAACAGGGAAACACCAAATCGATGATGTAGCCGATCGCAACTGAGAGCAGTGGTGATGCAAGGCAGTGAAACAAGCAACAAGTCGCTATTGCAATGGTCAGCATGGACAGTCATCCAGTGTGCCGAAAAGATGCGGGAGACGGGGAGCCAAAATCGTGACGGGGTTACAAAAACCCTTGAAGAGGTACACAGAAAGCAATGCACAGCGGGGCCCCAGTGAGGCCCTAGCGAACGTGTTAGTAGGTTCAGTCAAGTTGCCGAGTGGGTTGGGCGGTTAATAAAAATCACCAACTCGGGCGCTCTTGTTGGCAGGCATCAGAATTTTAGCACAGAAAGCTGCACAAAACCGCTGATGCACACATCTTGCTGCCCAGGTGCTCCATCTGCCTCCCCACCATCTTTACCAGGCACTGGAATTGTGTCACCCAACCTCCACACCCATAACCTTGTATGTGCCACTTTCTGACCCTCCGGCTGGCCGCCCAACTCCACACTCAGTCCTTGTGCCACACATGAGGCCTACCATAGCTGTGTGCCACCACCAGAATTGTGTATTCGTTGCCTCTTCTGCCTCCATTGCTGCTGCAGCCCAGCTTAACCCACTGTGATTCTGCCACTACTCTGACCTACTGCTGCTTCCCCCACCTCCACTCGTTGTCATTGTTGCCATGCATGTGGCATACCATGTTGCTGCCACCACAGAAGTTTGGCATTGTCGCCACTCTCGGCTTCAGCTGACTGTACTGCTGCTCCACCTACCACCACTTTGGTATTGCTGCGCACTCTGTGGCCTACCACGTTGCGCCACCTCCAGAATTTGTTCGTGGCCACTTTCTGCACCTGCCTGCGTGCTGCCGCCAGCATCCACACCTCTGAGTTCATTTGTGCACACTGTGGCCTACACATGTGGCTTGCACCTCCAGAATTTGAATGTGCAACTCTCTGACCTCAATGGCTGCTGCCGCAACTCCACACTCTGTCATTGTTGCCACGTGAGCTGAGGGTCACATGTTGACTAACACCTCGCACATGTAATTTGTCATTGTTGCTCACTTTGCCGGCTACACTCATGCTGCTGCCAAAACTGACCGCTGTCTCCCTGGAAACCCTGTGATTCCATCTATAAAAGCCGATTTTCAACCACGTCCAACCACCCTATGATTGTGCCACACTAATATGTTTGTTGCGTTTGTCCCTTTCATTTCATCTTTCAGAAGGGATAATGAAAAACTGAAGGATAATAGCCAAAAAGCAGGAGTGGGATTCATAGAACACAAGAAGGACCATGCCAATTTCCATTAAAATGGGATCTCTGTTTGGAATCAACGCCTGTTGTTGTTTTTGGCTTGCAATACTGATGGATTATGACTCGATTGAAAGCGGACCACTGACGGATGAAAAGAAGGGACAAAAAGATCGTGATGTCCAATCAAAATTACATGGCGACAACCTTCCACTCTTATGGGGGGTGGCGGGTTTCTACATGTAATTCTGCATTTTAAAGACAGGTTCCTGTTAAATCTATGGAATCATTCTGATGTCAGTAGAAAAAACAAAGGAGTGCACTCTTTGATGTTTATAGTGCGATTTGGCCCTCAGCTACAGTCCTTCGGAGGCTGGGCACAGATGTGTACCTTGACTGGCTGTGTTCCCGCTTGCTTATTTGAGCATGGAGAAACTTATTAGTTCTGACACGCCCTACCGGCTCTTGAGCAAGGAAATACACGTTTTTTAAGTGATTTGCCATGATTCGATTCGGGGTTCTAACGAAATTGTCTGTCTGGATCAAATTCTCTCATCTCAGGCAAATTCGAATTTTTTGGCCACCATACAAAATTTGCCATCTCTAACTGCCACCGTGTTCATGGTCTGTTAACTCCTTAAATGCAGCAAAGCAAAGCCCCAGGCCACCATTTTTTTGAGTGTTAGTGGGTGTGAATTTAAGGTGCGCGCTATTTCAAATCCCAGCAGCTGCCAATTTATCCTGAGGATTGCTCCCCACCGTTGATGGTCACGTAGAGGACTAAGTGACAATCCATTGAAACTTCACAGCAATAGCCCACACCTATGTCATGGGGGTTAACAGTGGGGGTGAACAGTCATCCCTAAATAAGGAGGACATATTTAAAAATGCAACATTCACTTGTAATAGCCACTTAGTTGTTTGACATTCCGTGTATGTACGCTATGTGTAAGTTGATGGTATTGTTTCTAGGATGGTTAACAAGGAGGAGATTGTTGCAGAGCCATGTCAACCCTATCACTCACACGACATGTTTGTGTACATGCATGAAGCCATGGCTGAAACTGGAAACCCCAGAAAACCATGGTAAAGCGGAGAGTGGATCATATCGACAGGTCAGGACGTGCGTCATTTATAAAGCATCTCTACTGGACTCTGTCCAAGGGGAGGGGCCTTATTACTCTATCTCAATATTAATTGTCTGTAATATAAGAAAAACCACCCTTCAATAGTTCCGTATTGTCCAGATATACATTAGTGTGTGCTACTATGACCATTTAGCCTGTTTGTCAGGAAGGGATGAGTCCCTGTCCACACATAGGAATATGTGAAAACATTTGCATCAGGTTGGTTGGTTGACCACTCGTTGTGTGTTCATTGGTAGCTCACCACAACTGCATGTCATGATAACATGTTGTATGTTTTCCAGTAGGCTCCTGTGTATTGTAGTTTCTTGTGAGATAAAGCATTTGCGAGTATGACATCATTGGGGCATATTACCTAGGCAAATCTTGCAGAGTTAGCTTCGTAGCAAGGCCTTCATCTTTGGGGCTTTAAAACAAAAAAAAAAATATGTTTTTTAGATAAAATTATAAAAAAGGAAAACTTATACAGCCCAGACATTCCTCAGCATTATAACAGCAGAAACAGGAACAACACAAATATGTGTGTGTT
Organism: Engystomops pustulosus; assembly: GCA_019512145.1. NCBI lineage: Eukaryota > Metazoa > Chordata > Amphibia > Anura > Leptodactylidae > Engystomops > Engystomops pustulosus. The sequence goes on from CM033644.1 coordinate 78,826,350, forward strand.
AACCTTATTACTATGATGAAAAATATATAATAACTGTTCTATAGATTGCTATATTAACTTTATTAATTTATTGATTCTTTTTTTTTAATATTTTAATATACCAGAAAAACTTGTGAATGAGGAAAGGAGCTTGGGCTGAGGTTTCCACGGGAGAACCAGATTCCACAATTCTCAGCACTCTGCTGTGGGGATGGCTACAACAGTATCGGGCGGTGATATTATTAAAACCTGGGAGTATGCAAAAGGCACCTTTGGGAAGTCTGCATTGGAAGGTTTTACACCTCCGACATTTGACGGAATAGTACTGCGAGGTGCTGGGGAGGTTTCCCGCAAAAATGCATGAGTACTATTACGTCAAGCTTCTTGGCGCCGGCTCCTGAACGGAGCCAGCGCCAGAAGCTGCGGGTGTCGGCTGATATATTATAGCCGGCCACTCGCCTCTAACACCCGCCGATCGGAGATTTCTACGGCGATCGCGGTGTTAACCCTACAACACGCCGCGTTCACGCTGACCGCGGCGTTGGTTAGGAGGCATTAAGAGCATTTGCAGTGAATCGGACCCCCCGCAGCGGTCTTAGCGAGGGGGTCTGCCAGACTCCGGACGGCGCCCCGGGGACGCCGGTGCCGGGGGAATCTGCGCGATCTTCCTCCTGGTTGCGAAGAGGCCGTTGCACCTACCCTGGCAAGGGACCCGGTGTAAGACACTGGGCATGCGCAGCATGCCTCAGTGCGTGTCTTACATTACACAGTGACAATACTTCTGTATTGTGCCACTGTTGTAAACCTGTGCTAAAAAGAGCTTGGAAACAAGTGATCAGAAGATCACTTGTTCAAACTAAAATTTCAGTTACTGTAAGAAAAAAGTTTTTTTATGTTAAAACATTAAATAAAGTTTTTTCTCCTAATAAATAAATAATAATAAACTAAAAGGAAAGTGAAAGTCCCACAAAACACCAATTTCCTCGTACACAGTAATAAGTAATGTTAATAAAAAACACCAAATAAACACAAAAAAACCACTATTTGGTTATTCGCGCGTCCGTAACAATTGTACTACAATAAAATCTAATCATACATTGGACCCGGCTTTGGTGAAACGTTGGTAGACAAAAAAACCCCCAAAAACTTGCCAAAAAATTAAAAAACTTTTTATACAATTGGCTTTACAAAAAATGCTTTCTAAAAAAGTTGATCCAAAAATGGTTACTAGAAGCACCAAAATGATACCACTGAAAAGAAACAACTTTTTCACACAAAAAAAATAGCTCAACCAAACCAGGCTCCGTCAATCACCAAAAATACTATTATAGTTATGCTGCATATAAATATGGAAATACTAAAAAAAATGCCAAGTTTTTCTATTCAGTTTTCCTTCAATAAAATTGGACAAATATAAATAAAATATATAAATGATGGTATCCACCGTATCGTAGTGATCCTTAGAATAAAGGATATAATATATTATTGTTATGCTACAAGTGAACTCCCCCCAAAAAAATGTTATTTAAAAAATCCAAACAAGCAATGATGATTGATTTCCTCCACACGTAATAAAAAGTTAAATAAAAATTGCCTTCAATAAAACTTAAAAACCCACGTAAAATGGAAAGGTTTTTTTTTAAGTGATCTCGTTCCGAAAACAAAAACTACAGCCTCTTATTTGTCTAAATAGGCCTTAAAAAATTAAATAAAGATTGTTATTAGCCCATTCCCAACGCGCGTTGCTATAGAAAGCGGGGGGCGGTGTAGTTGCGGAGTAGTCGAGGGTAGTGACTTGCCAAACAGTTCACGACGACAGTGGATCGGGGCAACGATTGGCAGGGCTGTCCTGACAGGCCATCCATCCTGCCCCAGGTGGACAGAATGGTCTGTCCCCCCCCACTGCCTAGTTATGATCGCTGACATTGGCCTTCCAATCGAAGCCACAACAAATAGAAGCGAATTACTTTATGACGTCATAATACGATCACAAGTCTGGTAACACGAGGTGATCGGGCAGTAGTGGTAGGGGTGGCGGTGTCCTGACTTGCCACCAATTTTTTGGCCTTTGCGGTCCACGGGTCAGGGGTTTTGTTGCCCCCCTCTGTCCAGTTTTGCCGCATATGGCTGGTCGAATGGTCCAGCAAAAAGACCAGCCAATATCGTCAACCAATGGGATCGCCTAGGGGTAAATAAAGAGCAAACTTGGCTCAATAATTCTCCCTACGAAAACTAAGATATGTACAAAAAGCGATGGCCGTGCACATTGGTACAGGATTATGCTAGTTAAAACTCATTACGATGCTGTTCCAATGTGCCGTCCTGCGTAGTACATTTCCCCGTTTTCAAGAGGGAACGATATTAGGAAACTAATATGGACAATGAGGACGGGTACCCGGGGCCCCGTACTAATCTGCGTTAGATTTCTAGGACACGCATTGTTCCCCGTGTGATGATTCTGATGCGTCTAAAACGGTAGGACTCAATAAAGAGTTCATGTTCCCCAATAAAAGAGGAGTTGTAGGATTGGACACTATATACTAAGAGGACCTGCGGACAACTCCAGTGTGACAAAAAAAGTTTAGTGAGTTCGTCCCCCTGGTATATTCTCTCTCCTTATACCGCAACCATCACAATTCACGCCCCAAGCTGTTGTGTGGAATTCCATTTAGGTCTTAAAATGAATAATTGTAACAAACTGTTTAGGGTTACGTTGCTCCTATACCCCTCCATGATTTCATAAGGGGGCGCCACATAAACGTGCCACTGAACTTTCCAGAAATAAGTTGCCAGTTTCCCATCTTGGACTCCGTTGCAAATCATATTTGGAAAAACCACCTGTCCTGTATGTCTCAAAATGCTCCATTTTAACCCACGTGATTTAACCCACACGACATATTACAACCTTGCTAAAATTCCCCAAGGGGTGTACATCAACAATTAGGGTCATTTTCGGGTTTTCCCTTCGTTTGTTTACCACTACAGCTCTCCAAAATGTATCCTAACACATGTTGAAGTGATTTCTGTCAATTTGGGCCACTCTAAAAGCAAAAAAATCCCTCTTTTTCCCTAATGTGCCCCATTTTAAAAGCATTTTATATGCCATTGTAGGTACTTTCTACACTCGGGGAAGGAAAGAAATAGTTTTACACCTTTTTCGGGGTTATTTAATGTATTTTTATCCCTTTGTGGCTTACAAAAAATTAGGGGTGAGAGTGACCTTTTTATAGAAAAAAAATTTTTCACCTTGTAATGTTTAGTGCTGACTTGGATTTGCACCTGTAGGGGCAAATACATATATTACACACTTGCAAAATCTATCTAAGGGGAGTGTTGCGGTTCAAAATAATTAGGTCACTTTTCGGATCTTATCCATGTTTTATACCACTAGGGCTCTCCAAATGCATGTCAACTTCTGTCAAATGTTGCTTCTAAGGCAAACATCCCCTTTCCTTTTACTGGTCGCGCCCCACTACAACATTTTTATATACATGTGGTGTAATTCTACACTCGAGAGTAAGGAAAATAGGTTTACCACAGTGTTGGGGGAGGTTATTCCATTTTTTTACCCTTGTGGCTATATAAAATTAGGGGATACACTGAGCCTTTATAAGAAATTTCACCTTTTTCTATTTAAGTCCTAAGGGAATCAAATGACAACTTCCGAGCACCGCAAAGCACCACTATTACACCTTGCTCAAAATCTCATAAACTGTGGTACGCTATCTTTGTGTTGTACTTTCCCAAATGGTGATACTTGTTTGGGGGTTCCGCTCTGTTTTGGTACGCTACGAGCTCTCTAAATGCATCTGAAACATGTAAAGGATGTCGTCAATTTGGCTGCTAAAGGACAACGTTCCTCTTTCCCTTCAAGAGCCCTACTGTGTACCATACAACCACTTCTTGAAAAAGTGTTGCGTCTGTGTTAGGAGAATAGTTTTCAGATATGGGGGTTGTTTTTCATCTTCTTATCCATTTTGGGGCTTAAAAATTTGGATTGGTTTCTATTTTTTTGGTAAAAAGTTGACTTTTTTGAGAAAAATAGAAAATGTTCACCTTTTCCTTTTGGGGCCTAATTGACATTCAAATTACCCCTGTTGGCGGCAACTACACCAATTACAACCTTGCTAAACCATATATCAAAGGAGGTGTTAAGAATATCACACAAAAGCTGGTGGTGTGTTGTCTCTTGTTGGGGGTCTTTCCTCTAGGAGCCACACGTTCACACGTTATCACCAAAGAACCAATGTTGAAGGACGGAAGGAGAGCGTTCCAAAAGAAACAATCCTGAACACATATGAAAAACTTTTGCAGCCCTATTTGCACATTGCAAAAAACGAAGAACACACGCTCTTTCCCATTCAAGTGCAGAAGCGCGCACACGAGGTAGAAAGCCGTGACGGCAGTAAAGAGGGTACAGTGAGACAAACGACAATGAGAAAGAAAATCAATAACTGGGAGACATCCTAATGAGGAAGGAATCTAGTCCCGTCAAAAGCAAACGAGTAGATAGTACCACTGCCTTTTCCTTTTTCACCCATTGTGAGGTGCCAATTTTCGTGTTCCCTGCCTCAGAGATATACCCAACATCAAACTTATTATTAGGATGAAGAAAGTATAACATAGGTTGAGAGTCATCTTCACTTGCATTTATCTTTCACACTCAGGAAACGCTCATAGGGGGTTAACCAAAATTCCCAAAACGGTTGGTTTCAAAATATTTGAACGGAGGTTGTCTACAAGGTATGTTTGTATGTGTTACTGAAATGCGGTGTCATTTGTGGGGGCTGGATCATTCTGTCAAATAGGGATAGGCCTTATAAAGTCATTCAACTAAATTGACCTCCAACACAGTAGGTTTTGAATAGATTTCGTGAAAATCTGAAAAAAATTGCACCTAAAGTTATATAAGCCTCCTAACATCCTAAAAAAAGGAAAAGATGTTTGAAAAAATGATTGCCAAGTTAAAGCAGACATATGGAAAATGTTAGTTATCAAAGTATTTGAGTGATATAGACCAACTTTATACACACAAAAGTAGAAACTTTAGAATTGGAAAAACATTGCTTTTATCGAAAAATTTTGCCAAATTTCCTCCATGTATTTCATAAATAAATATTAAATAATCAATTGAATTACATTCTCAACCAACAGGAAGTACAATGTGTTCACGAAAAAAAAAAAAACAATCTCAAAATCACTGATTTTATTAAAGCGAAGGACCCAAAGTTAAACCAACTTACAATAGACACCATGTCAGATTTTAAAAAATGGGATCAGTGTAAGGAAGGGTGTGAAAAGTGGCTCAGCTTAAGGGGTTTAAAAGGCAATTATGACAAATACATGATTGCCACTTTTTCTAAGATCTCGTTCACCACTTTTCTTACATGTAATTGATCTTCTTTTCTTCCGGAAAATTAATATCCACATCATCTGTATTTAGAGCAAATTTATATTTTGTTAAATAATTTTGGCCTCATAGAATCCAGAGATTTCCTTTACGTGGTACCCAAATTAAACTTTGATCCTTTGTTCAGGTATAGAGGTAAGGTGCTACACAAAACTAGCAGAAGGCTGGTTTGGTCCCGAGGCTTAAAGCGGTTTTCAATCCTCTACCAAAGAACAGTTAGATAAAAGCACTGATTCTGGGAGCCCACACAAACAGCAAAACAGGGGCCCGTAAAATCCCCTGTGATGCCTATTTCCAGTACAGCTCATCCAGTTGCGGGGCTTCTATATCATTGAATGTAGTACAGAATTAAATTGTATTATTTAAAATGAACAACTCAAAGGAGATCACCAATATCTACCAAGATTTTTCTGACTATAAAACACCCGTTTTAGCAAGTGAAAAAAACTTGCTAAAAAAAGGGCCAGCATCTCTACACCTGAAGGCCAGAAGGATGAAGCACTGGCCAGACCCTCCGACTTGTCCTGGAGATAAGTGAAATGCTAATACAAGTAATTTTCGCCTAATTGCTAAAGAGCAGAGCCTCGCCTCACTACTCTCCCTGCCTCCGGCACACGTGAGGATTAATGCAGGGGACTGATGTCACTTGCGACAGGTCCTTCTTACTTAAACTGTGTTATGCTGCCAAGGAATGGGGCCTGGAAAGTTTTAAAAAGAAGTTGCTTCTCGGATTGGGGATGAGGAAGATCTGGGTAGCGGGTGGTAACAGAGAGGGAATGGATGTAGGAGCAATGGAGGTGTTTAATTGAGTAAATGTATGTAGCAGACCCGGGTATTATAGATGTCGCAGAGCTGTGTTGGAGAGAAGTGAATAACTATTGTAGCAAAAATGTATGGACTTGAATGGGTTGTGTAGCCGAGTGCAGCAGCATTGTGTGTGACCAAATTTAAGGGTATCACAAATTATATTTTCCTCTTTTTGGATGACTAAAATTCGTATAAGTGCATCTTGTAGTGATAGCTGCAAACTAGCGGGACATCCATAGTGCCATAGCTTTCCTGGTGATTACAGTGAGGAATTTTTACCATGAGGTAGATCATCCTCCAAAACATTTGAAATAAAAGCTTAGAAAAGTTATAAAAAAAGATGTAATTCGGTACTAACATCCTGTCATACTATGCTGTGCTTCATAAGTGTTCATTTGATTCTGTATCCTGCTTTTGGCAAAGAAGTCTCGACATGGAAATATGTAGGGCAGTTTATAATCTATCTGGAAAACATAATCTTTATGGTCTTTATCTCTGCTACCAGGGCAGATATGAAAGGAGAATTGCATAAATGGATTGCAGTGTGCCTATTCATCTCTGCCACATCACTTCCAAGTAAGAACTTTTGGACCACGGAACCAATTGTTCCTTAGTTTTGAATGATCCTATTTTGGTTTTTAGTGACCACATGGACACATTTATGACAATTCACATGCTTCGCGCTGTTAGTTGTACCGATTCACTGGTTCTGTCTCTGATGTTAGGACACCTGGACTTAGCAGAATGAATGATAAGTGTCTTTTGTTGATGGTGAAGCAGAGAGCAAAAATCTGAAGGAATGAGCTAGGGTAAGCGAGAGATCTAAAGTAGTTTATGGCTTAACCACTTCTGACTTTAAAACCATTCAATACACCAAAGATAAACAATAACAAAAAGTACCTCCGCGTTTCTGATATCCTTCACGAAAAAAGAAAAGAAGTTAGATGCCTGTTTAAAAAAAAAAGATTGCAATTAGTTCTAGATGTTTGTTATGCTTAAATGGGAACCCTACGCCACCACAAATCTACCTATAAAGGGTAGATTGGGTGCGTAGGTGGATCAATGGGACGTGAGGATAGCCCGGGTTTTTTTTCCCCCTCCCCCCCTTTTCACCATTCCCTTTCTATGGCTACAACATCTTCTTCTAGTTTTGTCACGGTACTTTGTGGCTTAAATAACTGTATTTGGTAGTTTAATCAAACTTGTTACTTATTGCGGTAACGCGGGGCGTTGGACGGTCGCCGCATATGAGAATTACCTATGAGGCCGGCTACCTCCACGCCCCAACATTGGTACCCACATTTTACTCCTTCCTATCACCAAGTCTTCGGAGCGCATGCTCCGCGTACGCATGACGCGCCACTAGTCCCGACGCCGATCTGCCGTACCCTAGCGCACATGAGCAAGAAAGAGGCGGCCCGCTACTGACCTGCGATTTTCTTTTTTAAACCGGTCACACAATCCGAAAACACAAGGACAGCGGGCAGCCCTCAAACCCCCCACCGAATATTCCGATAGAACCGATAACATGAAGAAGCCACCAGAAGGAAAGGATTAGAAGGAACAAGATAAGCGGAAAGGCAAAAACCAAAAACCACCAAAAACAACACACGAGCTACAAACTAACACACCTTTTCTTTTTGATCTAGCGGAAGCGACCAGAATTACTTCCCACCACAGCGCCCACCAAATATAATCTGGTTTTTTTGGTGATTGGTTGCCGTCTAGATTTAAGCCACCTTGGAAGCATTTTTTTTTTTTTTTTCTTTGCTTTCCCTTCAGTTTTTATCTTTTTTGTTGTTTTTATTGCTGGTCTCTTCCGGTCACCCCCCTTGATAGATGGGTGAGTTTCAGTGTAGGTTGTATAAAAGTGTTTTGCTACCGAGTGTGCGTGGTAGTAGCCTGTCCCCTCGTGGAGTCACAGCCCTGCCCACACTACTGACGGGCTACTCCACCGCAATCCCACGGTAGGCACGTGCCTAAGATACATTTGAATACCAACTACCAAATGTAAAGTTATTCAAAAACAAGCTTGTCTTTTTCCCCCCCCTCTTAGTGATTTTATTCTTTATTTTTCTTCCGAACAAACCAACTTCCCCCCCACACGTCCGCGCACCGTGGCCAGGCCCATTTTATGCCCTTTTAATAAGTTTGTGTGCTTTTTTACTCCGTCAAGTTTCTGGCCTCCATTGATTTTTCCACCTACCATTTTCTCACACTCCGTCCAGTATTCAATATACAAGGCGACATATTTCTAGGTAAAGAGATTTGCTTTTTTTTTTTTGTCCCACAATCAATAAACCCCTGGTCTCCCCCCCCCGCGCTCACCATCACCCCGCGCGGCCCCCCCTGTTCAAACCTCAAAAACCCACCCATTCTTTATTTTTTTTTTTTTTTGTTACCCCCCTGTTTTGTGTGACAACACCCCAGATCGAACCCAGGGCGGCGGCATGGAGGGGGATCCGCTTCACACCCAGGAACCGAAAGCCATACCAAGGCCGCATACCTAATGTATATAAACGGGGGATAGAAAGGTGCGTCGTGTGTTTATGTGGTAACTTTTTGCGTTGGGGGGGGAAGGGGGGTGGGGGGGGACCAAACACAAAGAAACTTGCCCCCCCCCCCCCCCTCTTTATTTTAATCATTTGTTCCCCCCCACAACATGTCACGGCAAATACCTTGTTTTCATGGTTTCAAGCAATCTAGAATCTGGCATAATCCTATCCAGATAGTTATTTCCAGTCTTTAGTTAAGATGGTTTTTTTTTTTTTTTCTCTACATAATGATTTTTGAATTTGCCTCAATTAACTGTGCAAAATCCACAACGGGGCCTAGCCCTTTTCTTGGCGGGCACTGGAAGGCAGCCGGGACCCAGAATACCGAGTGGCTGACCGGTTGCGCCTAGGCCGCTGATGTCACTGTGCTTGGTTAATGGGTGAGATTTTTTTTTATTTTTACGGAGGGATATGATTCTACAAGTTCGCGCACGGACTTCCCACCGCACAGGCTGCCCTGTGTTGCAAGACTTAATCCTCCCATGTGAAACAAAAAAACACCCCGCCCGCCGACCCCCCCACCCCCCGCCCCTCCCACCCACAAACCCACCCCCCATGTGGCATTTCTGAGGATGATTTTCTAACACCACCAGCCGATACCTGGTTCTCAACCTGGCCCACCCCTTCTTTTACACCCAGGTATCCCACCAATGGTCTGATTAAGATAATTCCCCCAGTACCTTTTCGCGGGTATATGGATGGTGTGGAAGCCCTTGTGTTCTTCTGTTTCCCCCCACGCCCCGGTGACCACGCCGCCCTATCACCCAGGCGATCCAGACGGAACCCCCCGGCAACGTTGTGCCCCAAATCAACCCTCCCACGGTTTTTACAATTGAACAAACAGCACACGGCAAACTGGGAACCCCCCTAAAAACGGTGTCACAGCACCACCGATTCGCGAATTTGGAGTGGTCTGGAGAGGAATAGGAAAATAGGGCACACCAATCCCTAGGTAGTAGCATGCCACGACTGGGATGCGAGATGTGCTTCCAACGCTGTGGAACAGCCTAACGCTACTGACGTCTACCCGAGTCTCCGGTCATAGGGATTAGGATAACAGTCGTCAGTTACCTGAAGGTGTACCTAAACAATGTCTCTCCTCTGTTCAACTGTGTCCCATGTGCTCCGAGCCCCCACCCGCCCCCCCCATGAGCTCCACGACCTTGTGTCTTTCAAGAACCAGAGACTGGTGGTAACAAGACCAAGTTGAGGACTGGGCAAGCCAACACATGTGCTTCCGCACCCTGCCCGGGCGGTTTATCCCCCCCATGGTCAGGTGGCTTAACGGACTTCTTCAATCACACTCCATTACATGGCCACACAAGACAACATAATTCGGGTCAATAACTAACACCCACTCTACCGATGGTCGTATCTACAAGAGTGCTTCACCATTATGCTACATGACCACGGTTCACATAGCAAAACCATCTCAAGAGCGGCGTCATCGCGACCTCCCGCCCCACGCAAACAGAGCTCTTGAAAACTGGAGACCGGGACACCCCACTCTGGTCTTATGCAACACCAGCCATGCAGACCTATGCCTACTTTTAGGGCTTTTATTTACTGCATTTTGGATTAAACCAACCTATGTATTTTTAGATGTTTAGTTCGAAAGGTTGAGGCTGTCCACTTCAATATACCCTCAATTTATTGTTGTCTGTAAATCAAAATGTCTTTCACTTACTAGTGTTAATTTAAACCGGCGCATAGGTGAAACAACATTTTTCCTCAAATATTTGATGTATATTCAAACGATGCACTGTTCACCCTCATGCTATAGTACACCCAACCCCCCACACCCCCCCCCCTTTTTTTTTGTAGGAATATTCCCAGCCCCACTTGTCTATGTATTAATTCATCAAATGATATCCTGTCTGGCCTGGATGTCAGAGTTCGCTCCAATCTGTTCCCAGAGGCCTGGATTCTGACATCACATAAGAGGTCCTGCTCCCCCCCCCCTGCCTCTATCCTTGCTACCAAGACCACAAATTTGCTTTTTTTTCGGCTATGTGTAATTGTGTAATTTTATTTCGCTAAGGCTGTATCAGTCTTGGGAGACCTGTTATTTCTGAACTTTGTTATATCTGGGTATGTTGGCCATCTTGCACGCATTCTATGACAACGCATGACTTTCCTTTGGGTTCTCGTTGGATTTTTTTCCCAACATTTTTTGTTGTATTTTACTTTCAGAAAACAGAAACAGGTTTAAGAATATATTTAACTTAAAGCATTAATGGGTATACTCTAATAGTAGTGTCAGTATCCTCTGTTTGCTGAGCTCACCCAGGACTACTCTGTGGTGAGGTATTTGTTAGTTGACTTGCAGATTTGATTGCCTGGCCTCAACTGGGTGTCTGTTCTCAGGAAAGCTGGGTGATGTCCTTCTCTAGGCTCTGTGTTTTTCTCAGCTGGGGGTTGAGTAATGTAGGGCCCAGCCATTCAGGATAAATTGCTATCGCTCAGTTCATTCAGGGCTGGTCGTTTTTTCTTCAGTGACCTGTGGTAAGCACTGATCCAGCCAGATATGGGACCCTGTATCCTGCCAGTTCTGGAACCCTGTATCCTGCCAGTTCTAAGAACCAGTATCCTCCAGATTTGGAACCCTGTATAACCCCGGCCTTATCTGAAACCCTGTGTACCCCCAGCCTGAGCTGGAACCCTGTGTAACCCCCAGCCTATGCTTCATCCATGTGTACTCCCAGCCTAAGCCATAACCAAGTGTACCCCCAGTCTGAGCTGGAATCCTGTGTACCCCCAACCTGAGCCTCAACCTTCTGTACCCCCAGGCTGAACCGGAATCCTCTTTACCCCCAGTAGAAAGCGTAACAGAACCTGTCCAGAACCATGTCCTGTCTATATAACGGTCTGATTCATGATCCCCACACATGACCTGAACCCTGTTATGGTGTCATCAAGATCCTGTGTTCCTTCCCCAATGTCAGCGAAGGGAATGTCAATCAGAAGTACCTCACCATTACAATTTGCTAAGCCTGTTAGGTAGGTGACAGGGATTTTGAGGGTCGGGCTCGGGTGCCTAGGGCCCATCAGAGAAATTGATTCTGAGGGCCTACCGTACTGCTACATAGAAACATTACCATTGCAAGAGTCTGAGATCCAGGAATTATTAGGTACTGGTGGGCAGGCAGTGAAATGACTAATACAGAATTCTCCTTCTCTCTCTTCCAGTGCACAGATCTCTATTTGTAAACTGAGGCTGCAATGACCAAATGTCAGGGCATTAATGTTGGGGATGTTATAACAGTTATGGTACATTCACACAAGCATCATGGACACTTATATCCGGCTGAAAATTTATGGCCAGATATACGTCTCCCATAGACGGCTATGGCGCCCAGGCTTGGTATGGTGAGCACAACATGTGACTACCGTTCTGCGCCGTGGCTGCACACAAGATAGACCTTTTTCTATCTTTGGCCTTGAGAACAGCTGTGCTTTTCAATCTCCTATGCAGAGGGGAGGGTTGAGCAGCACTCATCCCTCCTCCACTGCAGCGAGCACAGGTCCATGTAAATGCAGCCTTACTCCTGGTTTCCTGGGCTCCCTGCTGGGGTTGAGCTTTGACCAGGGATGTAGATGTCAGCTCCAATGGGATCTGTTACCTCACAGGTGACACGTCTGTGGGAGCAGAGGCCCCTGCCACAGAGACAGGTGGTGGGGCCCTCCGGAGGATCCTCCGGTCCTACGCAGGGCCAGTCCGACCCTATCTGTACCCCATTGTCTAGGCAGTAGGCAGACATATCAAATCAGCTGGTTTTCCTGCGAGTCTCCAGTTTGTAAAACTTGTTCACTCTTGCAATTAGGGTTTTCATTTAGTACTTGTCCATGCCCCCCAGTAGTGGACGAAAAATGTAAGTCACAACCAATGTTTTTATATTTTACTAATAACATACATCAGTGGTTCTCAACCCTCTAGCTCTCAGGATACACAGCAGACCAATAACGTGGTTTTACCATGAAAGATGATGTTGTTGTGTCCACCCAGGATCGATGCCAGCACCCACCTTACCCCGGCAAGTGCCGGGGCCTAAGGGTGCTGAAGGGGCCCACTCGGGCGACAGAAAAATTTTTTGTCCCCTGGATCAATTGTACCATGTAGCTTTAAGACACTGGTACAAATGATCACCTTTCAGATAGTGTAGTTTTCTGCCTTTATGCTGCGCTTGTCGGGAGGCAGCAGGACAGAGACAGAATCCATAACTCACCTTTCCTCGTCCCCCCCAAAGCGGCNNNNCAGCGGCGCTCCGCACTGTTATGCGACCACATTGTAAGTGGGGCAGGAAATGATGCTTCATCAAGTGTCGCAAGTCTTCAGAGCGGGCATACAGAAGGAGAAGCGAAGAAAGAAGGAAAGAAAAGAAAGCATGCAAGCATCTGCAGGGGGGGGAGCGATGAAAGGTTAGCTTTTTTTTTAACAGAGTGGGGGAGGACACGTGGCTACAGGGGGAGGGTGCAGGAGGTGTTCGTATATGGGGGGGGGTCGTGTGCCTATGGGTTAGGGGAGCGGAGTGACACGGGGAGGGGGCCGTTTGCCTTATGGGTGGGGGGGAAGTGTGGGATGCTTTGTAACGGGGGGCCAAATGTGGCTCGGGGGCAGGTGGTGCAGTGTGGCTCTGTAGGGGGGGGACAGCTGTGTCGATGTTAGGGGGGGCAGGATGACTAATGGGGGGAAGGGAACAGTGGGACTTAGAGAATGGGAGAGAGACAGTGTGGCTATGTAGGGGGGAAGTGAGGCTACATATGGGGGGACAGTGTGGCAAAACAAGGGGGGCAGGGGGGCTATGGCAATGTGGGCTATGGGGGGAAATGGTTGCTACATAGGGGAGAAGCGTGGTGTGTAGGAGGGACAGAGTGTTACGGGGTGAGGGACAGTGTGGTTTCTGACGGGGGGGGGAACAGTCTTGCTTACTAGGATGGCGGCCCCACTAGGGGCCCGTAAGGATATGTCGCCCTCTGTCGTTCCTCTAGAGATTGTAAGCAGTGAGCCGGAGACTTGATTAAATGTCCATAGGGTACAGTCAGAGGTGTGGATAATTGCATACTACTGTAAATATTGTTAACTATCCGGACCTCAACCCATATATTGCCAAGATGAAGTTAAGGTGGAAATCTGTGAGATTGACCAAAAAAATTCAGAGCAGGGTCAGATTTCCATAAGATTCTACAACAGATCGTTTTCTGACAAATCACGATGGAAGAAAAGATTACTCTCACTACAGTTTATATTCATATACTTTAAACCTCAGCGAAGTGAATTCCTAGGGGAATGCTCCTTAAGTTGTCTTGAAATGGATTCTGTCCAACGATGACTCATCCCCTATCTATATGCCTACTAGTCGTTGAGCAGTGTAGTGCGGCTCACCCACACGGATGGGTACTCGTGAGCAGGACTGCTGTGTAATAAGGAAGCAAAATATGAGGTATGGCCTTTATTAGATTTGAAAGTATATAGATCCTCTGCAATGTTTAAAATCTGCTTACTGATCATTGTTATAGGAGGAACATGAAACCTTATTCTATTGATAACTCAGATGTTACAATCAGTGCGCTAATCCACCATGTAACCCTTTCAAATGTTCAATGATAGAAAAACACGTGGCAGATATATCAATTTGTTTATGACAGAATTATGTTATAACTTAAAATGTCTGCACCACATTTGTAAGGGTTTGCAATTGATTGATTGAAAAACTGATTCACCAAAAATTCCGCTATGTAAGCTGGATAAGAATCCATGCGGCATTCTTCACACTATAACACACCCTTTCATAAATCTGGCATCTTACCTTACAAGAATCTTGATAAAATCTTGCCCATTATGCTTCTTTTAAATCTTATGTAGGTATGCACCAAAATAATATTTCTAGATTTGTATCAAGTTTTATACCAAAAAAAATGTGTCGCCTATGTCTAGCTGAAGTGTTTAATTATGATCCTTTTCAATTGAAAAAACAAAGTAACATTGGGTACAAAAATAGTAAAAGTAAAAGTGCCATGTGACAAGGGTTATTATAAATTAAAAATATACAAGTACAATCGGAAGGCTTGTAATTTGCCAACCCATCATAACAGTTGTCCTTCTAAGATGCACCCAATGTATCAAACAGTCTAAGCCCAAATAACCATTTACATGTCCTACCATTCGGAAAAGGATGGTAACCTTCCACATAGCGCTTAGGAAAAACATCTCCAAAAACATCACAAGGTGACTCATACACATTATTATCATAAAGGTTATAAGGCAAGAGAAGATCACTCTATAAAAAGGGTTTCATTACTGTTTAAAATTATTGTTGAAACTTATGAAGCAACAATAAAAGTAAAATCAACATCCTTATTGTATGATGTAAAAGCAAGTAAATCTGTAAAAAAATAATAAAGAATCGTGTACATTATTTTATTAGGTTCAGGCAAAATGATCTTGGATGCACATTGAAAAAAACAAGCTAATAGGACACTGAACTTTGATAATACGGCTATAAAAATATTATTGAACTTACTACGTGATATGAGTACATGATGTATGTACTAAGCTTGTAATCGTTAGAAATAAACAAAGCATTATCATGCTCTTTTAAAAGATTTATATTAAAAAGACAACATGTACCAAAAATGAAAGTATGTTAGTAAGTTATTACTTGCACTTGATAGGTTTCTTCTATTCTCAAGCACTTTTGCTTAGACACTTTCCCTTCTGGTTTCTAGTCTTAAATTCTCAAACATCCAGCTGGATCGAAGTAATTTCTTAGCATAATCGCATTAGCCTGTAGGTTCAGTTGTCAGAGTTACCTGTAAACCCAAAAGGCTTAATAAAGGGACCCATATTATGATTGTAAATGCAACAGCATCTTTTGACTAAGTTCATTACCCTCCAACCGTCAGCAGGAAATGATCAGGTTTGAGGGTGGGTTGTTGTCTTTAGGATACCAACCCCTGTTGGGTATTATATGATGCACTATATAAGCAGTGGGGACTTCTCTGTTCACGGCTTCCGACCGTGGATAATTTCGCATTCTAGCTCCTTTAACTCCTCAGCTGGTTTACCCAGTCAGGACTACCTGACTCGGCTCATTTGCCGGCTGTTTTTTCTCTTACAGAAAAATCGGCCGTGTCTAAATTGGACGTCAGGGTAGGGCTGAGCCCCCGTGCTGGCAAACCTTGTTTGAGGTCGAGTTGCCGAAAATTAAAAAGCATAAACCACATTTTTCACAAGTCCCCCCACAGTCCCTTTCATTAGTCCCTTTCATATCTTAGTCCTCCAGTTTCCAACGTATGGCGCTCCCGGGCCCCCACCCCCCGTAGCCAGCACGCAGAAACTTCAGATTTTCTTGTCGTTTCCTCTCAGGTTCCCTTCCCCGGATTCCACCGCAGTCCAGCAGGCCGGTCTCCACTATTGCTCCTCCAGCTCTCGTCCGCACCTCCCCCTGTCCTTGATGGTCGTTCTCGTCTACTTACCATAGCTTGAACTTGGCATGTCCTGGGCTGCCTGTGACTGCAGGAGCGGTCTTGCAGTCCTAAATGGTGACCTGGGTGTCACCGGCAGCGGCTCCCCGTGCCCACCTCTGGCCCCCGGGCCTGAGGTTCGCCCCGGGGCTCTCGACGTATCACTACCCTCGGGCTCAAAGGGCACATTTTTCTCCCGACGTTAGTGGGGAAAATAAGTTGCTCACCTGCCTCCCACAGCCCTGTGCGGGGTCTGTACTGTTGTATCTCGGGGCCCTCCCCCTGTTGCGCCCGCACCTCCCACACCAGACCGCCCACCCCTTGTAGGATTTTTAACTAAAGAATTTGGCCTGTTCTACATGCCCTAGGTCTATTGCTGCCACTCGCGCCAAACCTGAATTCAAACCCCCCCCCCCACTGTAACGTCTCAACACTTCACGTCCCTTCTTCCTTATCTTGTGTTAGCTGTTAGCCGGGTTAACATTTGTCACCGCCCCCTGTGGCCGCCCAACCTCCCCATCTTCATGGTCGATTCCACCAGCCGCGGTCAATACAGTCCACCCCCCCCCAAACACCCGTCGCCCCGTCATGCCCTTCCACATCATCAAAGGTCCATCTTCGGCTACCCCCCTAGTGATTTATTTCTGTTACAAACACACCCAGATTTGCCACCTTCCTATGACACGCAATCTCTACGATCTCAACTTAACTTAACGGCCTATGCCACCGCCGGCTTCCATGAGTCTTCGAACCGACGCTTTAATTTACTTCATTAACAATTACATGGCAACTCCAAGACATAGGTGAGGAGGCCGAGCCCGGTGCAGGGATTGTAGGGGAGGCTTCGTTTCTCCGACCTTTGGCCCGTGGCACCCTAGCCCATCACCTGTCAAAAAAAACACGCTCTCCACGTTAGATCTGCCGCTTAACGACACCACCATAAACATTTCCAAAAACCAACATATTCACACTAACACTGTGAGAAGCATAACAAAAGATATATTGTTAAATAACTATCTGATTTGGGGTTAATCACACAATCGGTAGGAACATCCAGAACGACTGCTAGTGAAGGGAGGGAATACGCACGTAAGACTCCGGGGACAGCCAGAGACCCGCTGTCACCGAGGAAGAGTCAGGCAAGTCGAGAAAGCGTTCGATTTAACCCATCAGGTATGTGAGCCGTTTATAGTCAGGTTTTTTGGCTGTACGCTTATTTAACAAAAGAATTAATAGTTATAAAGACACTCAGACAGCGGTGTCGCATGATAATCCTTGGAGACACTTTGGCCGATACACTATCTTAAAGATCACATAGACTTCCACGTGGCCAGAGACCTGCCAGATTGTGGGGGGGCCCCAGTAAGGCGCTTCGCGCTCCGCTGTGTCTAGTTCCTCATTCATCTTCTCTCCTCAGGATCCAGTCCCCTTTGCAATTGTCCACCCAGCTCACAGCTGCAGCTCCTATCCTGTCAAGCGCTATAGCAGAAGCTCCGGCACTGATCTGCGACACCTCTGGAAGTTGGGGCACATGGATGTAATCATCCTGTGTGTTGTTTGTGGCCGCTTCCGAGCCGCGGGCATACCAGACAGGAGCATGCGAAGAAAGAATGCAGGCTGGCAGGCCCCGGGAGCGCTGAAAGGTAGTTTTTTATTTTCTCCAGAGTGTGCGTGGGAGGACATGTTGGCTACGGGGTAGGGTGAGTATGATAGTTAGGTGGGGGGGGTGTTCAGTGTGGCCTTATGGGTTAGGGAGGAGAGTGTGCACGACGGGGGATTGGGGGAGTTTGCTTATGGGGTGGGGGGCAGTGTGCGCGATGTAGGATTGGGCAACATTTGTGGATAGGGGGCATGCGTGTGGCAGGGTGACAGTGTGGCTATGTATTGGGGGGCAGTATGACACTACCTATGGGGGAGGTTGCATGGGGAGGACAGTGTGACTTATAGAATTGGATGGAGAGACAGTGTGGCTATGAGGCAAGGTGAAGTGAAGGCTACATTAATGGGGGGACAATGTGGCAACATAGGGGGTCAGTGGGCTTCGACTGGAATTGTCGGCTTATGGTGTCTGAAATGTGGCTGTGGGCGAGAACGTAGCGTGACTCCGACCCGTAACCGCGCGTGGCCAGGAGGAAGTGGCTTCCTGTAGATGGCAGTGGTCTACGGGGGCGTGCGGGCACAGTTGTGGTTCTGCGGGGGGGGGGGGGAACAGTCTTGCTACTACGGAATGGAGGGCCCACTAAAAGGTGGCCACTAAGGTCTTCGTCGCCTACATACACCGTCAGATTGTGCATTCATGTACGACGTGGTTGTGCCTGATACGTGTAAGCATGGCCAGTGAGACGGTTCTATATAATGTCATAGGGTAAGTAGCAACATTGGCTGTGGATACTTCTGACATACTATTCTGGAAATATCTGGACTATCCGACTCCAGTAAAAACCCCCTATATTGCAAACGATGAAGTTTTAAAGTGCTGTTAATATTGTGAGATTTGAACAATTCGAGGGCAGGGTCGTATTTCCATAATATTGCTACACACAGATCGTTCTGGCAAATCTCCAGTCTGGTAAGAGAGTATCTTCACTTACAGTTTTACATCATTATACCTTCCACACCCTTCAGCGACTTCTACCCCGCGTATGAACTTCCTTAGGAATGCTCCCTTAAGTTTGTGTCTTTAAAGGGGATTGTCCCAACGATTGCACTCATCCCCTGATCCTTCTATGACTACCTCAGTAGGATTGTATGCATGTGATATGCTGATTTCAGCCACTACGATTGTTAATCTCCGTAGAGCAGTGAATGCATGATGTGAATAAGGATCGAAGCTAAAATATGAGGTCCTGCTTTATTTAGATCATTGAAAAGTAATAGAATCCTCTTGACAAATGGGTAAAATCTTCTAACTGATCATTTTATAGGAGGGAACCATGACACCTTATTCATTGAATAACCGTCAGGGACTTGGTTACCAATCAGTGCGTTATTCCACCCTGTACCTTGTCATCAAACTGTTCATGAATAGAAAAACACCTGTGGCAGAGATTTTATCGATTTGTTTATGACAGAATCGTGTTTAAAAGTCTGCACCCATTTGTCAAGGGTTTCTAGCAAAATAATTGCTTGAAAAAACTGTTCACACAAAAGTTATGCTAGTACAGCTGGCTAATAAGCGCAATGAGGCATTTTAAAAAACCAACTATACCACACCTTCATAAATCTTGCTCTTACTTTACAAACTCTTGACTAATCTTAGCCCATTAGCTTCCTTTTAAATCTTATTTTATTGTATGCACCAAAATAAATTTTCTAGATTTTTGTATCATGTCTTATTACTACAAAAAAAAAGTGTCTCTATGTCTAGCTGTGAAGTGGTTGTATTTTATCATTTTCAATTTTGAAAAACAAAGTAAAGGACACTGGGCCCAAAAATAGTAAACAGTAAAAGTGCAGTGACAATGGTTAGAGTACAATATTAATAACGAAATCAAAACATAAAGTACAATGGAAGGATTGATTTGCAAGCACAATCACTAACAGTGTTAAAGGATGCACCAAATGTATCAACAAGTCTAAACAAGCAAATACATTTACACTGTATTCTATTGGACAAAGGCTGGTTAACATCCACACTGCGCTTAGGAATCTGCAACGATCTCAAAAACATTAGACAAGGTGCATCATACAAATTATTATACTAAAGGTTATAAGCGGCAAGAGAAGATCAATATATATAAAAGGCGTTCATTATTTGTTTAAAATGGTATTGTTGAAACTATGAGAGCAACAATAAAAGGTAAAATCAACATCCTTATTGTATATGTAAAAGCAATTACAATCCGTAAAAAATAATAAAGCAATACGGTAAGATGTTATTAGGTTCAGCGCTAGAAATGATTTGGATGCACATGAAAAAGAACAGCCTATAAGGACACTGACACTTGTTGTAATACCTCACCAGCTATAAATATGCTATTGAAACTTTTCTACGTGGATTTGATGTAACAAGATGTATGTTATCTCGCCTTTTGTAAACGTAATAAATAAAAATAGCAGTTATCACTTCCTCATTTAAAAGATTTTATAATTACTAAACAAAATGTACAAACAATGAAATTTAGTAAGATTATTTACCTGCATCGATAGGATTTTCTTCTATCCTCAAGCTCTTTCTGCGTAGACACTGCACCTCTGGTTTATAGGCTAAATCTCACAATCCAGCTGGATAGAAGTATCTTTTAGCAGATGCATTAGCTGTAGGTTTCAGCTTGTCACGGTACTGTAACCAAACAGCCTAATAAAGGACATTTATGATTGTACAATGCAACGCATCTTGGACTAAAATGTTAATACCTACAAAGGTCAGAAGTACATGATCAGTTCTCGGGTGTTGTCTTTATGGACTAACCAACTGTTGGGTATTATATTGTGAAAATATAGCAGTGGGGACCTTCTATTTACAAGATCAGACAGGGATAATTAAGAAGTATAGATACTTACACCTTCCTCGCTGGATTTTTACACGTCAGAGAAAACAGAATAGGGCATTTGAAGGACGTTGTTTCTATTTAAAGAAAAATCGGCCTTGGTCTAACAAACTGACTGTGCAGGGTAGGCTAGAGTAGTGATGGCAAACTTTTGAGGACTTGGTGCCGACGCGCCGAAAATAAAAGCAATTAAACAAAATATTTTTCACAAAGGTCCAAATGCACAATTTAAAGTAAATAAGTAAATCACAGGTTTTCAAACGTATGGCGTCCGAGGACACCAACTCCAGTAGAAAGAAGAAGAACCTTCAGATTAGATTGTAGTTCCTCTAAGGGTCCAATGAAAGAGATTCAATCGCAGCGCCAGAGAAGGGTCCCAATGATAATACAGCTCTGTCAGCACCTCCCTGCGCTATGCGCTTTAGTTCCTTTAAAATGTCTGAACTTGGCATGTACGGGGCTTGCGTGACTGCAGGTGAGAAGGGATTGAGTCCTCGAAATGTTTGACTCCGGGGTGTCCACAGCAGGGGCCCACGTGCCACCTCTGGCCACAGTGCCATAGGTTACGCCACCACGGGGCTAGAGTATACCCTACACTGAGGGCTAAAGGGGAACATTTTTCAATACGTTAGTGGGGAAAAGGGAAAAGAAGGAGTGATAAACTGAGACAAAGAATGAGGGGTCTGTACTTGTTCATAGGGGACTCAGTATGTTTAGAGACAGAAACTAAAAAAAGGACAGAATCATCAAAGGCAGGAGTGTGAAATAAGAGCAAAGGGCATGTTACACATGAAAAATTTAGGTATTTGATAAAAGAGAGAAAAAGAATCTTAACGGAACAATGTTAAAGTCTCCAAACTTAAAGGAAATCTTTCGTATCAGGGTTGAGCTGTAAGCGGTTACCTGTCCCCGACACTAGTTGGAGAACAACTCAACTCTGCATGGAGGATTAAACCAGCAAGGTTCATTAAGTCCACCCCCCACACACAGTCTGATCCTTCTGCCTTCAAACATCCATCAACGGGTAAATATATGCGGATAAACCCTATTGCTTGATTTCTGTTACAAACACAACAGATTTGCAACTTAATGACAAGAAAATTAGATATTCAAATAAGATCTGCCCCAGTACGATCTTACTGAGTTTCTAGAAACGTGCTACTTCCCTACCAATAAAATGGACAATCAAGCATAAGCTGAGGAGGAGAGGGGCAGGTGGTGTGTAGGGGAGGCTCGTTCTCCTATCGCCAACGTTGGCTCCCTAGCTAAATAACGGTCAAAAAAGATACACGGCTACAAAGATACGCTCGTAGAATATCACTTCCGCACTGTATGCAAACCTCTGAAGTTGGCCGCACCATGATTAGTCGATCACAGTGGCAGCTTCAGGAGTCCGGCGCGTACAGATGATCAATGGGCCGAAGAAGAATGCAGCTGCAGGGGAATGAAAGGGAGCTTTTTTTCTTCCCAGAGTGGGGGAGGACAATGTGGCTACAGGGGGAGGGTGGCATGTTGCCCAGTTATGGGGGGGGGGGGGGGGGTCAGTGTGCCTTCTTGGGTTAGGGGGAGAGTGTTGACGTAACTGGTGGTGTGTGGGGGCAGTTTGGGTCTTATGGGTGGGGGGGGCAGTTGGCTGTAGGGGCCAACTTGTGGCAGGGGTGCAGGGGGGGTGGCAGTGTTGGCTATGTAGGGGTGGTGGGCAGTATGTACTCCTCAATTTTGGGTGGGGGGGGGGAACGTAGTGGCTAATTGGAAGGAACGTGTGACTTATAGAATGTGGCTTATGGAGAGACCAGTGTGGCTATGTAGGGGGGAGTTAGCACATATTGGGGGACCAGTGTTGCGTCAGACGTCACTTAGTGGGGTCAGTGTGCTAATGGATGTGGCTTATTGTTGGGGAATGTGTTGCTACGTGAGGGGATATAACGTGGCTGTGTAGGAGGGACAGTGGTCTACGGGGTGCGGGACAGTGTGTTACTGGTTACTCACTTTTTTGCGGCAGGAGAGTGCTGGGGGAACAGTCTTGCTACTAGGATGAGGCACCACTAAGGGCCCAATCTAAGGCTCTGTCGCCCATTAGGTCCTACGTAAACCTGGAATGGGCCCTGTGTCCACCTTTCATTGTAAAACCACTGGTCGTTTCCGCTAGCGATGATAAGCCAGTGAGCCAGGAGACAGTGCTATAATGTCAATAGGTAGTAGTCCAGAGGCTGTGGCATCATCTGAATACTACTAGGTAAAAATAATCTCGTAACTATCCAGACTCAACCCACTAATATTGCAAAAATGAGGTTTGAAGGTTGTAAATCTGTAGAGATTTGACAATTCAGAGCAAGGTTAATTGTCCATAGATTCTACAAAACAGATCGTCGCCAATTCAGGCGTGGTAAAACGATTATCTCGGTCACTACAGTGTTTAACATCATAAGGCTATCTCAGCACCTCATCAGCGCGAGCTGACACTTCCTAGGAAGTGGAATGCCATCTTAAGTTCGTTAAAGGATTGTACCAACAATGCAACTCGATCCCCTATGATCCATCCATGACCTACCTCATAGTTTGATGCATGTGTTTGCTGCTTCATCGCCCACTGATTGGTAATCCTCGCTTAGAGCGTTACATGCTGTGTATAAGGAAATACTAGGATATTGCTTTTTGAGCTTTGAAAGTAAGACCAACGGAAATGTTAAAAATCTGCGTACTAAATCAGTTGTATAGGGAGGACAGGCGGGAGTGACACCTTTATTCTATGGGGGAATAAGTCAGAAACTGTTCCAATCAGTGCCTGTAATACCACCATGGTCCGGGTTGTCAAATGTTCAAGCTGATAAAACAACGTGTGGCAGATTTATCATTTGGTTATGAACAAGAATTCCTGTTTTAAAGTCGTGCACACACATTTTCAGAGGGTTTTGGCAATATTGCTTGAAAAACTGTTTCACCCAAAACACAAAATTATGCAATGTAAGCTGGCTAATAAGTGCAACTGAGGCATTCTTAAACACACACACACTTTACATAACTGGCATCTGTAAATCTTATACACAAACTCTGGAGTAAAACTTTGCCCATTTATGCTTCCTGTTAAATCTTATTTATTGTAATGCACCAGAAAATAGTTCAAGTCTAGATTTTTTGTATACAAGTTTTAGACCAAAAAAAACGGTGTGGTCTCCTATGTCCTAGCTTGAAGTGGTTTTATTATGATCATTTTCATATTTTGAATAAACAAGCTAGCCATGGGCACAGATAAAGAAGTAAAATAAAGTGTCATGTGACCTATGGGTTATTAAACAAACATATAACCCAATCAAAGTACAATCTCTAGAACGACTATTGTAAGCTTGTATTTGCCACCACACTAAGCAGTTCTCTAAAGATTGCCCCAAATGGTTATCAACAACATCAAGCCAACTACCTTTACACTGCGTAATTTACCTGAGTGCGGAAATGGATGGGTAAATCCTCCTCCACACTATCGCTGCGCTTATGGAAACCTCTCCAAAAAATACACACATGAGGAACAATCATCAACAAAACTATTAGCTCATAAAGGTTAATAAAGGGCAGAGAATGATCATATTATAAAAGGTTTCATTATTTGTATTAGAAATTATTGTTGAAAACTATGAAGCAACAATAAAGTAAAGATCAAACACTCTTATGTAGTGATGTGAAAAGCAAGTAGAATCTGTGTACAAAATAATAAGAAATCGGTAGCATTATTTTATTAGGTTGTGTTCAGGCCAATGATCTTTGGATGCACATTGACAACAAGCTCATGGACACTGAAAATTTTTAAATACGTGGGCTATAAAATATTATTATAACGTTTACTACGTGATTGACTTCTGACATGTATTAGATCCACTTGTAATTCACGTATAAATAAATAGCAGTTGCTTATCAATGCTTAAAAGGATTTATATTTATAAAGACAAAATTCAAAAAAATGGAAACTGTTAGTAAAGTTATTTCACCTTGCATTGCTAGGTTTTCTCCTATCTTCCTAATCACTGTTTGCTTAATCACTTTTCCCTCTGGTTCTTAGTCTATAATCTCAAACCTCCACGGATGTGAGTAACTCCTGTCTTAGCATAATTCATAGCCTGTAGTGTCAGCTTGTCAGCGTTACGTAACCAAAGGCCTAATCAAAGGACATATTATGATTGCTACAAATGCAACAGCATCTTTGCTAATCGTTTCATACCCTCCCACCTCGCATACACTGAATCAGGTTCTGCGGGTGTTTGTCTTTTATGGACTACCACCTGTCGGGTATGTTATATTGATGAACTACTATTAATGCGTGGGGCTCTCTTATTATTTACACTAGATTCAGACGTGGTAAGTAAGAATCACTTACATACGTTTAACCTTACCTCTGCAGAGACAGAATCCATAACTCACCTTTCCTCGTCCCCCCCAAAGCGGCACTCCGCACTGTATGCGACACCTCTGAAGTTGGCGCACATGATGATGTCATCACATGTGGCAGCTTCAGAGCCGGCGCATACAGAAGGAGCATGCCGAAGAAAGAATGCAGCTGCAGGGGGAGCGATGAAAGGTGAGCTTTTTTTCTTTCCCAGAGTGGGGGAGGACAATGTGGCTACAGGGGTAGGGTGCAGTGTCGCTATTATGGGGGGGGGTCAGTGTGCCTTAAATAAACACACAGTTCTTTATTTACACAACCACATACGATTAAGAAACAACAACAAACAAATTTTACACTCGCACCACACATTTATCCATCACACAGGTGAACGCCATTAAGCGCATGACACATCACATATGCCAAACCTATTGTGCCATATCAGGACATTACAGCATGAAACACCACAGACAGTATATATATACACTATACATATATAGCATATTAAATCAACTAATATGTTATATGGCATATTATGCGTACAATTGTATATAATGGTTCACACCTTCCACTTTAGTGTCAGATCAGATGGGAGACCCAGTTTCTGACACTGTGGGCCCCAGAGCGACTTGCTATGGCTGCGTACCACAGTAGTTACGCCCCCTTCTCAATTTAATCTATTTTCTTTACGATCGTTTGTATATCTATGAAAAAAAGGGGGGTGATTGTACATAGGGAATCATACAGAATCCATTTAAGGTGTATATAATCCGTATGCCTGTGCCCCCCAGATGGTTTCTGCGTTGTAGCTGTGTGTTGTATAGAAAGGCCCTCTTGCATGGAAAGTTAAGTACATATGAGCTTCTTGTTTTACTTACTGAGTGTCACTTGTCAGGTAGTAGGTGCAGGATTCCGTATCACAGCTGATCTGACTTTGAAAAGCCATTGTCTTTTTTTCCTTCCTTCCTGTTCCAATTTCTTCACTTTCACAAATTGGCGACTGTGAAAACTTCTTACCTGGCGTTCTATGAACAACACCTCGATAATGACCTGGCGTAGAAGTTGAGTGCAGTTTCCTTTCCATTCCACCCATTGGGCCTTTGGCTCTCTTCCCTGACCGTCACAGTTGGGCCAATCTGCGACATAAACTACAACAAACAGGCTTTGAAGATGACGGAAACTCGGGCTTCGTCCGTGAAGAGATGAAAGAAATTGAAGAAGAAGGATGACCTGTTGGAGTAAAGATACTGGGCAATGTAAAGGCAGGGGGTAGCCAGGCGTTAAATTTGAGAAAAATGTCCATTGTGAAATTAAAAACAGGGAAAAATCACCAACAAACTTGAAAACTTGTGATCTGTTGGATAGACCCAAGGACGACGAAGACGCAAAAAAACGATTTTTTTTTTATAGCATGCCAGCACTAACGGCAACGCATAGCAATCAAGTAACATGCAATGCAGAAACCCCTGAACCAAAGAAAAGGAGTTAGACAATAACTGAAACTGCCAAGAGAAGTACAGTAATCCAAATTTTTACATACCAAATATACCGCTTTTTAGGTCAATATAACTAAAACAAGGAACCCTAGATAGCTGTTGTCCAAAGATGTCTATATAGACATTGGGGGTCATTTTACTAAGGGGCCCGATTCGCGTTTTTACCGAAAGGTGTTACTCACTATTCGATTTTGCGACGATGTTCACCTGAATGACCCGGGATTTGGGCGAACGCGATGCGGATGTGAGGCGAATCGGCGCTGGCATGCACGCGACGGAAATGGGGGGCCTGGCCGAACGAAAACCCGAGGATTTGGAAAAAATCGCACCCCGCTAGACGCATCGCCATTTTAAAAAAAAAAAGTTGTCGCTCCCGCATGCGCTTACCTTCACTCGCCCGCTCGGTGTACTCCAGTGCGTTTACGATGATCTTGAGCGCAGCAGCAGACATCTGGTGGACGTCGAGGAACTGCCTTAGTGAATCACGGAGGAACAGAACCAGAATCCACCCGCAGAGGAACGAACGCCGCTGGATTGCGAAAGGACGGGAAGTAATCTGCCCCCATTATTTCATCGCAGAAAAAAAACCCACCAAATTGAAAAAGGGGCCAGAATAAACCGTGGGTATGTTTGGAAGTTTGGCGTCCTCTTGCCCATTTACATGCTATTATACCAGTCAAAAATTAAAAGTGCTAGAGGTTTTGGCAGCAGAATGCCCCGAAACACTTCAGGAACACAATGTGGATGAGCCGTGCCCACCCCCACTCCCAGGGGGGATGACACGCAGTACCTAGAGACGCCAAATACTTAGGAGTCGTATTAAATTGTGGATGTCCATAGATGTGACACACTGGGGCTTATTCACTAAGGGTCCGCAGCCGAATTGCGTCGGTTTTTCCCGACCCTTTTCGGGGATCGCCCAGGCACCTGGCGTCGCCACGGCGGATCATTTGATGTCTCAATCGCGCGGCATTCGGATATGTGCGGGATTTAACATTTAAATTTGTGTCAGTAAGCCATGCACTTAGAGCACAGGAAAACGAAGGTGAATCCGCAGCGGACCTATTGGGGAAAGACATGCGGATAGGGCGCATGATCTTCATG
The DNA here is from genome assembly GCA_019512145.1 of Engystomops pustulosus. Lineage (NCBI taxonomy): Eukaryota > Metazoa > Chordata > Amphibia > Anura > Leptodactylidae > Engystomops > Engystomops pustulosus. The sequence continues at coordinate 78,854,027 of CM033644.1, forward strand.
CGTTCATTCCTCCGTCGGACGTCCAGATCGGGGATCGCTGCGGGTACCGGATAAGTAAATATGGCCCCAACTATGTTACATTTTGGATTTACAGTGGTTATATACCCCGTGCGTGTATAGAATCAAGATCACATTGTTAGGCTGGTCTTCATACATTCTTCTCCATCAGCGTGTGGACCATTATAGTAAAGCGACAAAGCCCTCGTATAAATTAGGAAGACCTGGCTGAATGGCAAGTAAGGGCCTAGTAGATCCATGTATTGACACTTAATGTATAGAACTAGCCTCACTACACAAATCTTTTAGAAAGTGGGGAGAGGTGTATGTAGAAAACCTTTAGCAATGTGAACGGCCCCTTTAGTGCAAAGTATTATGTTGTGGTGCACAGAGTGCTACGAGCCACAATACGGGAAAAACAAACATAAATACATGTGCAAACTGATTTTATATTGTAGGAGATTATTAAGGATTATTATTCTCATTATTCTCTCCTCTTTTAAAAATTGTAAAAATAATATAATTTAAGGAGTCTATAGCTCCCCCCACCCCTTTTTATCTTTCTCTCCATTCTTGTCTCTTGCTTTCTTGATTTTTTATCATTCCGTCATCTCGTCCTCACCCGCCTCCCTTTGCTTTCCTTATTGGCCAGTCCTTTCTCCATACCCCCTAGGGTTATGGTTTGCTACTGTATTGGAAGTATTCTCATGCAGCGGTGTGCATTGATATATGTCAATTGTACTGAATATTATACTGAAATTACTGCGTCTTGGCCGGATATGGCAAATGTTATATTTTGTTATTAAACTAAAGAATTATAAAAAAAATCACAAATAATTTTTAAATCATTGCACGTACTGATATTTTTGAATAATACCTGTGCGGGAACCTAGTGCTGCATGGCAGTGCCACAGACTTACTCCCCTCTCTTAAAGCAATGCAATACCTTCACAGATTCCAGAATTCTGGACAAGGAAACTACTCCAAAATCAGGAAGCCACAAAATGTATAAAAGAGAGACTGCAAGAGACAAAGTACATAAAGAATGATAATAGGCAATTTAGTATTGAAGTGAATGGTCCATTTTTCTTTGGTATTTTGTGACACTAAGTTTGAACACTATTTATTTATATAAGTGGTCTCTGTGGCTTGCTTTAATGCCAATGTGCATTATGCCTGTCGCTGTTTTTAGTCTAAGGAAGCACATGATATGATGCTTCAACCTCAGTAATAAAAGCATTAATAACAAACCAGCACTTTAAAGACGAGGAGGAGAGGTCTTAAAATTTGACTCGTCTGTCCCAACTTCATGAGTGTACACAAAAAATGGCCCCGCACCAGGTCTGTTGACTTAGACAGGTTCTTTGCAGTGGAAACTGCTGACAAATGTTATTTAAGGCGTGTCAGTGACACATTTGTTCGTGGCTTGATTATATTCCGACGCAACACAAAATTATCACTGCAACGGGCTGCAGGGTTTCCGGTTCACAGTCTACCGGACGACACATTATCATGCAAAAGTCCCAAAAAGAAGAATGTGTCGCATGTTAAAGGTGTGCACCAAAAAATGTTGTGGTCACTTCTGTCGGAGAGTGCAAGAAGCCCCAGATATTTATAATAAACATGCACACAAATCATGATACGGCACCACCATGTACACTTCACAGTTTTTGATAAATGTGTGCCTACTGTGTTCTGCCTTCCAGTTTTCAAATTGCTTTCACCTGTGTATCATATGCAGGATTATGGGAAAAGGCACTGGGATTTAAATATCACAAATGAATAAAAACAGCTTTATAGTATTAAATCTCCTAAATATAACAGGAACAATATAAGAAACTGCTTAACATACTATATGAAAGTAGTTGAACTTAATACCAGAGCACATAAAGTCTTGAGGTCTGTATGAAAACACTCTGGGCAAGGGCGTCGCCACAGTGGCCATGTCCAAAGGAAGCTGTGCGTTGACAAAAAAGAACGTACACCCAACTTTGATGAACAACAAAAATAAATTAAATACAGTATTAGAGAATATAATAAGCAATAATGGCCCAAATTTGCAACATGTATTTTATAAGTGTCTGCCATAGTTTGTGTCGCGACTGCACTGTACTCCGACAAGACAGAAAAAATGTGCACCTAAGGGGGCGCATTAGTGTTCAGTGGACCGTGCTCACATTTATTACTGCGTGCACCACACTCTGTCTGCATCCACAATGTCAACAGCATGTACCAAAGTGCACCGAAAAAAAAATGGTGCACACTTCCCGAGCCGTGCAAGGGGCACCAGTTCATGAAGACTTGGCGGCAGTTTGATTTAATCTGGGCATCTACACACTCCACAATGCAAACTGAAATAGTATAGACTGCAGTGGTTTTGATTAACATGTGTGTATCATGTGCAAATTGCACAGGCAAAGCAATGTTTGGATATACTAGGCACCAAACCAACATCCTAATCGGGCTACTGATACCAAAAAGTAGCGCTATATCTAAAAAAAAAAGGTGCATTACTTTATCAAAAAAACTGTGGACACACAAGTATTACATTGTGTGAGATATTGTTATGAACAATATATTTGAAGGAAAGCCTTGAATTTGATGCAATACTGATCTGTATTATACATTATCCTTCCTTTTTATTGTTCTTACTGTTGAAACTGCTCTGTGATGTTGTAATTCTGATAAGACGAGTAGATGGGCGGCCTTGTTGCCAGGGATTGCACAGTAATCTAAAACAGAAGAAAAGAATTAATACAGTTGATTAACGTGTATGTGCTGGGACTAAGTGTATAATCTTACAAGGCACCCAACTATAATTTATCACTATAGTACTATCTCACCTAAATATCAGCCCAGTATCCATGGACTGGCTATACTTTAAATCCGGTCTTCTCTGCTCCTCTTTACTAAAATGTAACACATACATGGATTAAACATAGTTCCAGATTTAACTAATTTAGTGGGCAAAAGTGCCCACTACATGCAGCTTTTGGCCTCTACTATTAAACACATGGCCACACGGTTTATTAATATGGTGCACCCTGTTGAATAGATATGATCTTCCCACAATCGAAGATTTTCCTCCCAACAGGCAGTGAAAGCTCCGACGTATCTTGGAAGCCACGTATTTTTTTTTAAAAAATGGCGATCCTGCACTTCTACTGCACTCAGCTAGCTTGCGTGAACACGACGGACTTCAGCACAAGCAGCGACACCTGTGGACATGCGGTGAGTACTACCTTAGTGAATCGAGGAAAGAACGAAATCGTTCGAACAACCCGCACTGGATAACGAATGGACACGCGTAAGAAAATGTGCCCAGTGTCCATCAACCCTACCATATCTGAGTATTAGTAGCCTCTCTACGGACAGCGTTCTTTTCTGAGGTATTATGCGACGGTAACGCTAGGAGGGGAGGGGTTGATCATGGGAGAGAAAGTAAACCATCATGGCAGGACATTTAACACTCACAACCACGGGGTTTAATGCGGTATAGCTGTTAGGACAGTGAACTGATGATGCAGGCTGCAACACTGAAAGTAGGCGATAGCGCGTGCATCCTGATGCGAGTGTTAAGCCATGGCAAACCTAATGGCACGCTGAGAGCACCCAAAATAAGAACGGGTTTTTATTCCACATCAATGCAACGTTTTCACCTTCCCTGCAGTCACAGGCAGCCCAGTAGTCTGTGTCCATATACGCTGATTTTAAAGTCCACTAAGGAGGTGCTGACAAGCTGTGTAGAGAATTTCTATGTCATAATCCTGAAGGAATTTAGAGGGAACTACAATAATAATCCCATTCTTCTTCTCCTTGTTATCTATCGGCTACGCCTTCTATACTTTAAATTAGGCTATGAGGGCTTTGGATATAAAAGGCGGTTTCGTAGTTAGGCACTTCAGCCAAAAGGTTCGCCATCACTGCCCTAGAGGGTTGAATAATATATGCTGTTGGGCATCCATATTTAGCAGCCAGAGGAGCCAAGAGGCGCTAAGGTGATGTCAGCCTGAGCGCCTCAGGCTCTTTTACATGTTTTTATAAAATAATTTTCCTACTTATACCTTACCCCTTAAACAATGAAAAAACTGTGACATCAACCCCTAAGGTAACGTGCAAGTTGTGTGGACAGTCTACACCAGTAATCTCATTGTCTCATAGATCAAGCAGAAAGGCAGAATTATTATGCCAACCACTCACTCAATTATTGTTTTGCAGTTTCTCACCAAGATGAGTAAAGTCCTCGAATTGCTTGCTGTTCTAAAGTCCAGTCCTCTGGGCCTTCATACCGGCACTCGCGACCTCCACATGTAAGCGAACATATTAAATGAGGAGGTACAACCCGCACAATTCGCTCACGGGTCTGTGAATAAGATGGACGTGGTTCTTCTCCTGCAGAATTCATGGTCTGAGAAGAAGAGGTTTACTGCAAAAACAACATCATTGGCTGAAGCATTTACTGAAATTTTACTTTCAGAAAACAGAAACAGGTTTAAGAATATATTTAACTTTAAAGCATTAATGGGTATACTCTAATATAGTGTCAGTATCCTCTGTTTGCTGAGCTCACCAGGACTACTCTGTGGTGAGGTGGTATTGTTAGTTGACTTGCAGATTTGATTGCCTGGCCTCAACTGGGTTGTCTGTTCTCAGGAAAGCTGGGGGTGATGTCCTTCTCTAGGCTCCTGTGTTTTTCTCAGCTGGGGGTTGAGTAAGGTAGGGGCCCAAGCCATTCAGGATGAAAATTGCTATGAACCTCAGTTCATTCAGGGCTGGTCGTTTTTTCTTCAGTGACCTGTGGTAAGACTGATCCAGCCAGATATGGGACCCTGTATCCGCCAGTTATGGCACCCTGTATCCTGCCAGTCTAAGAACCAAGTATCCTCCAGATTTGGAAACCTGTATAACCCGGGCCTTACTGAAACCCTGTGTACCCCCAGCCTGAGCTGGAACCCTGTGTAACCCCCCAGCTATGCTCATCCATGTGTACTCCCAGGCCTAAGCCATTAAACAGTGTACCCCCAGTTGAGCTGGAATCCTGTGTACCCCCAACTGAGCCTCAACCTTCTGTACCCCAGGCTTGAAACGGAATCCTCTTTACCCCCAGTAGAGAAAGCGTAACAGGAAACCTGTCCAGAACCATGTCCTGTCTATATAACGGTCTGATTCATGATCCCCCACACATGACCTGAACCCTGTTATGGTGTCATCAAGATCTGTGTTCCTTCCCCATGTCAGGAAGGAATGTCAATCAGAAGTACCTCACCATTACCAATTTGCTAAGGGTTAGGTAGGTGACAAGGGATTTTGAGGGTCGGGCTGGTGCCTAGGGGCCCAATCAGAGAAATTGATTTGAGGGCCTACCGTATTGTACATAGAAACATTACCATTGCAGAGTCTGAGATCCAGGAATTATTAGGTACTGGGTGGGCAGGAAGTGAAAATGCCTAATACAGAATTTTCTCCTTCTCTCTCTTCCAGTGCACAGTCTCTATTTGTAAATGAGGCTGCAGTGACCATTTGTCAGGGCATTAATGTTGGGGGATGGTATAAGAGTTATGGTACATTCACACAAGCATCATGGACACTTAGATCCGGCTGAAAAATTTATGGCCAGAATATACGTCTCCCATAGACGGCTATGGCCGCCCAGGCTGGGATGGTGAGCACAACCTGTGACTACCGTCTGCCGCCGTGGCTGCCACACAAGATAGACCTTTTTCTATCTTTGGCCTTGAGAAACGTGTGCTTTTCAATCTCCTATGCAGAGGGGAGGGGTGAGCAGCACTCATCCCTCCTCCCTGCAGCGAGCACAGGTCCATGTAAAATGCAGCCTACTCCTGGTTTCTGGGCTCCCTGCTGGGGATGACGCTTTGACCAGGGATGTAGATGCAGCTCCAATGGGATCTGTTACCTCACAGGGACACGTCTGGTGGGGCCAGAGGCCCTGCCACAGAGGACAGGTGGTGGGGCCCTCCGGAGGATTCTCCGCGTCCTACGCAGGGCCCGTCCGACCCTATGTGACCCCATTGTCGAGGCAGTAAGCAGACCATATAAATCAGCTGGTTTTCTGCGAGTCATTCAGTTGTAAAAACTTGTTACTCTTGCAATTAGGGTTGTCATTTGTAATGAGCCTGCCCCCAGTAGGGGACGAAAAAGTAAGGTCACAAACCAATGTTTTTATATTTATAATAACAACATCAGTGGTTCAACCCTCTAGCTCTCAGGATACACATCAGACCAATAAGTGGTTTACCATGAAAGATGATGGTTGTTGTGTACACCCAGGATCGATGCAGCATCCACCTACCCCGACAAGTGCCGGGGCCTAAGGTTGCTGGAAGGGCCCACTCGGGCCGACAAAAATTTTTCTGACCCTGGATCAATTGTACCATGTAGCTTAAGACACAGGCAAATGATCACCTTTCTAGGTAGTTTTCTGCCTTATGCTGACGCTTGTCGGGAGGCAGCAGGACAGAGACAGAATCCATAATCACCTTTCCTCGTCCCCCCAAAGAGCGCTCCGCCACGTATGCGACACCGCTGAAGTTGGGCACTGATGTTCATCAACAGTTTGCAGCTCAGAGCCGGCGCATACAGAAGGAGCATGCCGAAGAAAGAATGCAGCTGCAGGGGGGAGCGAATGAAAGGTGAGCTTTTTTTCCCAGAGGGGGGAGGACAATGTGGCTACAGGGGTAGGGTGCAGTATGCCTATTATGGGGGGGGGGTCAGTGTGCCTTACTTGGGTTAGGGGGAGAGTGTTGACGTAACTGGTGGTGTGTGGGGGCAGTTTGGGTCTTATGGGTGGGGGGGGCAGTTGGCTGTAGGGGCCAACTTGTGGCAGGGGTGCAGGGGGGGTGGCAGTGTTGGCTATGTAGGGGTGGTGGGCAGTATGTACTCCTCAATTTTGGGTGGGGGGGGGGAACGTAGTGGCTAATTGGAAGGAACGTGTGACTTATAGAATGTGGCTTATGGAGAGACCAGTGTGGCTATGTAGGGGGGAGTTAGCACATATTGGGGGACCAGTGTTGCGTCAGACGTCACTTAGTGGGGTCAGTGTGCTAATGGATGTGGCTTATTGTTGGGGAATGTGTTGCTACGTGAGGGGATATAACGTGGCTGTGTAGCGACGGGACAGTGTCTAACGGGGTGCGGGACAGTGTGTTACGGTTACTCACTTGCGGCAGGAGAGGCGGGGGGAACAGTCTTGCTAACTAGATGAAGGCCCACTAAGGGCCCATCTAAGGCTCTGTCCACATGGTCCTACTAAACCTGGAGATGGCCCTGTGTCCACCTTTCATGTAAAACCACTGGTCGTTTCCTCTAGCGATGTAAGCAGTGAGCCAGAGACAAGTGTGATAATGTGCAATAGGTAGTAGTCCAGAGGACTGTGGCATCATCTGAATACTACTGTAAAATCTGTAACTATCCATCCTCAACCCACTATATTGCAAAAATGAAGTTTAAGGTGTAAATCTGTGAGATTTGACAATTCAGAGCGGGTCCAATTTCCATAAGACTTCTAACACAATCGTTCGCAATTCAGCTGGTAAGAAGATTATTTCACTACAGTTTAACATCAATACCTTCTCAACCTCACAGCGGATGAACTTCCTTGGGAATGCTCCTTTAATTGTCTTAAAGGGATTGTCCAACGATTGCACTGACTACCCCTATCCTCTAATGACCCTAACCTCATATTTATGCATGTGTTTGCTGCTTCAATCCACACTGGATTGGTAATCTCCGTAGAGGCATGTGACATGCTGTGTAATAAGAATAATATGATGGTATTGGCTTTTATTTAGATTTGAAGTAATGATCCCTGCAAATGTTAAAATCTGCTACTGATCCATTTTATAAGGAGGAAATGACACCCTTATTCTATTGATAAGTCAGCACTGTTACCAATCAGTGCGCTGTATATCCACCATGTCCTTGCAAGTTCAATGATAGAACACACTGTGGCAGATTATCATGTGTTTATAATAAGATTCTGTTTAAAATGTCTGCACCACATTTTTCAAGGTTTAGGCAAAATATTGCTTGAATAAACCGTTCACCGTGCAAAATTATGCAATTGTAAGCTGGCCTAATAAGTGCAATGAGGCATTCTTACACGTATACCACACACTTTCATAATCTGAGCATCTTACTTTACAACACTCTGGATAACTCTTTGCCCATTATGCTTCCCTTTTAAATCTTATCTTACTTGTATGCACCAAAATAATATTATCTAGATTTTGTATCAAGTTTTATTACCAAAAAATGTGTCCCTATGTCCAGCTTGAAGTGTTTATTATGATCATTTCATTTTGAGAAAACAAGTACATGGCACAGAAAATAGTAAAGTAATGCATGTGACATGGGTTATTATAACATAAAATATCTATACTATATTAACTAAGTACAATATACTCTAGAAGTACAATTGGAAGGATTGTAATTTGCAAGCCACTGCACCTAACATCGTCTAAAGACTGCCCAAATTATGCAACAGTCAAACAACGCCAACTACACTTTACACTGTAATTCTATCGGAAATGATGGTAAAACCTTCCACACCTTGTCGCCTTTAGGAACCATCTCCCAAAAACAATAAACAAGGTGCATCATACAATATTAGCATAAAGGTTATAAGGGCAGAGAAGAATCCTATTTAAATAGGTCTCATTATTTGTTTAAAATTCATTGTTGATAAACTTGATGAAGCAACAATACAGTAAAACTTAAATCACTCTTATGTATAATAAAATGTCAACGTAGATCTGTACGTATCAAAATAATAAAGAATCGTGTACATTATCTTTATTAGGTTCATTAGGCCAAATGATCTTGGATGCACATGACAAACAACGCTCATAGACACTGAACAATTTTGTTAATACGGCTATAAAATTTATTGAACTTTACAACGTGATTGATTACATGATGTATGTAATCCGCTGTTGGTAATTCACGGTATAAATAAACATTGCGTTATCAGTCTCTTTAAAAGATTTATATTAATAAAGCCAAAATGATCAAAAAATGAAACTTTAGTATTCTTTTACTTTGCATTGCTAGATTTTTCTTCTATCTGTCAAGCTCAATAACTTGCTTAGACCTTTCTCCTCTTGGTTCTTAGTTCTATAACTCTCAAACCTCCAGCTGGATTGAGTAATCTTCTTAGCATAATGCATTAGCCTGTAGTGTCATCTTGTAGCGTACTGTAACCAACGGCCTAATACAAGGACATATTATGATTGTACAAATGCCACGCATCTTTGACTAATGTTTCCTACCTCCACCTCGCAATACAATGATCAGCTTCCTGCGGGTGTTGTCTTTATGGACTACCACCTGTCGGGTATGTTATATTGATGAACTACTATTAATGCGTGGGGCTCTCTTATTATTTACACTAGATTCAGACGTGGTAAGTAAGAATCACTTACATACGTTTAACCTTACCTCTGCAACCTTTTGAGGACTGAGTGCCGAAACTACAAGCATAAGCCACATATTTTTCACAAAGTTCCAAATGCCAATTTAAAGTAACTAAAGTAACTCACAGGTTTCAAACGTATTGGCGTCCCGAGGACACCAATCCAGTAGAAAGAAGAAGAAATTCAGATTATTATTGTAGTTTCCCTCTAAGGTCCATTAACAGGATCAATCGCAGCTCCAGAAAAGGGTCTACAATGATAATACAGCTCTGTCAGCACCTCCCTGCTCCTTATGCACTTCTAGTCACTTTAAAATAGCACTGAACTTGGCATGTACTGGGCTGCCTGTGACTGCAGGAGAAGGTATTGAGTCCTAAATGGTGACCTGGGTGCCCACAGAGAGGGCTCCGAGTGCCACCTCTGGTACCCGTGCCATAGGTTCGCCACCACTGGGCTAGAGTATACACTACACTAGGGCTGAAGGGAACATTTTTTCACAATACTTTAGGGGGAAAATAAGTATTTGATACACTGCCTACAAAGAATGGAGGGGTCTGTAATTTGTATCATAGGTGCACTTCAACTGTTAGAGACAGAATCTAAAAAAGACAGAACATCACATTGTATGATTTTTAAATAAATAATTTGCATGTTACTACATGAAATAGGTATTTGATGCAATAGAGAAAAAACTGAACTTAAAGAACAACTGTAAAGTATAAAAACTTAAAGTAAATTCTTTAGCTATCTAGTGTTTAGCTGTTAGCAGGTTTTACATTTGTCACCGACAATATGTTGGACGAACAACTCAACATCTTCATTGTAGATTAAACCAGCATAGGTTCAATATAAGTCAAAAAAACAAAAAACACAGTCTGACCCGTCACTGCATTCAACATCATCAAAGGCTAAATATATTCCGGATAACCCCTATTGATCTTATTTCTGTTACAAACACAAACAGATTTGAAACATTAAAATGACAAGAAATCTTCTAGATATTCAAATTAAAGACTCTGCAACCAGAAGGATTAAATGAGTTATTAGAAACGATGCTAATTTAATACTTACCAATTAAATGGAAACTCAAAGACATAAGGCTGAGGAGACAGAGACGGTGCAGGGATGTGTAGGGGAGGCTTCGTTTTCTCCTATCCTTGTCCCACGTTGGCTTCCATAGATAAATCACTGTCAAAAAAACACGGCTCCCACAGATAGATCGCCGCTAAAGAACCACACAAAATAAAAATTTCCAAAAAATAACATATCCCATTAAACTGTGAGAAGGAATAAAAAAAGAAATAAGTTTAAAAATCATGAATTTGAGGGTTATATCACACAATCGGTAGGGAACACTCAAGATTGACTGCTAGCTGAAGGGAGGGAATTACGAACGACTAAAAATCCAGCGGAACAGACAGAGACCAGATAGCAACTGAGGAAGAGTCCAGGAAAGTACTAGAAATGCGTATAGATTTAAACCCATCCATGTTTTATGAGACTTTTTATTATCATGTTTTTTTGATGATACGATTAAAAAAAAAGAATTAAATAAGTTTATTAAGAAAATCAAGAAGTGTGTCCAGCACTGATAATCCTTGGAGATACTTTGGAGACTACATAGCTTCCAGACAAACAGATTCCACGTGGACAGATACCTGCCAGCAGTGTGTGGTGAGCCCCAGGTAAGGAGCAGCTCCACCAGCCTGTGTCTCAGTCTCCTCATTCATTCTTCTCCTCCTCAGGCATCCAGCTCCCTTTGCACCATTCGCCCACCCAGCTCACAGCTGCAAGCTCCCTTATCCTGTCAAGCGCATTAAGCAGGCAAGGGAGGGACCGCCTCCTGTTGCTCATCACATGCTGCTGACAGGGTGTTAGGTAATGTGAGAAAAACATTTTTAGAGTACTGAAATGATTCAGAATGCTGACAAAGGCATTTTTAAAATCAGCATATCAAAGGCTATTGGAACCTGTCACCAACTAAAAATGACATTCCTGGTGACAGATTTGCTTTAAGTGAACATTCAGTGTGTTTATTATTACCATTGCCAATAAAATGTTAGATTGCTGTTTCATTTTCCAACAGTTTATTAACAACACACATATTAACTTAACTGCATTTGATTGTTGGTTGGTAAAAACATACAGATTACATTCACTTTTAATTCTACTTGCAAAAATCAATCAATGTATATTTATATTATCCCTTAAGCATTAACAAGAATTTATGCCCAGGTTGGCTGTTGAGCGAGTACATATCAGTTCAGTTTAGTAGTTCTACATTCGGGTGGTAAACCCCTCAGAGTGACTATGTAGTGAGTTTGTGTACAACCAGCTTTATGTGTTTAAACATGATTACAAGAACTGAGGTCACATAAGGTCCCATATGAATTGAAGAAAAATTTTAGAAATCATTACCCCAATTCCAAATTTATAAGTAAGAGAAAACTCCAGGAGTTGAGACATTGTTTAGGGTTTTACCCTTAGGATTGGAAATCGATGATATAACTTGGCGGGTCCCATTCACTGGCTCATTATGTTTTGTTCAGGGAGGCCTACATTTGTTGACTTACCTAAAACTACCAATTGAATTAATCTCATTCTAGTGGGAAGCAAAAATAATTCAAAAGTTACTGTTTTCCAAATTTCCCCTCACCAAGGTAAAGACACCTCACCAGTGAGGCAAGTTTCGTATGCTGCACTTCTACTTAAAAGGGTAAACCCCTAATGCTATAAATAATACATACAACAGAACTCAATGTCATTATTCACAAAATGGAGCTTAAATAGTTTGCTTTTATGATTCACAAAATTTATGGGCAGAGTTATTTACAAGATGGCCACCAACTACAACTACATGTCAAAATGAAAGAAAAAGATAGATGTATGAGGAAAAAATGACTCAACTTTATTAAATCTTAACAAGATAAATTAAAAAACACTTAAAAACACCCACACTTCGGGTGTGACAGCTCAATACTCCCCAGGGAAATAGTACAATAGTACAATATAAAGTATATTTAGTATCAAGGAAAGTATAAAGCATGCAAATTGTATATTTATTCACAGGCTGACCTGGATAAGGATTAACCAAGTAAGTACAGGCAGTCCCCGGGTTACATACAAGATAGGGTCTGTAGGTTTCTTCTTAAGTTGAGTTTGTATGTAAGTCGGAACTGTATATTTTATCATCGTAATCCCAGTCTGAACTTTTTTGGTCTCTGTGACAATTGGATTTTAAAAATGTTTGGTTGTCATAAGACTCATGATTAACACTAAAGCTTCATTACAGACGCCTGTGATAACTGTTATAGCTGTTTATTGTAGCCTAGGACTAAAGTACAATAAATTACCAATATCCAGAGGTCCGTTTGTAACTATGGGTCGTATGTAAGTCGAGTGTTCTTAAGTAGGGGACCGCCTGTACTAGTCTAGGACATGGTGTGTCCTACTGATATGCAAATTAAGTGCCAGGTCACCTAAATGCAAGTGCAATTAATAATGCAAAGAGGTAAAAAACAATGGAGCAGATTTATCAAGTTTCTGAAAGTCAGAATATTTCTAGTTGCCCATGGCAACCAATCACAGCTCAGCTTTCATTTTACCAGTGCTCATGAATATTTTAAAGGGGAGCTGTGATTGGTTGCCATGGGCAACTAGAAATATTCTGACTTTCAGACACTTGATACATCTGCCCCAATGACTCTTAGCGCTGCATCGCTAGGGAGAAACAGGTGATGTGCGTAACAATAATATACCGTCCAATACATGTAAAAGAGTGTGATTTATCAGAGGTAAGTAAAATGAGTAATGTTATTTAATTAGAACAAAACATAAATAAGTGCGAGTGATCACTTTGTGTGCACAGATCCACATATTTGCAGAAAATTCATGCCATAAAAAATTTATAAAAAAGCGAATGAAAACATAATAAACAAATATGTGATGCATCAAAACATAAAAGTAGATATTGTGAGACACTGAAGGGGTTAACTGTGGATGGGCGATATGTTTCCCCTAGGTTTTCATACTATGCAAGGCCTTAGTGCTGAGTTTGTGTTGTCCAGCACCTGGGACACAGTTGGTGGGAGCAGCTTAATCAGGTTGCATAAAGCTGCTGAGCAGAGCTGAGAGCATTGTCTCTCTGAAAGGAGGCTGGAGAGCACACAGCCCTGACCTCTGTGCCTGGAGCAGCGACGTCTTTTGTGTTTTAGTGGTGAGTTAGAGGAACTCTGTTTAGTTAGCACCCAGACGGGTACTAGAAATATTCTGACTTTCAGACACTTGATACATCTGCCCCAATGACTCTTAGCGCTGCATCGCTAGGGAGAAACAGGTGATGTGCTTTACAATAATATACCGGCCAATACATGTAAAAGAGTGTGATTTATCAGAGGTAAGTAAAATGAGTAATGTGATTTAATTAGAACAAAACATAAATAAGTGCGAGTGATCACTTTGTGTGCACAGATCCACATATTTGCAGAAAATTCATGCCATAAAAAATTTATAAAAAAGCGAATGAAAACATAATAAACAAATATGTGATGCATCAAAACATAAAAGTAGATATTGTGAGACACTGAAGGGGTTAACTGTGGATGGGCGATATGTTTCCCCTAGGTTTTCATACTATGCAAGGCCTTAGTGCTGAGTTTGTGTTGTCCAGCACCTGGGACACAGTTGGTGGGAGCAGCTTAATCAGGTTGCATAAAGCTGCTGAGCAGAGCTGAGAGCATTGTCTCTCTGAAAGGAGGCTGGAGAGCACACAGCCCTGACCTCTGTGCCTGGAGCAGCGACGTCTTTTGTGTTTTAGTGGTGAGTTAGAGGAACTCTGTTTAGTTAGCACCCAGACGGGTAGATACCAAAAAGTGGGTTTTTTGTGATTTAGTGTTTTTCTATATCTTATTATTGGGTACAGGGAAAGTGGTTGTGGGGACTTTCACTTATTTATATTTATTTTTATTAAAAAAAACGTTATGTATTGTTTTACCTTTTTCTTACAGTAACTGAAATTTTAGTTTGAACAAGTGATTTCTGATCACTTGTTACAAGCTCTTTTACCGGTTACACAGTGCAATACCAGAAGTATTGCATGTGTAAGGTAAGGGACAACTGAGCATGCTGCGCATGCCCAGGGTCTTACAGCCGGGTCCTGCCAGGAGGCAGGACACGGGCACAAGGAGGAAGATCGCGCAGCCCGGGCACCGGAAGTCCGGGGCTGCGATCGGAGCTTGCAGACCCCCCGGTAAGCGTGCGGGTGGGGGTCGATTCACTTGCAATGCTTTTAAGTGCCTCTAACACGCCGACGGGTCAGGGTGAAACCGGCGTGGTAGGGGTTACACACCCGCGTCGGGAGAAATCTCCGATCGAGGGTGTAGAGCGGTGCCGCTATAATATAAGCCGAACACCGCGCTTCGCGAGGCTCCGTTCAGGAGCGGCGCCAGAAGCTTGACGTAATAGTACTGCATTTTGCGGGAAACGCACCTCCGGCCATGCCAGTACTATACGTAAAGTCGGGAAGGGGTTAAAACCTTCAATGGCGAACTTCCCAAAGGTCTTTGCATAATCCGTTATAAACACCACCGATAGCTGTTGTAGCCAATCCAACAGCAGAGTGATGAGGGGATTTGGGATTGTTTCTCCGTGGACACCTCAGCCCAAGCTCCTTCCTCATTCACAAGTTCGGTATATTAAAAATAAAAAAAGAATCAATAAATTAATGTTAATATTAGCAAATCTATAGAACAAGTTATTATTTTCTTCATAGTAATAAGGTTAACACCAGATTGTGTTGTCCTGTGCTGTATATGGAGGGAATGTGGCTGGATAAAGTTCCTTTTATATTTTATTCTAAAAAACATTATTTACAGCCCAAAGGATGAAGACTGCTACACAGCTAAACTATGCAAGATTGGCTAGGTAATGCCAAGAAGTCATTGACAATGGCTTATTTCACTAGAACAAAACAATCAGGAGGCTACTTAGCACAACAGAACATGTTATCTGACATCAGTGGGAAGCACTAACACACAAGGTGGTTAACCAAACCAACTGTGATGCAAATGTTTCATATTCCTAATGTGTACAGGGATCTCATCCCTTCCCGGACTGAAAACCAGGCAAAATGGTATAGTAGCACACAGATGTAATATCTGGACAATACAGGACATTGAAGGGGGTTTCTGTAGTAAGAAATTCAATATTAATAGAGTAAGGCCCTCCACTTGGACAGAGTCCAAGTAGAGAAATGTTTATAAATGAGCACTCTGACTGAGTGATCCACTCCTGCTTTACCATGGTTTCTGGGGTTTCCAGTTTCAGCCATGGCTCTGCAAATGTCCCAAACATGTTGTGGAGTGATAGGGGTTGACATGCTCTGCAACCAATCCTCTCTGTTAACGCCAGAAACAATCAGTCACTTACACATACTTAAATACCCGGATGTCAACACCTTCTAAGTGCTTATTAAAGGGAATTGTTTTGAAATCCTCTTATTTCGGGATGGATGTTCACCCCCAATGGTAACACCCATGATAGGGTGCTGGCTTTGCTGTAATTTCCAAGGGATTGTCACTCGCGATGACATACGGGGGAGCAGATCCTCAGGAAATGGCAGCTGCTGGATTTGAAATAGCGCTCTTACACTAACACTCAAATGGTGCTGGGGCTTTGCTTGCTGCATTTAAGGAGAGTTAACACCATGAACGGTGGCATTTAGAGATGGGCAAATTTTTTAAAAATCGATTTGTGAGATTGAAGAATTTCCAGACAGAATTCGATTAGACCCGAAATCGAATCAGGCAAATCACGTTAAAAAACAGGTATTTCCTGGCTGCGAGAGCCTGTCAGGGGTTTGTAGAACGTTGTCCATCTCAAAATAAGCGCGAAGCGGGCAACACGCCAGTTCAATGGTAAAATCTGTCCAGCTCGAAAGGACTGAGACTGAGGGCCAAGATGCCACTATAACATCAAAGAGTGCACTCTTTCACTGCTCAGATGATTCCTAGATTACGGGAAGGAACTGTCTGTTAAATCAGTACATGTAGGAAACCCCCATAAGAGGGGCGGGTTGTCGCAGTATTTTGATGCATCACTGATCTTTTGCTTCTTTTATCCGTCAGTGTCCGCTTCAATCTGTCAGTAATCATCAGTATTGCTAAAGCCAAAAAACAAACAAAGGCGGTGATCCAAACAGAGATCACCAGAACGGGGATATGGCAGTCCCTCTTGTTCTATATCCACTCCTGCTTTGGCTATTAATCCTTCGTTTCATTCCTTCTGAAAGATGAAAAGAAGGGAAAACCAAACATAGTGGCAAATTCTAGGGTGATGGAGGGTGAAAACGGCTTTATGAAATCACAGGGTTGTTCCAGGAGACAGGGGTGTCAGTTGGCAGCAGCATGAGTAGGCCGCAAAGTGGCACCAATGACAAATTATGGATGGTGGGGTAGCAACATTTTAGACCTCCACTGTGGCACCAATGAGCAGATGTGGAGTTGGCGGCAGCAGCATCATGAGGTCAATGAGTGGCAACAATTACAAATTGGAGGGTGGCAGCACATGGTAGGCCACAGTGTGGCACAATGACAGAGGTGGAGCTGCGCCGCAGCAGCGGAGGTCAGAAGTGCGCACAATGACAAATTCTGGAGGGAAGCAGCAACTGGTAGGCCAAGAGTGGCACAATGACAAAGTGTGGAGGTGGAGGCAGCAGTAGCAGCACATGAGGCCAGAGAGTGCACATGCAAATTGGTGGTGCAGCACAGGTAGCCAACGATGGCACAATGACACTGTGTGGAGGTTGGGAGGAGAAGCAGCAGGAGGGTCAGAGGAGCTCGAACACAGTGGGTGTAGCTGGGCGTTTTGCGCATGAGGGCAAGAGAGTGGCCACGATGACACAATTCTGGGTGTTGAGCACTATGTAGGCCACGTTGGCACAAGGACAGAGTGTGGAGGTGCTGGCAGAGGAGGTCAGAAAGGTGGACACAATGACAGGTGGGTTGTGGAGGGTGGGTTGACAATTCCAGTGCCTGGTGTAAAGAGGGTGGGAGGGCAGATGGAGCACACGCAGCAGATCGTGTGGCATCAGGCGGTTTGTGCAGCTATTTTGATGCATTTTCTGATGCTGCCACAGCGCCGAGTTGAGTGATTTACTCGCCAACACTCGAGATGAAGGACGATTACAACGGCGCTGCCTCACGGAGACCCCCTGTGCCATTGCTTTCTTTGTACTTCAAAGAGGTTTGTGTACCCGCGCTGTTGGCTCCCGTTCTCGCACTGCTGCCACCCTGCTGGACCATGGCTGCAATAGCGACTTGGTTGACTGTTTCACTTACTTCACCCGGACTCTGCAAGTTGCGACGGCTACATCATCGATTGGTGTCCTTGTCATTGCTAGTTTCGCTCAACGCCTCAGTATGCACAGCCTGAATACTTGCTAAAGTTGCAAAAATTAACTCTCCTGTGCCACTCTCACATCTCTACTTTTGAGCCCTAACTGCAGAGTCAGCGCGGAGTCTGCCCCACCTCTTCACTGCCAAGCAGCTGTGACTTTCCTCAAAGAGTTTGTCCTGACGTTTATAGTGGCTATTGAGCCCAGACCACCTATTACGTGATGGCAAAACCTTTAGAGGCCGAGTGTCCCAAACTACAAAGACCCACTACTTATTTATCGCAAAAGTGCCAACACAGAAAGTTAATTTGTAAATTATACTCCTCAGCCTATTCCATATCGCACCTACACATAAGCAGGAAAATAGTCCCATGGATAGAGCTGTCACTTTAAATACTCTGCACAGCAAGTGGCATCGGGCTGTTGGAACGCAGAGAAGATGCCTGGAGTCATCTATGGTGATGGACCTGAGTGCCCAAGAAAGGGCTTGAGTGCCACCTCTGGCCCGTGCCCATATGGTTAACCATCACTGACCTAGTAGATCGTCTGGTTGAGGGAAATGAACAGGAAGAGGATGGTTGAGGGACAGGTGAGGGCCATGACCCTGCTCCTGGCCAGCTGACAAAACCCAGGACCTGGCTGGGTTGTCAGCATGGCAGGAAGTGGATGACCAGTCACACAATCGAGACCTTTGGGTTGTTCATCAACCACACGCCCTAGTGACACCAGCAGTTTTGCCTCACACATCACCCGGCTACGGTCCCTTACTTGCAGCGACCTGCGTCGTCTGCTCCACCTGCACACTCTCTCTGTCTGACCAGTATATAATAAACTATGTGATTTGACACAGATTCTGATATCAACTTAGACAACAAAAAAGAATGAAATTTGGGGAATACACGAACCCAAAACTGACACCATGACGTGAGAAAAAATCATCCCCAACTAGTGGATTTGCACGATTCTTGATATCACTTTAGGCAACAAAAAAGAATTGAAATTGGGGGCATACAGAACCCCCAACAACTTGACACCATGCGACTTGCACAACAAAATCTACTGGCCACAGTGACTGAGTACAAAGCAAGCTGATGCCTACAGGCAGCACAGGCAGTGTGAAGTGACGAATTGAAATGGCCGTCTGTTTTTATAAGGCTGTGACATATCAAAGCCGCCAGTCGCTTGATTGGCTACATGTCTGCCACAGTGACTCGAGGTGTTCACTTTCTCTTCCAGAGTTCTCTGCTCCATGTGGAAACAGTGTGCTCGTGGCCATTTGCTAATAAAGGCGGGAAAACATTGTTCCCATTAAGAATCACCGTACAACTTCGATTGTCCGAATCACATTTAATCCTGAACAGGTTCTACACATTCCATTTGCCACCAATCATTTTCCCTCCTCCCCTTCCAGCATCTCTAATTCATGCATTCTAAGATAAAAGGCGATCTTTACACGAGGCTTCTGTGTAAGCAAACAGATACCATAGTGCTCTCGCATATTAAACGGATCGTGGACACTGTATGCATTGTTGCATTTGGCACACTTGATGTGGGGTGTCACACCATCTATGAGGAGAATTGAATAACATAATTTAGCAGATTGCACTTATTACAGAGAAATAGATGGGTTGATCATTGTACTGAGTCACGCGGATAGACACAATCCCGGACGAGTACGTGGCACCGTTATTTAAGGATCCGCTGGAGCCCATGATGATTTGGTCAGTGTAAACAAACAGGCAGGTCTACGGACATGAAAACCTGATGGATCGAATGACCAGAATTAACATTCTTGGAGCCTACAATATAACTTCTACGTGAAAGAGCGTATAATCGTGACTGATGGGGGGTACATCAAGCAGGCACGCAACGTTAGTGATTGCGCTCGGACTGTCCCTTTCGGGATCAGGCTTGACGGTATAACAGACGTGGGGGGTGTACCCATTTTTTGTGTGCGCAGTGTGTGAAGCTCAAGCGATGCCAAATGGGGTATCGACAATCTAATAATCGGCTTAGCGTAGGATCATGATAAAATTGGTCGCATGAGCATACCTGTGTCACATCTAAAGATTACTCAGTAATAACTTCTGGTTAGATTCCTGTAAGTAGGGAGCCGCGCATCATTCTAGGCGATGGACTTTCTCGGACTTCCAGACTTAGCTGCGATTATGTTGCACAGGGATTAACATGTTCGTGTGAGCTCCTGTGGGATGTAAGTAAATGAGCCCCTTGTGTTTAGTGAGAACCTTATTAAGACATGACATCTCAAAACTATGTGCAAATCATTACCTTGACCATTGGATTCCACTTTCCAATGTCTGGAAATGTGCTGGATGCTTCAATGACATTTTACAAGATCAAGTTCACACAGAGGGCCCAAATTCATTCATTGTATACACCTAAGTCAACAACAGGGTTATAGAAGAGTTACAAAAACACATAACAGACACAGTAGGATTTTCCCTCCCTTACACTATTTTTGTAATTTTAGAATGTGAGCGTCAGGGTTTAGCTCCTCGGGCGACACTATTGCTATGAAGTGTACACTCGTATAGCTGGTTGTTGACTTTGCATTGTAACTCTCTCTTTTCCTGCGCATATAAAAATTGTTCCAAAATACGTACAAATCCACACTTTCAGAGAGCTGTATATGGTTCAACAAAAGACTCACCAGGTTCCTTATTGGTGCCTCCAGTTTTTTTTGGAAATGTAACATGCTCAATTCAGGGGTGTAACTAGGAAAGGCAGGGCCCCTAGCAGAATTCTGAAATGGGGCCCACAGCCCCTTAAAAATATACATATTACACTCATATAGCACCCATATTTATATACTTATATGACACTAAAACACACAGTTCTTTATACACACCTTACTATAGAAAACACACACACAACATTTATACACTCGCAACACAACACTTTATACACTCACACAGGTGAACGCATTAAGAGCATGTACACATCACATATGCACACCACATATGTGCCATATACAGACATACAGCATATAAACCACACCTACGTATATATATACACCATATACAAGATATAGCATATTACATCAAAATAGTTATATGCAATTATGCTTACAATGTAATAATGGTTCACACCTTCCATCTTTAGTGTCAGATCAGATGACGGAGACCCCCCCTGACAACTGTGGGCCCCAGAGCGGACTGCTATGGTGCTACCACAGTAGTTCCGCCCCTTCTCAATTTTAATCTCTATTTTTATAAGCATCGTTGTATCTATGAAAAAAGGTGATGTACATAGGGAATCATACAGAATCAATATAAGGTGTATAAACTCCGTATGACTGTGCCAGATGGTTTCTGTGTGTAGCTGTGTATGGATATATAAGGCCCCTGCATGGAAGTACATATGACTTTCTTGTTACTTACTGAAGTGTCACTTGTCAGTAGTAGTTGCAGGATTCCTGTATCACAGCTGATCTGACTTTGCAAAAGCCATTGTCTCTTTTTTCCTTTCATTTCCGGTTCAATTTCTTCACTTTCACAAATTGCGCCGACGAAACTTCTTACCCTGGCGTTCATGAAAAACCCTGATAATGACTGGCGTAGAGAAAGTTTATGTGCAGTTTCCTTTTCCAATTCCACCCATGGGCCTTTGCTCCTTCCACCGTGCCAGTTGGGCCAAATCTGCGAATATAACTACAAAAGGCTTTGGAGATGACGGAAAACTCCGGGCTTCTTGTCCGTGAGAAGATTGACGTTGGGTACAAGATACTGGGGCAATGTAAAGGCAGGGTAGCCAGGAGTTAAATTTGAGAAAAACTGTCCATTGTGAACTTAAAAACAGGGAAAAAAATCAAACAAAACTGAAACTTGTGATCTGTTTGGATAGACCCCAGGACGACGAAGACGCAAAAAAACGTTTTATAGCATCTGCAGCAACTAACACGGCACGCATAGATCAAGTAAATGCAATGAGAACCCCTGAAACAAGAAAGGAGTTAGACAATACTGAAAACTCCAAGAAAAGTAAGTAATCCAAATTTTACATACCAAATATACAGATTTTTTAGTCAAATAACTAAAACAAGGAACCCTAGATAGCTTTTACTAAGATGTCTATAGACATTGGGGGTCATTTTACTAAGGGCCCGATTCGCGTTTTCCCGAGTGTTACTCGATATTCGATTTGCCGACGATTTCACCTGAATTGCCCGGGATTTTGGCGAACGCGATCGGATTGAGGCGCTCGGCGCTGGCATGCACGCGACGGAAATGGGGGGCCTGGCCGAACGAAAACCCGAGGATTGGAAAAATCGCCGCATGTAAAAAAAAAGGTCGCTCGCATGCGCTTACCTTCAATCGCCCGCTCGTGTACTCCAGTGCGTTCGATGATCTTAGCGCGCAGCGAACATCTGGTGGAGTCGGAGGACTGCTTAGCGAATAAGGAAGACCGAATCCACGCAGGAACGCGCCGCTGGATTGGAAGGAGCGGGAAGTAAATCTGCCCCCATTTATCTGCATCGCAGAAAAACCCCACAAATTCCCAATTAAAACGGGCAGAATAAAATTGGTATGTATTGGAAAGTTGGCGTCATCTTGCCCATTTTACATGCTATGTTCCCAGTCAAAATTTAAAATGTGCTAGAGGTTTTGGCAGCAGACATGCCCCGAAACCAACTTCAGAAACAATGTGGATGAGCCGTGCCCACCAACTCCCAGATGACACTTGCAGTACCTAGAGACGCCAATGCTATAGGAGTTTTAATTGTGGTGTGTCCATAGATGTGACACACGGGGTTATTCACTAAGGGTCCGCAGCCGAATTTCGTCGGTTTTCCAGACCTTTTCGGGGATGCCCAGGCATGGCGTCGCACTGCGACATTTTTGTCTCAATCGCGCCGGGCATTCGGACTAGGACGGGATTAACATTTAAATTTGTTGTAGTAGCCATGCACTTAGATGCACAGGAAGAAGAAGGTGAACTCCAGCGGACTATTGGGGAAAACACATGCAGGATATGGCGCATGATCTTCATGCGTTCATCCTCGTCGGACAGTCCAGATCGGGGATCGCGCAGGGTACCGGATAAGTAAATGTGCCCCAAATATGTTACATTTTGGATTTACAGTGGTTATATACCCCCTGCTGGTAAGATATCAAGATCAGATTGTTAGTGCTGGTCTTCATACCTCTCTTCTCCTGCAGTGTGGACCATTATAGAAAGACAAAGCCCTCGTCATAAATTAGGAAGACTGGCTGCAATTGGCAGTAAGGGCCCTGTAGTCAATTGTATTGCAATTCATGTTATAAACCGCTCTCACTACACAAATCTTTTTAGAAAGTGGGGAGGGTGTAGAAAAAAACACTTAGCAAAGTGAACGCCCCTTTAGGTGCAAAGTATTATGTTGTGGTGCACAGAGTGCTACCGAGCCACAATACGGCGAAAAACAACTACATAAATACATGTGCAAACTGATTTATATTTAGAGCATTATTACAGGATTATTATTCTCATTATTCTCTCTCTTTAAAATTGTAAAAATAATAATTTTAAGGAAGTCTATAGCTCCCCCCCCCTTTTATTTCTCTCATTCTTTTCTCTTCTTTGTTGATTTTTTTATCCATTCCGTCCTCTCTCCTTCAACCCGTCCCTCCATTTGCTTTCTATATCTGCCAGTCCCTTTCTCCATACCCCCATAGGTTTATGGTTTGCTACTGTATTGGAAGTGATTCTCATGCAGCGTGTGCGAATTATGTCAATTGCTACTGGAATTTTATCTTGAAATACTGGTTCGTTGGCCGGATATGGGCAAATGATATATTTTGTTTATTAATTAAACTAAGAATTATAAAAAAATCACAAATAATTTAATCATTGCCGACGAGTACTATATTTATGAATTAATACCTGTGCGGACCTAGGCCTCTGCATGGCAATCACAGCTACTCTCCCCTTCTTAAAGCAAGCAATAACTTTCACAGCATCCAGAATTCTTGGCACAGGAACTACTCCAAAATCAGGAAGCCCAAAATTATAAAAGGAGACTGCAAGAGACAAAAGTACATAAAGAATGATAATAGGCAATTTAGTATTGAAGTGCATGGTAATTTTTTCTTTGTATTTTTTACACTAAGTTTAGAACAATTTTATTTTTATAAGTGGCTCTCTGTGCTTCTTAATGCAATTGCATTATGCCTGTCGCTGTTTATTCAAAGGCAAGCACATTATTGATAGCTTCAACCTCAGTAATAAAAGCATAATACAACCAGCACTTTCAAGACGAGGAAGAGAGGTCTTCAAATTTGGATTGTTCGTCTCCCTTCAAGGTGTAACAAAAAAAATGGCCCTGCACCAGTCTGTTTGACTTAGAAGGTTCTTTTCAGTGGAACTGCTTGACAAATGTATTTAAGGAGTGTCCGGAGCACATTTGTTTCGTGGCTGCATTTATATCCGACGCAACACAAAATTATTGCACTGCAACGGGCGGGTTCCGGTTCACAGTGACCCGGACGACACATTATCATGCAAAGTCCAAAAGAATTGTGTCGCATGTTAAAGGGTGCACCAAAAATGTTGGTCACTCTGTCGGAGCAGTGCAAGAAGCCCCAGATTATAAATAACATGCACCAAAATCATGATATGGCACACCATGTACACTTCACAGTTTTTGATAAATGTGTGCCTATGTGTTCTGCCTTCCATGTTTTCAAATTGCTTTCCCTGATGTACATAATTGCAGAGTTATGGGAAAAGGCACTGGGATTTAATATATCACTAAATGAATAAAAACAGCTTTATATATTAAATCTCCTAAATATAACAAGGAAAATATACAGAAACTGCTAACATACTATATGAAAGTTGAACTTACTACCAGAGTCCATAAAGTCTTGAGGTCTGTATGAAAAACCTCTGGGATCAAGGGAGTATCCCACAGTGGCATGTTCCAAGGAAGCTGTGCGTTGACAAAGACGTACCCATACCTTTGATGAATGAACACACATAATATTAAATACAGTATTAGAGAATATACATAAGAACATAATGGCCCAAATTTGGCAATGTATTTGTATAAAGTGTCTGCCTCGTTTGTGTCGCGGCTGCACTGTCTCCGACAGACAGAAAAAATAGTGCATCATAAGGGGTGCGCATTAGTGTTCAGTCGTGGGGACAGTGCATCACATTTACTTACGGACGGTGCACCACAAACTTCTGGCTGCATCACAATTCAACGCATGTACCAAACGGCACGAAAAAAAAAAAATGGTGCAAACTTCCCTGAGCGTGCAATGGTGCACCAGCATTCATGACAGACTTGGCGGCGAGTTTTGATGCATATGGGCACTCTGCCTCACTCCAACATGCAAACTGACATAGTATAGACTGCAGTAGTTGATATAATGGTGTATTCTCATGTGCAAATTGCACAGGCAAAAGCAATGTTGGATATAACTAGGCACCAAACCAACATCCAAATGGGTAATGATACCAAAAGTAGATGGATATCTAAAAAAAATGGTGCATACTTATCAAAAAAAACGTCGTGGACAACAAGGATTACATGTGAGATATTGTTATGACACAAATATTTGAAGAAAGCCTTGAAATTTGATGCAAATGATCGCTAATTACATTACTCCTTCCTTTTTACTGTTCTTACTGTGAAACTGCTCTGTGATGTCGTAAATTCGGAAAGACGAAGTAGATGGCGGGCTTGTTGCAAGGATCTGACAGTAATCCTAAAACGAAGAAAGATAATACAGTTGAATAACTGTATGTGCGGACCTAAGTGTATAATCTTACAAGGCACCCCAACTAAATTTATCACTTATAGTATACTCTCACCTAATATAGCCCGTATCCTGGACTGGCTTATTTAAATCCTGTCTTTCTATCCTGCTTCTAAATGTAACACATACATGGATAAAACATAGTTCCAGGATTTACTTAGTAGGGCAAAGTGCCATACATGCAGTTTGGCCCTACTATTAAACACTGGCACACGGTCTCATTATATGCGTGCACCCGCTTGAATAGATCATATCTTCCCACATCGAAGATTTTCCTCCAAAGGAGTGAAGACTCGACGGATTTGGAAAAGACCACGATTTTTTTTAAAAAAGGTGTCGACCTGCATTACCCCCCGCACTCAGCTGCTTGGTGAACTCGACGGACTTCAGCACAGCAGCGACACCTGTGTGACATCGGCGTACTACCTTAGTGAATCGCCGGAAGACACGAATCAGCGTTAAGGACAACCGCCACTGGATCCGAATGGACCGGGTAAGAAAATGTGACCCAGGTCTCCATCAACCCTACCATTGAGATTGTCCTCACCCGACAGGTTCTGTCTGGGTATTAGCACGGTCGCTTGGGGGAGGGGTTGATCATGGGAGAGAAGAAGAAGAACCTGGCAGGAAAACACTCCAACCACGGGGTTTAATGGTATCGCTGTTAGGTACAGCTGACCCCCTGTTTATGATACAGGCTAAAACTGATTTCAAGCTGAGGGCATCTGCCTGCGTCGATTGTCTCGGGATGCTGAGTGTGTTAAGCCCACTGCTAAACTAATGGCACAAATGAAGAGCACTCCAAGATAAAGGGGGAAAAACGGGTTTTTATTCCACCATCAAATAGCACCGTTTCACCTTTCACCTTGATTTTTCAAGCCCAGTGCTCTGTGTCCAATATATCGGATGCAGACCCTAAGAGGTTAAAGGAAATCTATCATAAAATCACAGCATGATATTACAGGGACACTTACTCTAGACCCATTCTTCTCATATCGCTATTATGGCCTACTTCCTTCTAAAATAAACTTTTAAATAGTGCTAATAGAAGGGCTTGGCGACGTTTAGAACAGCAGGCGGAGTTCAGTTGCAGTGAGAGACTTGCAGGAGAGATGAGTCTGAAAGCTATGGGCCCTAGAGGGTTTGAAATATGCTGTTGGGCATCCATATTTAGCAGCAGGGAGCCAGAGCGCTAAGGTAATGTCCAGCCTGAGCGCTCAGGCTCTTTTACATATTTTTATAAAATAATTTTCCTACTTATACCTTACCCCTTAAACAATGAAAAAACTGTGACATCAACCCCCTAAGGTAACGTGCAAGTTTGTGTGGACAGTCTACCACCAGTAATCTCATAGTCTCATAGATCAAGCAGAAAGGGCAGAATTATTTATGCCACCACTCACTCAATTATTGTTTTGCAGTTTCTCACCAAGATGAGTAAAGTCCTCGATTGCTTGCTGTTCTAAAGTCCAGTCCTCTGGGCCTTCCATACCGGCACTCGCGGACCTCACATGTAAGGAACATATTAAATGAGGACGGTAAACCCGCACAATTCGCTCAAGGGCTGTGAATATAAGATGACGTTGTTCTTCTCTGCAGAATTCATGGTCTGAGAAGAAGAGGTTTACTGCAAAAACAACATCATTGGCTGAAGCATTTACTGAAATTTTACTTTCAGAAAACAGAAACAGGTTTAAGAATATATTTAACTTAAAGCATTAATGGGTATACTCTAATAGTAGTACAGGATCCTCTGTTTGCTGAGCTCAACCCAGGACTACTCTGTGGGAGGTATTTGTAGTTGACTTGCAGATTTGATTGCCTGGCCTCAACTGGGTGTTGTTCTCAGGAAAGCTGGGTGATGTCCTCTCTAGGCTCTGTGTTTTTCTCAGCTGGGGGTTGAGTATGAGTAATGTAGGGCCCAGCCATTCAGGATAAATTGCAAGCTCAGTTCATTCAGGGCTGGTCGTTTTTTTCTTCAGTGACCTGTGGTAAGAATGATCCAGCCAGATATGGGAACCCTGTATCCTGCCAGTTCGGACCCTGTATCCTGCCAGTTCTAAGAACCAGTATCCTCAGATTTGGAAAACTGTATAACCCGGCCTTATCTGAAACCCTGTGTACCCCCAGCCTGGAGCGGAACCCTGGGGTAACCCCAGCTATGTTCATCCATGTGTACTCCCGCCTAAGCCATAACCAAGTGTACCCCCAGTTGAGCTGGAATCCTGTGTACCCCCAACTGAGCCTCAACCTTCTGTACCCCAGGCTGAAACGGAATCTCTTTACCCCCAAGCAGAGAAAGGTAAACAGAAACCTGTCCAGAACATGTCCTGTCTGTTAACGGTCTGATCATCGATCCCCCACACATGACCTGAACCCTGTTATGGCGTCATAAGATCCGTGTTCCTTCCCCAATGTCAGTGAAGGGAATGTCAATCAGAAGTACCTCACCATTCAATTTGCTAAGCCGGTTAGGTAGGTGACAAGGGATTTTGAGGGTGGGCTCGGTGCCTGGGGCCCATCAGATAATTGATTCTGAGGGCCTACCGTACTGCTACATAGAAACATTACCATTGCAAGAGTTTGAGATCCAGGAATTATTAGGTACTGGTGGGCAGGACAGTGAAATGATAATACAGAATTCTCCTTCTCTCTTTCCAGTGCACAGATCTCTATTTGTAAACTGAGGCTGCAATGACCAAATGTCAGGGCATTATGTTGGGGGGGGGGGATGTCTATACAGTTTATGGTACATTCACACAAGCATCATGGACACTTATATCCGGCTGAAAATTTATGGCCAGCAGATATACGTCTCCATAGACGGCTATGGACGCCCAGGCTGGGTATGGTGAGCACAACTGTGACTACCGTCTCTGCGCCGTGGCTGCACACAAGATAACCTTTTTCTATCTTTGGCTGAGAAACAGCTGTGCTTTTCAATCTCCTATGCAGAGGGGAGGGTGAGCAGGCAATCATCCCTCTCCCTCTGCAGCGAGCACAGGTCCTGTAAATGCAGCCTTACTCCTCGGTTTCCTGGGCTCCTGCGGGGTTGAGCTTTGACCAGGGATGTATAGATGTCCGCTCCATGGGATCTGTTACCTCACAGGTGACACGTCTGTGGGAGAAGAGGCCCCTGCCACAGAGGACAGGTGGTGGGGCCCTCCGGAGGATCCTCCGGTCCTACGCAGGGCAGTCGACCCTATCTGTCCCATTGTGGGGCAGTAGGCAGACATATCAAAAATCAGCTGGTTTTCTGCGAGTCTCAGTTTGTAAAAACTGTTCACTCTTGCAATTAGGGTTGTCATTAGTAACTGTCCATGCCCCCCGTAGTGGACGAAAAAATGTAGTCAAACCAATGTTTTTATATTTTATAATAACATACATCAGTGGTTCCAACCCTCTAGCTCTCAGGATACACAGCAGACCAATAAAGTGGTTTTACCATGAAAGATGAGGTTGTTGTGTACACCCAGCGATCGATGCCAGCACCCCACCTACCCGGCAAGTGCCGGGGCCTAAGGGTGCTGAAGGGGCCACTCGGGCCGGACAGAAAAATTTTTGTCCCTGGATCAATTTACCATGTAGCTTAAGACACTTGGTACAAATGATCACCTTTCTGAGTGTAGTTTTCTGCCTTTATGCTGCGCTTGTCGGGAGGCAGCAGGACAGAGACAGATCCATAACTCACCTTTCCTCGTCCCCCCAAAGGGCCATCCGCCACTGTATGGCAACACGCTGAAGTGGCGCAATGATGATGTCATCACATGTGGCAGCTCAGAGCCGGCGCTACAGAAGGAGCATGCCGAAGACAAGAATGCAGCTGCAAGGGGGAGACGATGAAAGGTGAGCTTTTTTTTCCCAGAGTGGGGGAGGACAATGTGGCTACAGGGGTCGGGTGCAGTATGCCTATTATGGGGGGGGGGGGTCAGTGTGCTTAGGGGTTAGGGGGAGAGTGTGACTACGGGGGAGGGGGCAGTTTGTTTATGGGTGGGGGGGCAGTGTGGCGATGTAGGGGGCAACATTGTGGCTATGGGGGCAGGTGGCAGTGTGGCTATGTAGGGGGGGGGGGCAGTAGTATGACTACATATGGGGGAACAGTGTGGTAATGAGGGAACAGTGGACTATAGAATGTGGTTATGGAGAACAGTGTGGTATGTAGGGGGAAGTGGGTACTATGGGGGGACAGTTGTGCAACATTAGGGGGGCGAGTGGGCTAATGGAATGTGGCTTATGGGGGGAATGTGTTGCTACGTAGGGGAGATAACGTGGCTGTGTAGGAGGGACAGTGTGTCTACGGGGTGCGGGACAGTGTGGTTACTGCGGGGAGGGGGGGGGGAACAGTCTTGCTACTAGGATGAGGCCCACTAAGGGGCCCACTAAGGCTCTGTGCCCAGGGCCTACTTAACCTGGAGTGGCCGTGTCACCTTCTGTCAAAACCACTGTCGTTTCCTCTAGCGATGTAAGCAGTGAGCCAGGAGACAGTTGTATAAATGTCAATAGGGTAAGTCCAGAGGCTGTGGATAATCTGAATACTACTGTAAATATCTGTAACTATCCGACCTCAACCCACTATATTGCAAAAGATGAAGTTTAAGGTGTAAATCTGTGAGATTTGACAATTCAGAGCAGGGTCAGATTTCCATAAGATTCTACAACAGATCGTTCTGCAAATTCAGCTGGTAAGAAGATTATCTTCACTACAGTTTACATCATATACCTTCTCAACCCTCAGCGAGTGAACTTCCTTAGGGAATGCTCCTTTAAGTTGTCTTTAAAGGGATTGTCCAACGATTGCACTCATCCCCTATCCTCTATGACCTACCTCAGTAGTTTATGCATGTGTATTGCTGCTTCATCCACACGGATTGGTAATCTCCGTAGAGCAGTGACATGCATGTGTAATAAGGAAGTAAATATGAGGTATGGCTTTATTTAGATTTGAAAGTAATAGATCCTCTGCAAATGTTAAAATCTGCTTACTGATCATTTTATAGGAGGAACATGACAACCTTATTCTATTGATAAGTCAGACTGTTACCAATCAGTGCGTTAATCCACCATGTACCTTGTCAAATGTTCAATGATAGAAAAACACTGTGGCAGATTTATCAATTTGTTTATGACAGAATTCTGTTTAAAATGTCTGCACCACATTTGTCAAGGGTTTTAGCAAAATATTGCTTGAAAAACCGTTCACCAAAAATTATGCTAATGTAAGCTGGCTAATAAGTGCAATGAGGCATTCTTAAACTATACCACACACTTTCATAAATCTGGCATCTTACTTTACAACACTCTTGATAAATCTTGCCCATTATGCTTCCTTTTAAATCTTATTTATTGTATGCACCAAAATAATATTTCTAGATTTTGTATCAAGTTTTATACCAAAAAAAAATGTGTCTCCTATGTCTAGCTTGAAGTGTTTAATTATGATCATTTTCAATTTTGAAAAAACAAAGTAACATGGGCACAAAAATAGTAAAAGTAAAGTGCATGTGACAATGGGTTATTATAACATAAAATACAATATATATATAACATAAAGTACAATATAACATAAAGTACAATGGAAGGATTGTATTTGCAAGCCAATCACTAACAGTGTCTAAAGATGCACCAAATGTATCAACAAGTCAAACAAGCCAACTACATTTACACTGTATTACTATTCGGAAAGGATGGTAAACCTTCCACACTGCGCTTAGGAAAACATCTCAAAAACATAACAAGGTGCATCATACAAATTATTATCATAAAGGTTATAAGGGCAAGAGAAGATCAATATATAAAAGGGTTTCATTATTTGTTTAAAATTATTGTTGAAACTTATGAAGCAACAATAAAAGTAAAATCAACATCCTTATTGTATAATGTAAAAGCAAGTAAATCTGTAAAAAATAATAAAGAATCGTGTACATATTTTATTAGGTTCAGGCAAAATGATCTTGGATGCACATTGAAAAACAAGCTCATAGGACACTGAACATTTTGTAATACGGCTATAAAATATTATTGAACTTTACTACGTGATTGATTACATGATGTATGTATCAGCTTTGTAATACGTTATAAATAAAAATAGCGTTATCATTCTCTTTAAAAGATTTATATTAATAAAGACAAAATGTACAAAAATGAAATGTTAGTAAGTTATTTACCTTGCATTGCTAGGTTTTCTTCTATCTCAAGCACTTTCTGCTTAGACACTTTCCCTCTGGTTTCTAGTCTAAATCTCAACCTCCAGCTGGATTGAAGTAATCTTCTTAGCATAATGCATTAGCCTGTAGGTTCAGCTTGTCAGCGTTACTGTAACCAACAGGCCTAATAAAGGACATATTATGATTGTACAAATGCAACAGCATCTTTGACTAAATGTTCATACCCTCCCACCTTCAGCAGTACATGATCAGGTTCTGCGGGTGTTGTCTTTATGGACTACCAACCTGTTGGGTATTTATATTGATGAACTATATAAGCAGTGGGGACCTTATATTTACATAGATTCAGACAGGGATAAGTAAGAATTCTTACATACTTTAACCTCTCCTCAGCTGGATTTACAAGTCAGAGAATAACAGAACTATGGCATTTGAAGGACTGTTTTTTCTATTAAATAAAATCTGAGAAGGACTGAGTGCCGACACAATACAAGATAAAGCCACAATATTTTCTCACAAAGTTCCAAATGCCAATTTAAAGTAACTAAAGTAACTCACAGGTTTCAAACGTATTGGCGGTCCCGAGGACACCAATCAGTAGAAAGAAGAAGAAATTCAGATTATTATGTAGTTTCCCTCTAAGGTCCATTAACAGGATCAATCGCAGCTCCAGAAAAGGGTGCTACAATGATAATACAGCTCTGTCAGCACCTCCCTGCTACCTTATGCCACTTAGTCACTTTAAAATAGCACTGAACTGGCATGTACTGGCGCTGCCTGTGACTGCAGGAGAAGGTATGAGTCCTAAATGGTGACCTGTGGTGCCACAGAGAGGGCTCAGAGTGCCACCTCTGGTACCCGTGCCATAGGTTCGCCACCACTGGGCTAGAGTATACATACACTAGGGCTAGAAGGGAAATTTTTTCACAATACTTTAGGGGGAAAATAAGTATTTGATACACTGCCTACAAAGAATGGAGGGGTCTGTAATTTGTATCATAGGTGCACTTCAACTGTTACAGACAGAATCTAAAAAAGACAAAAACATCACATTGTATGATTTTTAAATAAATAATTGCATGTTTTATGCATGAAATAGGTATTGATGCAATAGAGAAAAAAACTGAACGTTAAAGAACAACTGTAAAGTATAAAAACTTAAAAGGAAATTTTTAGCTATCTAGTGTTTAGCTGTTAGCAGGTTTTACATTGTCACGAACAATATGTGGCCGAACAACTCAAATCTTCATTGTAGATTAAACCAGCATAGGTTCAATAGAAGTCAAAAAAACAAAAAACACAGTCGGCCCGTCACTGCATTCAACATCATCAAAGGCTAAATATATTCCGGATATCCCATTGATCTTATTCTGTTACAAACACAAACGATTTGAAACATTAAAATGACGAGAAATCTTCTAGAATTACAATTAAAGACTCTGCAACCAGAAGGATTAAATGAGTTATTAGAAACGATGCTAATTTAATACTTACCAATTAAATGGAAACTCAAAGAATAAGGCGAGGAGACAGAGGACGGTGCAGGGATTGTGTAGGGGAGGTTCGTTTTCTCCTACCTTGTCCCACGTGGCTTCATATATAAATCACTGTCAAAAAACACGCTCCCACAGATAGATCGCCGCTAAAGAACCACACAAAATAAAAATTTCCAAAAAATAAATAATCCCATTAAACTTGAGAAGGAATAAAAAAGAAAAAAGTTTAAAAATCCATTTTGGGGTAAATTTTTGGAGGGTATATCACTACGATCGGTAGGGAAAAATCAACATTGCACTGCTAGCGATGAAGGGAGGGAATACGAACGATTAAAAAGCAGCAGCAGAACAGACAGAGACCAGATCGAACTGGGAAGAGTCCAGGAAAAGACTAAAACGCGTATAGATTAAAACCATTCCATGTTTATGAGAGTTTTATTATCATGTTTTTTGATGATACGATTTTTAAAAAAATGAATTCAAATAAGTTTATTAAAGGAAATCAAGAAGGTGTCCAGCACTGTATTACTGGGGATAATTTGGAGACTAACATTAGCTTCCAGACAAACCAGATTCCCGGGGCAGATACCTGACCAGCATGTGTGGGAGCCCAGGTAGGGAGCAGCTCCCACAGCCTGTGTCTAGTCTCCTCATTCATTCTTACTCATCGCTGCAGGACCAGCTCCCTTTGCACCATTCGCCGACCCCGCTCACGCTGCAAGCTCCCTCATTCCTGTCAAGCGCATTGAGCAGGCAACGGGAGGGACCGCCCATCCTGTTCGCTCATCACATGTGACTGAAGGTGTGGGTGTTAGGTAATGTGAGAAAAAACATTTTTGAGTTACTGAAACTGATTCAGAAGTGACAAAGGCATTTTATAACATAGCCATATCAAAAGGCATTGGAAACCTGCACCAACTTAAAAATTGGACATTTTGTGACAGATTGCTTATAAGTGAACATTCAGTGTGTTTTATTTACCCTTGCCAAATAAAATGTTAGATCGTGTTTCATCTCTTCCAACGTTATTAACAGACACATATTAACTTAAACTGCATTGATTGTTGGTAAAAACAACAGATTACATTCACTATTTACTCTGCAAAAATAAACTTACTGGCTAAGTAGATATCAATGTTATATTATCCTAAGCTTAAAGGGGGTTGGTTCGAGTTAAAAAAAAAAAAAATATGTATTGTGGCCGGGGTAGGGGCTGCTAAAAAATAAAGCTGCAATTACACTCCCGGTGCCCCCGTGATCCAGCGCTGGTCGCTCGGTCACGGGCGCCATGTACACAAACAGGGCCGCACGGAGAGCGCCGGGGATTCAGCTTCCGTCCCGGCAGTGCGCGGGCACAGTTATCGTCCTTATACAACACGACATGGTGTATGGGGGGTCGGAAGGTTGTCGTTGTCCGGCCGGAGACTGAATGCAGCGCCTGCCCGGAGGCACATGTTGTTACTGGCGACCGGACCGAGCGACAGCAGCGCTGTGATAGGGAGGGCACGTCGGGAGGGTAATGCAGCTTTATTATTTTAGGCACACGCTCCCGGCCACATACTATATTTTTTCAAACCTCGGACAACCCTTTAACAAGAATTTATGCCCAGGTGGGCTAGTGCGCGATACAATCAGTTCAGTTTGTAGTTCTTACTCGGGGGTAAAAACCGCTCAGAGTGAGTATGTAGTGAGTTTGTGTACAAAAGCTTTAGTGTGTTTAAACATTATTACAAGAAATGAGGTCACATAGGTCCCATAAGAATGGAAGAAAAAATTTTAGAATTCATTACCCAATTCCAAAATTTATAAGTAGAGAAAAACTCCAGCAGGGGAGCATGTTTAGGGTTTCCCTTAGGATTGGAAATCGATGTATATTGCGGGTCCCATTCATGGCTCATTATGTTTTGTTCAGGGAGGCCTGAACTTGTTTGATTACCTAAAAACTAAAGACACTAACACCATTGAAATTCATCTCATTCTAGTGGGAAGCAAAAAATAATTCAAAAGTTACTGTTTCCAAATTTCCCTCCCCAGGTAAAGGAACCTCACCAGGAGGCAAGTTATCGTATGCTGACACTTCTACTTAAAGGGTAAACCCACATAATGCATAAATGAATACATACAACAGAACTACAATGTCATTTATTCACAAACATGGAGCTTAAATAGTTTGTTTTATGATTCACAAAATTTATAGGGCAGGAGTATTTACAAGATGGCCACCAAAACTAAAACTACATGTCAAATGAAAGAAAAAAAGTAGAGTATGAGGAAAAAAATGGTACTCACTGTATTAAATCTAACAAGATAAATTAAAAAACACTAAAAAACACCCACCACTTGGGTGTGAGAGCTCAATACTCCCACAGGAAAATAGTACATCAGTAACAATATAAGATATTTAGTTCAAGGAAAGTATTAAAGCATGCATTGTATATTTTTCACAGGGTGACCTATGATAAGGTTAACCAATCGTAAGTACAGGCAGTCCAGGGTACATACAAGATAGGGTCTGTTAGGTTTCTTCTTAAGTTGAGTTTGTATGTAAGTCGGAACGGTATCTATTTATCATCTAAATCCATCTGAACTTTTTTGGTCTCATGTGACAATTGGTTTTAAAATGTTTGGTGTATAAGACTCATGATTAACCATAAAGTTCATTACAGGACGACTGTGATCAAATGTTTATAGCTGTATTGTAGCACGAGGACTAAAGTTACAATAAATTACCAATGATCAGAGGTCGTTGTAACTATGCGGTCAGTATGTAAGTCGAGTGTTCTTAAGTAGGGGGACGCTTGTACTAGTCATAGGACATGGTGTGTCCTACGATATGAAATTAAGTGCAGGGTCCCCAAATGCAAGTGCGAATTAATTAATGCAAAGAGGTAAAAAAATGGAGCAGATTATCAGAGTTTTGAAAGTTCAGGAATAGTTCTGTGCCCATGGCAACCAATCACAGTCAGCTTTATTTATACCAGGCTCATGAAATATTTAAAGGGGAGTGTGATTGGTTGCCTATGGGCAAACTAGAAATATTCGACTTTCAGACACTTGATAATCTGCCCCAATGACTCGTAGCGCTGCATCGCTAGGGAGACAACAGGTGATGTGGTAAACAAATATAAGATAACGTCCAATAACGGTAAAAGAGTGTGATTTATCAGAGAGAGAGGTAAAAATGAGTAATGTTTGTTAATTAGACAACACATAAATAAGTGACGAGTGAACTTCTTGTGTATGCACAGATCCACATATTGCATGAAAATATAGGCCATAAAAAAGTTTATAAAAAGCGAAATTGAAATACATAATTAAAGATAAGTGATGCATCAAAACATAATAGTAGATCTGATTGAGACAACTGAAGGGGTTAAACTGTGGAGTGGCGGATGGTTCCCTCAGGTTTTCATACGATGCAAGGCCTTAGTGGCTGAGTTGTGTGATTGCCAGCACTCGGGACACAGTGGTGGGAGCAGGCTTAATCAGGTTGATAAAGCTGATGAGCAGAGCGCGAGCATTGGTCTCTCTGAAAGGACGGCTGGAGAGCACACAGCCCCTGACCTCGGCCTGGCCGCGACGTCTTTTGCGTTTTTAGTGGTGAGTTTAGAGGAACCTGTTTAGGTAGACCAGACGGTAGTGGTGAGTTAGAGGAACTCTGTTTAGTTAGCACCCAGACGGGTAGGATATTGTTTGTTTGATGCCTGAATGTAAAGGCTGTTTTATTTTGTACCTGCTGCTGCAATAAATGCAGGCGAGACCTGTTTTGGACTAAACTTTGGTGTCACTGTCTTGGACTGCATCACGAATCACCGCTACCACGGTCTCTACTGGGCCAAATCTCCCACAATATGTACAGACTATCAAATGCTATGCACAAAAAATGACAATTATCTATGAACAAACTCCTATATAAACCTTCACACTAAAATATCTAGTGGTGATGTGCAAATTTCTAAAAGTGGTCTAGAGGAATTTTAATATGCGAGTGTAGGAAAAAATATTTAGATAAAAAATATATTAGATAACATATATCAAAACAAAAAATATAATTTCTTATGTGCAAGCGCCAGTACAAAAGGAATCCTGCGTCCCACCAGAGCAAACTATGAAACATTAGCCAATAAGTAGAAAAACAAATCATATAAATAAATGTGAATTTATAATATTGCAAATCCAACATGCTAAATGGGTCACCTACATGAAAATACATAGAAAAAGAACCGTTCCTGCACAGGAATGTCGATGGACAAGCGAGAGGCTACAAGAGAGAACAAGAGATCTAATGTACAGAGGTATAAGGATAAGTATAAGGAAATCTCGCCTGACTAACTACACTATAATAAAAGAAAATGAGGACAAGTAGAATCAAAGAAACGGATAACTGTGCATATTTGACAGATGTTCTTCAGAGATCGAGCTTCCATGAAGGTAACAATCTTGGTGTGGTGATAAAAAATTGGACTGCATCACGAATCACCGCTACCACGGTCTCTACTGGGCCAAATATCCCACAATATGTACAGACTATCAAATGCTATGCACAAAAAATGACAATTATCTATGAACAAACTCCTATATAAACCTTCACACTAAAATATCTAGTGGTGATGTGCAAATTTCTAAAAGTGGTCTAGAGGAATTTTAATATGCGAGTGTAGGAAAAAATATTTAGATAAAAAATATATTAGATAACATATATCAAAACAAAAAATATAATTTCTTATGTGCAAGCGCCAGTATAAAAGGAATCCTTCGTCCCACCAGAGCAAACTATGAAACATTAGCCAATAAGTAGAAAAACAAATCATATAAATAAATGTGAATTTATAATATTGCAAACCCAACATGCTAAATGGGTCACCTACATGAAAATACATAGAAAAAGAACCGTTCCTGCACAGGAATGTCGATGGACAAGAGAGAGGCTACAAGAGAGAACAAGAGATCTAATGTACAGAGGTATAAGGATAAGTATAAGGAAATCTCGCCTGACTTACTACACTATAATAAAAGAAAATGAGGACAAGTAGAATCAAAGAAACGGATAACTGTGCATATTTGACAGATGTTCTTCAGAGATCGAGCTTCCATGAAGGTAACAATCTTGGTGTGGTGATAAAAAATTATTTCCCGGTCAAACAAGAAATCACTTACTTGAAAATAAAGACAAAAGTTAGTGACATGCATAAAAGAAAACAAAATCTTGGTGGTGAGACATGTAAATTAAGTAAGAAGGGACCCAAACCCAATTATTTAATTTTGTTCTACAACTACATGTCCCATGATCCTGCAGTTCTCAGTAACAGCTTCTCCCTCTTATGCTTTGCTCCCAGTGATGATCTTACAGACAGCCTTGCTCTGTTACCATAGTAATGATGTGTAACTGCCATCACTGCACATTACATCAATGAGATGACATTTTGCCACAACCCTGGCCATCCTGGGTGCACTGCTACCAACAGACTACAGCCAAACATAGTGATGATTACATGATCTGCCCTGTGTCTCCTCCACAGAAACAAAATCAATGGACTGATTAAAGATCCGGTAGCATTTTAGTTCTTCCTTATAGTCTATGTCCACAACATAGCCATGTCCATAGCCTTGGCCTCCTAGAAACTCCGGCCTCTCTACAGCAGAATTATTTTACAGTAAACACTCTTACTGGCACGTAAAGTGGTTGCTATTAGCTATTAGATGGATGGATACTAACCCTTCTAAGTGTTCTCAAACTTGTCAATGCCATTGTCCCTCTTTAGAAAGTGGTATATATTCAAAGGCACCACCCAGAGAAATTTGGGATAGGTGGTGACTCTCCATTGTCCTCCTCATTTGACAGTTTTTCCTAAGAATACTGCACTAGACAGGATTATTGGTGGGGATTTTTCATTCCATGGAATTTATGCAAATTAAAGCACTATGTTTTTCTTTGTTTACTTTATTTTTGTAATATCTACTTTAGAAATAAGGCACTGTTTTATCTTCGATGTATTCCTTTATTGTCATGGTTGTAACATTATTATACAAGCTAATTTATTTTCTCAATTAAAAAAGAAAACTACTAATAAAATCTTTAAAACGTATACATGTACGGAACATAAATTTATTGATTTTCAACTTTATCTTTCAATTGCATCATCATGTTATTAATTGCACTTACACAATCTTCTCTGTCCATTTGAGTTAAGCATTGTATAAGTTGATACAGTATAACAGGGTACTTAATTAATATAAGGTTGGTAGGGGACAATCCTTTATTTCTTGCCTCTTCCTCGACCTCTGTTATTGTACTGTTGGATGCTTTCCCAAGCAATTCTCCTAGCCTTTTCCAATCTAATTCTACTGGACTTCTGGTGTCTAGCAAACTGCATAATGTTGATAGTGTAGAGCCTTCAAGCCAGCGTGAGCTACAATTCATTCCAAGACTGGACAATATTCTTGTGTCATGCTGTGGGAACAATACCTCCCAGGGCTGCATACTCCACTTACCACAAAGAGGTACATTTTGTTTTTCAGCTTCCAAGATTTGCTGAAAACTAAAACCACTAAGTTCTTCAATTATTCCTGCTGATCGGACAAAGCCTACAAGTGCAGCAACTTCAGAACTGACAGTCAGATTCCGCAGTTCAGTAGGACAAAGATGAATTTTCTCATAGTGCTGCCCATGTTCATTCCTAAGAAGAATTTCAACTTCTTTTCCCACCTTTTCCAGGAGGTGGTAACAATCTCCTTCTGCATCTTTCAATCTCCAACCCCCAATCAAGTATAAATTTCTCCTGTCCTCTGAGACCTCAATCCTCAACTGAGCCTTTGTAACAACTAGTGCTCCTCCCTTCCAAAACGAACATCTTTCTGTTCCAAACATGCAAATAAGCTGGATCTGAAGTCGACCCACTAGAAAATGACTAAACATCCCCCTATTACAATCTTTCCAGCGATATCCAATCCCTCGCATATTTTCACATCCACCACTTCTTTCTGGTCCTCCTTTCTTTAGCCAGCCAGGGACTACATATTCCCCTTCTTGTGTTTTAAAAACTAGCTGAAAAGCTTCCAGTAAATCCAGGGCACCTTCTACATCACCATTTGTTAAGTTCAGGGCAGCGGCAAGTTCTTCTCGATGCCAACGTTCCTTATTTGTTCCAGATGCTGGACTAAGTGCAAAGTTGCCAAATACACCAAAGATGTCTTGAAGTAACCAGTTCATGTCCAAGATAATTAAGGCAGATACCATATTATTAGGCAGTTCAGTAGAGATATTTTGCCCAGGATGTGTATCAAACAGTTTTCCTGGTAAAAAGTACTGAGGGAGGAATAACAGCTGTTGGAAAGAATACACATATTGTAAGTAAAAATACTATTGTGACTATAGACTGCAGGCTAACTATCTATATAGTCCTGTTCATTCCTGAAGAAATGTTCTGTTCACCTTCCACTTAATATAGACTTCAATGGACCTTCTTGCACCTATTAAAGGAAGGTCTAATGGAGCTTTCCAAACACAGGTGTGAATGTACTGATATAGGGATGGAGAACTATATGTTCTTATGTGCAAACAAATCAAAGGTCCAAATCAAAGGCTGCTCCTACAATCATCTTCTGGAACATAATTTTTACTCTTCAAACTCCATTCCATTGTG
The DNA here is from genome assembly GCA_019512145.1 of Engystomops pustulosus. Classification (NCBI taxonomy): domain Eukaryota; kingdom Metazoa; phylum Chordata; class Amphibia; order Anura; family Leptodactylidae; genus Engystomops; species Engystomops pustulosus. The sequence continues at coordinate 78,894,916 of CM033644.1, forward strand.
AATTTCTTGTTACTCGATTACCTTTATAATCATTTGCCCCAATGTTATATGTCTAGAAATGGTATTTTCTTTAAAAGAGCACCTCATAAACATGTATGTTTCTGCTTGTAGCAAACTGCATCTATCAGCTTCCTCTTTCACTTCCTTCTAGATGCTGCCTTCAGCTGACAGACTGAAGGAGGGATATTTTAAACAGCTATACTTCTGTACCATGGGAAAACAGTTCTGGTGTCATTTTAAAAAGGAAACCCTCCCCTTTTATATTGCAAAGGATCGTGTTTTAGATACCACAGACACAGTCAGGAGTGGGAGTTCTATGTGAAAATTACACTCCCAACAAATGTAACATTGGAACCTAGGTACACAATTCTTGTGCAAAATGTGAGGATTTTAAATTACACTATAACTGTGTTTCTAGTTTCAGACGATATGCAGTTTGCGGTGTGCACACCCCCCCCCCCCCATAACTAACATTATTCTGAATTAGCCTTGGATAAAATAATACCAGGCAGATGATACCTCAGATATGTTATGTAGATATTCCACAGCTGTTAGAAGGGTGGTTGAGTAAATTGGATTTGGCAACACCTGTAGGATACTCTTGGCAAATTCTTCCCAACGTTGAAAGCGCACCTGAAAAAAACACAAGTATTTGGTGTAATCCAAAGATAAATGGGCACATCAAAGTAACACTCCGGTCAAAGCCGATTTATTAAATTGTACCTTTGTGTGGGGCCTGAAGGGAAGAGCATGACTGCAGGTTATAGGAATAAAATGAAAATTAGTCAAGCACCTCCCTTCAGGCTCTGCACCATGCGTTATTCAATGAATTAGCTTTGGCTAGAGTGTTCCTTTAAGGCTTTTCAATGTTTAGTGTATATTCATTGATAGAAGCATTTGACATTATTGCCACATTTATGTTACCATAGTTTGAATCATTTGACCTTAAAAAATTGGAAGCAACCACAGATTTTCACCCACCTTCTGTAAACGCAGATAAGAAACCTGCTCCATTATCAGCTTGCAAATCTCAGGAATCACTTCTTTTGTTGTATTCTATAATTGCAAACATAGAATAACTTTTAAATTCACAAACTTGCTGCTTTAATAAAAATTGATTTACAACATTAACTTTCACAACTGGTTTTCCAGGCCCAGTAAGCAGCATCTTCGGGATAGGTCATCAGGATGTGATTCTTGGGGGTTCGAAACTTGGACTCCGCACTAAACACCTTCTTCAGCTGCCACTGGGTGCCGAAATCAATAGTCATACAAGAAAGCTCTGCTCCATTGTAAGGCAACCGTATTAAGGAGTTGTATTTCTGTTTGGATTAACTGAAAAGGGAATGAAGCTGCAATACACAAGTACAATCACTATACAATGGTCCAAATTTCAAACCCCCACCAAACCGAACTCATACCCTACTCTGAGAATGGCTCACCTACGGAAAATCTGCTTGTGGGCCAAAAAAACAATGATGCAACTGTATGTCTAGTATTGTCTGACAAAAAGGCCACTTTACACACTTGACCCCAAGATGATAGCACTGAAGCTGTGCACATGCAATGGTGGGATGTCAATAAGTTACCACAGCATACAGGTCATCAACTACTTTGACTTGATCATCAACAAGTGGAACCACCTCTGTAAAAGGAGAAGATTTAGCATTTTGTTGGTCGGCAAAAAAAAAACAAAAAAACAAAAAACAAAAAAAAACAAAACAAAGCATTTGGGTCAGTTTCACAACGTGGCAGATAAAACTGCATCGGCCATTAGTTAATATTAGTGGGTTTAAGGTGCAGTATTTGTCAATTTCAACAGGTGAAAGACATGGACTGAATATGGTGATTGATTTTGAAAGAGAAAGCTGTTCCCAAAATGGCATTCACCTGTTGATTTGATGTCTTTGACACTTTTAAAAATAATACACCACCTACAACCAACCCAAAATAATGGATTGCAGGTTTAACTGCAACGTGTGGACCGCACCTGAGGGTTTGTAAACCCAATGTCAAGGAGGAAAGACCATTGAGAACCAATCTGGGAGACTTTTATTTACAAACATTTGAATAGCATCATTCTACAGCGAGAAAGATTGCTGAGAAGTGGAAAACATTCAAGTAATGTTTCAAGAGACATATGCAGAGCTCTATTTCAAACAACATCTGTATAAGTACCCAAATCCTGAAGACAGAACAAAAGTTAAAATCACATTCAAGTTACTAAAGTGTCACAATCATGAGAGAGTAAGGCCCCTCACGTCAGAGTTTGATCAGGGTGCGATCAGGGTTTGGTCAGTGAAAAACGCGCATTTTGCATCAGAGTGCAATCAGTTTTCAGTCAGCGTTTGTTCAGTGTCTCAGTTTTTCACGCGCGTTTGATTTTGATGCAATTTCAATGCATTCAATGCGTTTTTCACACGCAAAAATGCGTGTGAAATGGACTCAGAAACTGAGCTCTATCTTTTCTCTGGCAATGATGCGTGAAAAAACGCATTGGACTTTGCATTGGTCTCAGAGTGCAATGCGTTTTTGATGCATCTCCATAGACTTGTATGGTGCGTGAAAAAAAATGAAGTCTGAAAACACCTATTGATTACAATGGGTCAGAGTGCAATGCAAGTTCTGCACGTCAAAAGCACGCGCAGAAAACGCACGTGAAAAACGCAAGTGTGAAAGGGGCCTTACACTTTCAATGTTGGTTATGAGAGCAGAATTTGGAGATGTTGTTTGCTGCTGAGGCAGTTTTTCTAATTAAGAGTTACATGAGCACTAAAAACAACTTTGAGAAAAGGTTTCAGTATGTGGATATCAGATATATTAGAAAGTTGCTTATATCGCCCATTTAAATTGGCACTGCATTATCATAATAGCATAGACATAAAAACAAAACACGCATTTTATTTTATATTGTTAACCCTCGCGTCACTGATGACAAATAAAAATCAACCAACCAGCATTTTGTTTTTTTTCTACCTTTTAAATCAACCGCACCAGAAGTGGTTAATACAGTGGAGAAAAACAGTTGCACTACAAAACTTTTTAGAAAAACTTGTGTACTCTGTTACCTGCAGGACCTGTGAAACTGTCTTTGAAAGAGGTTCTCTGATAGCATTGACATCACTCAAGTTTCTGCAGTTTAGGGGGAAAAACTGCACATGAAAACAGTTGAATAACTCAATCTCTCGTTTCATCACATTTTCATAAAACTGTTTTGCTGTATGGAAATGAGTGAATAAAATTACTATTTTTTTTAAATACTATTAAAAAATATATACATTACACAAAAAATACAATGGGGCAGATCTGTGCAACTAGCTAAAAGAAACATTGCATTTGTAGCATTTGTCAACAAAACACTTTTATTTTTTTTTAGTATGTGTCTATGTAACCCCTAAGATCCAGGGTGTTGATCGGTGCTCATTTCTCGCTCTCCACTTCAAAATCAATAACTTTTCATTGTTAGTGTACAGACTCGTGTGAGGGCTTATTTTGGTGCGTAAACAAATTTTACTTTCACCGTATATTTATTTATTTTAATATGCCGTTGCTCTGCCGAAGATGAAAAAAAAATCCAAAATATAAATTTTTTTTTTTAAAAATGCACGTCACGTTTCTTGTGGGGCTAGTTTGTACGACTTTATCTTCGCTCCAAATACATGCCTACTTTATCTTTGGTTCCGATGCGGATCCGGTGGATACCAAATTTATATAGGTTTGATTGTGTTATTAAACATTTTCAAAAATTAAACAAATGTTACCAAAAAGAACAAAAAAATTTTGCCTATCTTCTGACGGCTAATAACTTTTCATACTTTGCGTGCACTGGATGGTGTGAGGGGTTGCAGTTTTGCGAAATGGGCAACGTTTACTTGTACCATGTGAGGTCTGTGCGATCTTGATCTTTTTATTTTATTTTTTATGTTATGTAAAAAAGGGTTAGGTTGTAAAAAGTCGTTATTTCGGACATTTGGGCGCCATTTCCCGCCTCGGAGGTCACCGCCGCCCGTAACCGTTATTATATTTTGATAGATCGGGCATTTTTATAACATTTTTTTTATTTTTTAACTTTTTTTTTTTTTTTTCACTAGTTTTAGACCATCTAGGGTACATTAACCCTAGATGGTCAGATCGCTCCTACCATATACTGCAATACTACAGTATTGCAATATATGGCATTTTTGCACACTATACATTACACAGGCTCATTGTAATGGATATGCAGAAGCCATGTATCCTCGGGTCAAACGAAGACCCGAGGCTACCATGGCAACCGATCGCCGCCCCCCAATGACGTTCGGGGGCGCGGCGATCATAACAAAGATGGCGGCGCCCGCGCGCCGCCGTCTTTTAAATGCCGCCGGCGACTTTGCCCGTGGCAACGGAGGGGTTAATAGTCGCGATCGGTGCAAGCACCGACCGCGGTTATTAGCGGTGGGGGTTTTCAGCAATATGCAAAAACCCCCACCTTTGTATGAAGAGGACTCAGCCCGTGAGCCCTCTTCATCCATTCCTTATACCTCTGCGCCATAGAGCTACGGCGCAGAGCGTTAAGGGGTTAAGGTAGATCAGGTGGTAGGTGCATCTAAGGATAGACCTTTTTAGAAAATTTGCATATCACCCCGATAAAAGATTATAAAAGATAGACTGGTATAAAGGATTAGCCCTAAAAAGGGCTATCCTTACAAACGTTCGATGCACCTACAAACGGGTCTACCTTAATAGATCCGTGGTGGTAGGTTTTCTTTAAATCTCTGCTTTGAAGTCAAGGGATGGTCTTACCAGTGGCTGACAGCCCTTCATGTACTCTTCTCAAAACTATACATCAATCTACACCACAACATGCAAAGCATGTTACACAGCATTTTTGTTGCGTCAGGTTCTATTAAGACAAAAGAGAAAAATATTTACCTACCAATTAATGTGCTGTTTTCATGTGGTAGCCTATCTATGTGACTTCCAATCACGATAACATGAGGCTTCGACTGAGAACTGTGAGTTATACTGAGGAATCTTAGCCAAAACAACAGCTGAAAATAAGATTGTGAATAAAATACATGAGAGAAGCAATTCTGGAAAAGTAAATTTGAAGTAGGACATACATCACCCTCAGCTGCTCTGCTGTAATGGGTTATATATATTTTACAACAATTTTTTTTTTCAGATTTTTTTACTTTTCAGATACCAACAAAACTAAAAAGATATTTTATACATTAGTATTTTGCACAATAAGCCCAAAACCCTTAAAAACAAGTAAAAAATCTAAATACAGCTGTGCATAACATGCACAAAAGCTATAGATGCTTTTACATGCTTTTCACTGTGGGCAGTGCATTAGACAGGCTAGTGAGAGCAGCATAGCAGCAATTCTAATTTGAGGTTGCTATATGTAAATTCAATGGGCTATATATTATGAATTGTACTGTATATAACATTTAATCTTGGTGGGAGGAACTTTATATAATATAATAATACTGTATATTATATTTCTAAATTATATAAATATATATCTATATAATAGTATTATAATACTATATTATTATAGTACTATATTTAAAGGGAAACATTAGGCATACATTGACCTAATAAAGCAATCAGTCTGTTGTGAAACAGCATAATACCTTCCAGATCATGCTCCTTTTATGGACTTACATGGTGGCATCATGCATAAAATAATCTTGGAAGTTAGATGTAAAATGGTTGTATGAAGTCAAGGAGGTGGAGAATGTAGCATTAAAGTCAAGCTTTGCAGGTTCACAGTATTTGTTTTATAATCAGGGGACTACATGGTCAGTGAAATTTGTGATTTGTGCAGGAGGACACAAAAATGGCAGGTATATTGTGATGATTATTTGATATTTTGGAACACAGTGTGAAGCATTCCCGGCCACTCTAAACTGGAAGTGACTGTATTCATGAAAAGGATGCTGTGTTGGAAAATGTCCTGTCTGTCCTGGCTGGGAGACATTAACATGAAGTTCTTTACCTAGTGGGGCAGAATTATAGACCATAACTAGCTAGATCCCACTTCTGCCTGTGTCTGATCAGCACTGTAATCAGTTACTAGTGTTTCAGGCAAACCTTAGAAGTCCTAGTATAATTTTTCAAAGTGTCAATGTGGCTTTCAATTGTAGGCTGGAGGCACCAGGAAGTGATCAGAATTGCTCCAGGGGCCATAAACTTTTTACCACGCAACTTTCTAAATTGTTCCATACCTGTTCTACAGCACTCCTCTGTCCTCCATACTGATCACTCTCAATTCCTTCTAAACTGAACATCACACAGTATATTGTATTGGGTCCACTAGTACTAAGGAGTAGAGAGTGTGTGAAACAGTACTCCATTTGCCCGGCAAAATCCCAAATTACCAAAGATGTTCCTACACAAATGGCAGAAAAATAAAGACATAGCAGTTAATTTTTAATATTATAACAACAGCAGCCATATTGATTTACGCATAAATCCTCACCTTCCAAACAAGCTTGTGAACACACAACTCCTTTGGTAGAAGAAGGGATTCTTGGACCTGTAAGGTAATACTGCAGTGTTGCCAGAGGCCCTGTCTGTTCATTACAGAAAAAGTCATAACTCATGTTATTAAAAATCTTGATAAAAATCTGGGTAATTTTGTGACTTTTTATTATGTATTAAAAGTATCTTGTTGCTTTCTGGCCTCCATTACTTTCCTGTTACAATGGCTCAAAATTAGCTGATTAAAAGGGATTTTTTTTTTACAGCTTCCAAATATTTGTCAGGGTTTGGTCAGTGAAAAAGGGACATTTTTCATCAGAGTTCAATCAGTTTTCAGTCAGAGTTTGTTCAGTGTCTCAGTTTTTCAATGCATCTTCAATGCAATTTTTAATGCGTTTTTCACGTGCAGGTAATGCGCGTGAAAGGACTCAGGACTGAGCTCTATCTTTTCTATGGCAATTGATGCGTGAAAAACTAATTGCACTTGTAAGTGTCTCAGAGTGCAATGCGTTTTTGATGCGTTTCCATAGACTTGTATGGTGCGTTTTTCACGCGCGTGACTTGCATAAGTAGAGCATGCTGAGATTTAAATGCACGTTAAAAAAAACGCGCGTGTGTGCTTGAAAAAAATGCAAGTCTGAAAAAGCCCATTGATTATAATGGGTCAGAGTGCAATGCGAGTTTTGCGCGTCAAAAGCATGCGCAGAAAACGCAAGTGTGGAAGGGGCCTAAATTATACTGCCTTGAGTAAGAGCGTTTCTTAGGCTACATTCACACGAACATATGGGGGACGTATATATACGGCCGATGTATATACAGTGTATATGCTTCCCCCACACACTTCTATAGCCTCACGGCGCCGTACGTGACATGTCCTATCTTTCTCCGGATTACGGCACTGTGCGCTGTGTATTCCTATGGAGAGGGGCGGGGGTGAGCAGCACCGATGTATGCCCACCGTACTACAGTACAGCAGGCATACATCATGTAAATTTAGCCTTAGTTGCTCGAAAGGCACTTAATTTTTACCCACCATTTTCTTGCTGAACGATACACTGTGGATGTATTTTATGGACTTTGTTTTCCAGGTACACCTTTTTGCTGATACAATAATGGTATATAATACATATAATGGTAATAATACAATAATAATAATACCATTTGTAATAATACAAATGGTAATAATACAATAATGGTAATAATGATAAATAGAGAGGGGAAAAAGCATTTATACAGAGTCCAGAAATACACTCACATCAGGGAAATTATAGTAGTAGTAGTAGAGCAATTAAAAAATACAATACCTCTTTCAGTGTGTTGGCAAAGGTAGTTTTTCCTACTCTAGTTTGTCCACATATGAAGAGCCGAACCTTTCTACCAGGCTTCCAACTGCCGACATCCAGAATTGGAATCATTTTGTGGGATTCATCTGGTCCGCAGTTATATTGTATTGTGACATTGTTTAATAATTTCCTGTTTTGCTGATTTAGAAAAATATTTTGCTGCTCCTAGAAAGAATGAAGTGGTAAGCTTGTAACCTACCAAAAAAAGACTTGGTTTTCACAGTTACTTGTACAGTAATTCCTTTATACAGTTATTAAAAAGGTGCTGTTTAACTACAGCAATGGCCATAAGTTTTGAGAATGACACAAATATTATATTTTCACATGATCTGTTGCCCCCTGGTTTTTATGTGTGTTTGTCAGATGTTTTTATCACATACAGAAATACAAGTGCAATCATATTATGAGTAACACAAGCTTTTATTGACAAAATGGGGGTCATTTACTAAGGGCCCAATTTGCGTTTTCCCGACATGTTACCCGAATATTTCTGATTTGCGCCGATTTTCCCTGTATTGCCTCGGGATTTTGGCGCACGCGATCGGATTGTGGCGCATCAGCGCTGGCATGCACGCAACGGAAATCGGGGAACTTCAGCGCAGCAGCGCCACCTGGTGGACGTCGGAGGAACTACCTTAGTGAATCCCGGCCGGACCCAAATCTAACGCAGAGAACACGCCACTGGTTCGCGAATGGACCAGATAAGTAAATCTGCCCCATTGAGTTAATGTAGCAAGTCAATATATGCAGTGTTGACCCTTCTTCTTCAGGACCTCTGCAATTCTCCCTGGCAGCTCTCAATTAACTTCTGGACCAAATCCTGACTGATAGCAGTCCATTCTTGCAAGATCTGGGGAGTTTCCAGGCCATGGACCCAAAATCTCTATGTTTTGATTCCTGACCCATTTAGTTATCACCTTTGCTTTATGGCAAGATGCTCCATCATGCTGGAAAAGGCATTGTTGATCACCAAACTGCTCTTGGACGGTTGGGAGAAGTTGCTCTTGGAGGACATTCTGGTACCATTCTTTATTCATGGATGTGTTTTTAGGCAAGATGTGAGGGAACCGATTCCCTTGGCTGAGAAGCAACCCCATCAGAGAAAATGACTTTCCCCCAGTCTTCAGCAGTCCACTCCCTGTACCTTTTGCAGAATATCAGTCTGTCCCTGATGTTTTTTCTGAAGAGAAGTGGCTTCATTTGCTGCCCTCCTTGACACCAGGCCTTGCTCCAAGAGTCTACGCCTCATAGCGTGTGCAGATGCACTCACACCTGCCTGCTGCCATTCCTGAGCAAGCTCTGCGCTGCTGGTAGCCCGATCCCGAAGCTGAGTGGGCCTTAGGTGCCCTGGAAGCCTTTTTGCAACAAATGGAACCTCTTCCTTGAATTCCTTGATGATGCGATAGATGTTGACTGAGTTGCATCTTTCTAGCTGCGATAGTCTTCCTGTTAGGCAAGTTTTGTGCAGTGCAAGATGACTGTATGTGTTCTTACAGATACCATGGTTACCAGAAGAGAAACAATGATGCCAAGCACCAGCCTCCTTTTAAAGTGTCCAGTGGGGTGATTCTACTAAATCTGTAGCTAGCCTCCTTTTAAGGCAGACCTGCAATGAAGTTGAAATGAGTTTTGGGGGAAAAAAGTTCATTTTCTAGGCAAATATTGACTTTGCAATTAATTGCTGTTAAGCTGATCACTCTTTATAACATTCTGGAGTACATGCAAATTATATGCCATTATAAAACCTGATGCAGTAGACATTGTAAAAATTAACATTTGTATCATTCTCAAAAACTTATGGCCATGACTATACTGGCAGGAGATAGAAAGGGCAGTTCTGGAAGTAAATTCACAAAAATATATATCTATGTCAACATCCTTTCATACTATTGATACCTGGGTCTTTTTCTTGAGTAGTCTGATAACACTGATTGGTGCAGATATTTTTCTTGCTTCATCATAGACAGTGAGACCATTCTAAATTTAAATATAGAGAAATACACAATTTTTATGTTTATGTTCTCCGGTGCTTCCCCCATAAACTGCAAATCTCTGTGTCCGCCTCTCCCCACCTTCCAAACCTTCAAACTAAACCTCAAAACCTACCTGTTAATATTACCTACAAGATGCAATCTCCCCCCCCCCCCCCCCCACATAGAACAGAATGTATACATACACAGTTTCGACTCAGGAGGTCCAGGTTGTGTTTGAGGGCAAGTGAAATGAGAAGCTGTGAATCCTTGCATCCCTCCATTGCTGCTCCTCTCAATACAGAAAAAAGAAAATTCTCTCCAGCCTGTGTAGAAAGTTTATTATTGATACATATATGTGAAAATCTAAATTAGATGCTTGATTTTTAATTTCTGACTTTTACATTTTCTGATCTAATATGTACCAAATTTTTGAGGGTTGGATCTGAACCTCCTTTCAGAAGAGCTTGACAAATAGCAGTAGATAAAGAAGCTGGTCTCAGGTAAGAAGCCATGTGTAAAGGGCTATTACCCTCCTACAAAATACACACAATAAACATCAATACAAAATCAAATGAAATAAACAGCATTGAAAAAAACAACAAAATAGCTGGAAGTTTAGTATGTTCGACACAAATGTAATTTCACACAAATGTTGCAGTGATGATTTTCCATCAGATTTCAATCAGTTTTTCATTTCACTTTTACATAAGAGTTCATCCATTTTTCATGGGTGTCAAAAAAACCTGATCAATTTGGTATGTATTTTCTATATCAATGGATCAGTGAAAATGTGAATAAAAATGTATTGGGATGTAGTGGATATGTAGTGAATTTACCATCCACAGTTTCATGCAGTTAATACATTCCATCCCTTATGCTGTGACTGCAAATTACGGTGACTTAGCCACAGGCAAGTTTTATCAGTGTATACCCAGCAACGTCTTTTCCATTTTTTTTTTAAATCAAAGTTCTATATAAAAGCAAAGTTGTGCAACTTCTGAATATGCTTAAAGGGAACGGGGATATCCCCTACAATCCACATAAACTAACTTGTTTTCTACTCTGAATTGCTGTCTCTGTTTTTATAGATGGTAAACATTCCTTCATTCCTTCAAAAATCTATTTTATTCATGCTTTCTCTTTCTTAGATAAAGTCAAGAAGGCAGGGGAGCCCAAAGGTGCAGTTAAGCTCCCTCCATCTACTCCCGGACGCTCAGACTTCTAACCCCGCCCCCAGCACCTATGCCAACGTAGCTTATATGTTATAGCGACAGCAGGGGTTGGGTAGCAACAGCCGGTATAGTGGAAGCGAATATGATGTAGAAGGCCACGAGCACCGTCAGCTAGCTCACATAGCAGGGCTGTGCACAAAAGTTAAGCATGTGCAGTGCACCTGTGAAGCCGGCTGCTAGATAACTGAAGTGACCCCAGCAGCCAGACCTGGAATAACAGTGATATGTATATGACTTTAATTCAGATACCTGGTCTTGAAGATTAGTGTCTGCTCCTTTTTCTATGAGAAACGTAACAGTTTTAATGCTTCTACCACGGACAGCTTCATGAAGAGGAGTGAAGTCCTGAAAAAAAGGATATACAGCTATAAACTAATCCCAGAAGATCTTTTTAATTGCTACTCAGGGCTTTTACATTGCACTGGTTGAAATCTGCAATAAATCACATGTTGTGAATCAAACCAAGCATGTCCAATCCACTATGCTGAAAGTGGATATTGTTGCATCTCACGCACAATGGGGCAGATTTACTTACCCGGTCCATTCGCGATCCAGCGGCGCGTTCTCTGCGGTGGATTCGGGTCCGGCCGGGATTCACTAAGGCAGTTCCTCCGACGTTCACCAGGTGGCGCTGCTGCGCTGAAGTTCCCCGGAATGCACTGATCTTCACCAAGCCGGACCGAGTGAAGGTGAGCGCGAGTCCCGCAACACTTTTTTTTTTTTTTTAATGCAGCGGTTTTTCTGAATCTGTCGGGTTTTCGTTCGGCCACGCCCCCCAATTTCCGTTGCGTGCATGCCGGCGCCGATGCGCCACAATCCGATTCAATTCAGGGAAATCGGTGCAAATCGGAAATATTCGGGTAACACGTCGGGAAACCGCGAATCGGGCCCTTAGTAAATGACCCCAAATATCTCAACTCTTTTGAAGAAGGTTCCTGAAATCAGTATATTGATGGACTATTCTGAGGACTGGCCATTAATATTAAGTCATTAGGAGTGGGTGATGCATGGTATAAATAATCTGCGAATGGATACTAAGACTTTATGGGGGCATTTATCTCTTTATTTTCTTTTATTCTCCTTACTGCAACTTCTCTGGAGCATTGGTGAATTTACATTTTATTTTTATTTTTTTGCAGCAAAGACATACTCCTTGCAAAATTGGTTTTGCCTGCGTTTTCCTTTGTTGTGCCTGATTTACCACTAGAATTCAAATGTGGCTTAATCCAAATGAGTCGATTTGCTTAAAAAAAGTTTTGGAAAAGTGTTGAATGGGTTGTGCAAAAATTGACACAAGCTCAACCCCAGCAACAGGCCCAAATTACCAAGCTAAAAATAAATGACCCCCTATTTGTCTGCATTGCAGTTAGAATGTGCATGGAGTATTTGGCATGCTGCAGATTCTATATTTGCGTGGTAAATCATTCTACTCTAGATATATAAAAACAGGTGCAATCTGCTTTAGTGCAGTTTGCATCACTAATGTGCACGTTGCGCCACATTATTTAATAGTGTCCTATACTCTTAGTTAATCTGGTCTGTTCTCAGGATGTGCAAACAGTTGTACCTTTATTTCCTTGGTGCGTTTTGCTTCATGCTGTTGTGGAGCAGCGCAGTGATAAAGGTGGAGCAAAAAAGGAACACACGGCCACGCCCCTTTAGGTGCACATAATTTAAAAGACAAACACAAAATGCAGCCACAACACAATAGTAGTGCAAACACATATCCAAAGACACTTTTTGTCATGCAAACTGGCGCAGACACAATAATATATTGTGTTTTTCTTTGCAGCAGCATTTGGATGAGATTTATATAATTTTTCTAATGTAAAGAGCTGAAGATTTACCACCGTTATTTCCACTGTAGCTAAACAGCAATCTTTCCATGTATGTCCCTGCCGTGGCGTAACTAGGAGAGAAACGCTGGTGGATGCTGTGGAGGATCGTGGAGGCGACGATGGGGTTTTTGTGGCAGGGTCCTGGGCAGGGGGCTGACTAGCAGCTGACACAGGGGAAGGAGCAGTGGTGTGCACGGCCGGAGGTGAACGGGCTTGTTGCCACTGAGTGGGGTGTTTAGCATTCATATGCCTGGGCTGGCTATATACTGGGGGGGGTCTGTGACCAATGCATTTCTCACCCTCGGCTTATACTCGAGTCAATAGGTTTTCCCTGTTTTGATGGTAAAATTAGGGGTCTCGGCTTATACTCGGGTTGGCTTATACTCGAGTATATACAGTACGCCGCTCCGGCACCTCAACCTCCAGTTCACACGGGATGTGAAACCCCTCCCGTAAAACGTGTGCCACCTCCCTGGTTGAGTACTTCGGGAATTTTTACTAATGGGAGTATTACTACTGGCTAATGGGGTTCAAGCGGCAGAATTTTTATTTATTAAATTATTTATTAAATTATTTTATGTTGTTCCCTAATAAAGAATGGCTGAACCATTATACAAGCTCTTTTACCTCTTGTGCCACACTGTCATCCTCATAGTCTGTAAACACTTGCGCGCAGGGCCGTGACTCCTATTGTTCCATATGTTTGTTCTGTGCAATGAAATATTATATTTGTATATGTCCCCTACGATTTGTAAAGCGCTACGGAATTTGATGGCGCTAAATAAATAAATATTATTATTATTATTAATGGATACTGGGGGCATTACTACTGGCTACTGGGGGCATTATCATTGGCTACTGCAGGCATCACTGCTGGTTACTAGGGGCATTACTATTGAGGGCATTAGTATACTGGGGACATTATTACTGGTTACTGGGGGCATTACTACTGGCCACTGGGGGCAATACTACTGGCTAATGAGGGCATTATTATACTGGGGGCATTACTACTGGCTACTGGGGGCATTACTACTGGCTACTGCAGGCATTACTACTCACTACTGAGGGCATTATTACTACTGGGGGAATTATAGCTACTGGCTACTGGAGGCATTACTACTGGCTACTGCAGGTATTACTACTCACTACTGAGGGCATTATTAGTACTGGGAGAATTATAGCTACTGGCTACTGGGAGCATTATTGCTATTTGAGCAATATTACTACTGGCATTATACTGGCTAGTGGGGGCATTGGTACTAGTGGCGACTGGGGACCTTGTTACTGAGTATCGAGGGCACTGTTACCACTGGTTACTGGGGGCGCTTTTACAACAGGCTACTAGGGAAAATGTATTGGCTAATTGGGGCACTGTTACACTGACTAAATAAGCTACTGGGGCTCTCCATGGTCGGGGGAAGAGGCGGGGGTGCACGCCGGGTTGCTGGATTCAGAGCAGGAGCATGGAGAGGTAAGGAAGTTTGGAGGGGAGCTGAGGACCGGAGCGAGGCATGGGTGTGCCTGTGACCCGGGATGTGGGTCGCGGGGGCACCTGTGACAGAATCCTAATCATTGGTGTGCGCTCACCCTTTTCCTCATTTTCAGGAGTGGCTTCCGTTGGCATTCTTTGCAAATAAACCAACGGGTGGTGGGCTGTAGTGATAGTTGACATTGTTGAACTTTCTCCCATCTCCTTACTGCATCTCTGGACCTCGGCCACAGTGAGCTAGGCTCTTCTCCCAAGTTTGGCTGGATGGCCAGGTCGAGGAAGAGTTGTGATGATCCCAAACTTCTTTCATTTAAGGATTATGGAGGCCACTGTGCTCTTAGAAACCTTGAATTCTGCAGGAATTCTTTTGTAACCTTGTTTTTTACATATTTTTTATAATTTAGTATACAGTGCTGTGTAATTTTTTGCAGGACCAGCAGATGTTTACTTCCATTCCATTTTGGGTACTGAATGTCCCTTTCATTGCTATTTGTATATGTAACAAAAAAGTGGACATTTAACCTTTTTCTTCACCACATAAGACAATCATTTTTGTATACATTGGGTGTTTCAGAGATGGAGGATATGTGTTTCTAATTATGTTTGATTATTTTTATTTGCAATCTAGGGAATTAGGGTCCCTTTGGGACTAAGCCATTTTATGGCTGTAGGACCAAGTCTGATATTTGAAGTATGTCCTTCATACATCACAGGAGTAACATACAACCCTTGTAGATACTAATATATATAAATTTACTAATTTACTAATGACATACATGTGACAAAGTAACTACAGTACATAAAATACAATACAATATACATAGAGAGCAACTTCACACAGAGGCCTCCTTTCCTCCCCCTCCTGGATCCCCAGTACAATATATTCTAACACTACACCAGTTCCTGGAGATATCCTGAAGCAGGAGTCAAATACAGTACCTGACCATGTACATGTACATATAGAGACCCGTGCATAATAGCTTCTATATATCTACTCCTCCAATACAAGCGCAGGGCACAAACCCACGTGTGAATGGGATATAAATAGCTACAGGTTTTACATGTAATTATTAATATATACTGGAGACACCGAAGTCATGTATGTATGGTAAAACACATAACCCGGAATGTCTATAGTATTTAGCATTTATAAGCAGCTCCTGGTGAGTTTTTTTAGGGTGACAGGTCCTCTTAACTATATACAGACCCCTATATAAGGATTTACCCCCAAAATGTTATTTAAATTGTGCCCCTATATACAGCCCCCACTCACTTAAATTACATACAGTACCCCATATAAATCCCCCTTCCTTTAAAATACATAGATTTATTTTTTACATACATATATTTATATTATATACAGCCCCTCCCTCATTGATATAATGCTTTATGCTCTAATTATATTCTATACAGCCCAACCTGATTATATAATATGTAGTTAAATTATGGTTAAATTATAAAAAAACAGCCATCCCTGGGTTATATAATGTCCAGCTCATCTCCCATATTATATAATATATACCCCCTTTATTATATAATATACAGCCCTCCTTATTATATAATATGCAGCCCCATTATATAATATACAGCTCATCTTATTATAAAATATGCAGCTCCCCTGAAATGATATGTATACCTCTAATTATATGATATACAGCCCCACCTTATTATATAATATGCTGCCCCTTATATTATATACAGCCTACATTATTATATTATATACAGCCCCCATTATTATATTATATACAGCCCCCTTTTTTATATCATATACAACCCCTGTAATCTATCATCTACAGCCCCCTCATATTATATACAGCCCCCCTTCTAAAATATGGAGCCCCCTTATATATAGCCCCTCATTATCTAATATACACCCCCCCCTTATTCTATAATATACAGCACCCTTATTATTTAATATGTAGTCCCCTTATATTAGATGCAGCCCCCTTTTTCTATTATATACAGTCCCCATTTTTTCTTTTATATATAGCCCCCTTTTTCTATTACATGCAGCTCCCCCCAATTTTCTATTATATACATCCCCTTTTTCTATTATGTACAGCCCCTTTTTCTATTATAAACAGCCCCATTTTTCTATTATATGCAGCCCTCCTTTTTTATTGTATACAGTCCCCCTTTTCTGTTATATACAGCCCCCTTATATTTTATACAGCCCCCTATTTCTATTATATACTGCCCCCTTTTTGCATAATATGCAGGCCCCCATTTTTCTATTATATGTAGACCTCTTTTTCTATTATATGCAGCCCCCCTTTTTCTATTATATACAGACCACCCTTTTTCTATTATATACAGCCCCGCTTTTTCTAAAAATAATAAAGCAATTACTCAACTCCAGTCACACTCCCCAACCACCACTCGTATCCTCTTCATCTTCCCGGCTCTTCTGCTACCTTGTGCTTTGTGCAGGGACACAGGCAGTGTGACGTTATCCCATGCTGCCTGACTCCTCCACAGCAACAGAGCGACACAGACTGAGGGATTTGCGCCTCTCAGCACATAATTCACGCCTCTATCTTAAAGATACAGGTGTAATTGATTTTTCATGTGGGCGATTTGGACGGTTATGGTCACCCGACTCGTCCACATTATGGTCCCATATTTTTTCCGCCTCCCACAGGGAGGTAATGAAAGTGTATATAAATATTTTGCCGCTTCCCCCAAAAGCTAAATGAAAGTGTATATAAACCTCTACCCTGATAATATCAACCCATTGTCAGCTCAAAGAACTAGATGGATCATAATGTGTCTGCATAGAGAGTCCCCTCCCACACCCTGGAATCTTACACTGATCATCACTGAGTGATAGGAGCTAAAACAGCAATAAAACTGAGTAAAATTGTAAAGTAAAGGGTTAAAAATTTTCCTTCATTGAAAACTTACTTACATGGTTGACGAAGTTTCTAAAATACGGAGTGTCCAACGATCATGCATGTGTCGCTTCCCCGATCAGTTCGAATCAGTCAGAACGTCCGACGCCCCCCCCCCCCATTTCTGTCGCATGAAAGCCTGCACGATTGCACCAAAATCCACCAAATTTACTTACATGGTCGACGGAGTTTCTGAAATACGGAGTGTCCGACGATCATGCATGTGTCGCTTCCCCGATCAGGTCCACCGGAGTTCAGAACGTCCGATGGCACTCCCCCCTTCGCCCCCCCCCCCCTCCCGATTTCTGTCGCATGAAAGCCGGCGCGATTGCACCAGAATCCAATCCCCTTCTAAATACCTGTCACAGCAGTGCAAATCCCAAAAATTTCTAAAATCCAACAAAAGTGCGTTCAGTAGACCCTTTGTAAATAAGCCCCAATGTGTATATATATATATATATATATATATATATATATATATATGCATTCATATATATTTTATGATCTACATAGAATTTTTTATATGCATATTTTATATTTTAAATCATCCCGATATCATCCCGGTGATATCTTTACATTTATTTAGCCATTTCACAGCATATAGAGCTTTGACTGTATTTATTTATGCTTTATATTATACTAGGAAATTGATTACATCGTGTGGGCATAACAGGGGAGAGGGTTTTACAGCCACCACTGCTTATTTTACTTGCACATATCTGACTGATTACATAGGACATGAATTTGCACATGTTGGTGCTTTTAAATGTTTTTAACTTGTCTGTAGTATGAATTTAAATAAAGATATTTGATATTTTTCCAAAAACTATATATTGAGTCGGTATTTTTAACATGTCACTCTGTTTGTTTGCACTGAAATAAGAGTTTGAAAGGTAGTTATTAGACAAAGAAATGGTAAAGTCCTGGACAGACCTTCATTGCTACTTGGTGAAGCTGTGCATTATCCTCCTGGTCTACTTGTTTGTTATATAACAAGTAGTCCTTACACTTTTCTTGTCTGGTTATAAAGTATTTCAAGAGTAGACAAGGCACTTTAGTGGATTAACAGGTTCTGCATTGAAGAAATTTGGCAGGAAAATGTAGCTTGTGACGGCAGGCACATGATGTTTCATGTGAGTTGGTACATCTATAAAAGTTATAGGGAACTCTGCAAAATATAATTTAAATATTGCAAAACAGGATACATCAATGGCATGTTCTGGAAGTCATCAAATAAACAATAACATTTTCAGATGGTGAATTGTGGTTAGTATCCAGACAATGTAACAATAAAGCCTAGGTTTGAAATGGAGCATAGCACCAGCAGGCTTAGTAGCGGGGCAGGACTAGAGTATTGTCACTTCTGCAGCTACTGGTCTTGAAAGAAGCTCAGACAGTGTCTGCAGTAACCAAGTATTAAGGAAGGAATATAGTTAATAATAAACCATACCTTGAATACCAGCTATAACTAAGGATGACCAGGAAGCAAAGTCCACAACAGCCAAATAATAACAATTCTAAATCTTATATATATATAAATATATATCATACACAGCACCATCTTATTCTGCTGAGGTTGACCGATCATGGGGCACATATACAGACAAAAAAAATAAAGGAGCCACACAATAATCAGAACTGGTAACCAGAGGCGAAAATTTAAATGCTACCACCCCATCCCTCGGCACCCTACTTCCGATCCATTTCTCATTGAAATTGCAGGGAAATCTTTAAAAAGATTCTACAACCTGATCTGAATATGCCCATGACATTAATAACAATTGATAACATACTCACACAGCGCTACCAGATCACTAGCACTACACACACTGGTGCTGTTTCACACTTTACTATTCAATCAGTGATACAGACATATACTGACAGAAACCCCTAACAGTATATACAACCAAAACCCTCTATAGATAGTACATTCTGCCAGAACGATTGTATGCACAGCCAGATGTAGCTCCGACCTTCTACCTCTGATCTGTCCTGGTCTTCATCTTGGTGGCTCCTTTTAGATGACAATTCTTCTCCATCAGTTACACAACTTTGATAATTCCTTTGGCTGTGACTTCTCTCTGTGAGATTCAACTCAAGACGTCTTCAGCTCTTGGCTGTACATCTCAAACTGAATCCCTAAAAACACCACAGTCAATTACAGTATAATGTCACATAGAAAAGACGCTAGATAAAATGGCACCCAGTGTCTTTAACTTAAAGATATTCCCATCAGGGCATTTACATTTAATTAAATTAATTTGCCTTATGTAAACATTTCTTCAATTGGATGTTAATAACAAAAATGTTCCTGTGTGAAGATAATTTCTCATAAATGTAGTCTTGTTGTCTCTTAGAAACTAGATAGCTTCCTCGGATATGGCCACCTAACACTCTGGCAGCAGTGGGTTATTGAGCCCTGCCTGACCACATGGCTTCAGCATTCATTACCACAGAACCGCTGTGGGATCTGCAGTAACTCCCGGACATTTCATATACAAAAACAATTTGTTTCTTTGTGCAATCTCTCCAGCAGAGTGATCCGAGGAAGCTATGTCATTTCTAAGGGACAACACAGGGCCGGCTCCAGGTTTCAGTGGGCCCCTGGGCGATAGAGACTCAGTGGGCCCCTTAACAGTGAACTTATGTAGCAATATTAAAAAACAGAAATTTAAAATACCAAAACACATACGCACAGCTTTACAGCATATATACACACGCATCCAATATATACAGCACATACGCACAGATATACAGCATATATACACACACATCCAGTATATACAGCACATACGCACAGATATACAGCATATATACACACACATCCAGTATATACAGCACATACGCACAGATATACAGCATATATACACACACATCCAGTATATACAGTATATATACTGTAACAGGATTAGCTCTGGAATCGCCGTCTCCTGGGATAGACAAGCACTTTTTGGCACAGTCACAGTCCACTCCAGACAAGTTGGGTGCAACTGGCCGCAACCAGTTTTATTAACTTCAAGCAGGAAAAACGGCAAAACAAAAACAATACAGAAATAAAATCCTAGGCCGTCTGGCCACTAACCAAGCCCTACACTCCAAACTGCAGCAGCCAGGTCTTCCAGACCAGGTTTTGGCTCCCTAGATAGTGTAGGACAGAAACCTAGGGGAAAAATACACACCATTTAACACTTTTCCATTGGTCCTGTCACATATCCTCCCCCTCTGTTTCGGCCTCGGGGCCGGAACGCTCTGTGCCAATGAGCAGTAGACCCTTGAGAGGGCATCTGCATTACCCATCTGCCGTCCTGGTCTGTGTTCCACTACAAAACTAAAGTTCTGTAGAGACATAAACCGTGTTACTCGCCTGTTCTTCTCACGGTTTTGACGCATCCACTTCAGTGGGGCATGGTCAGTGACAAGTTTAAATGCCCTGCCTATCAAGTAGTACCTGAGCGCTTCCAATGCCCACTTAATTGCCAAGCATTCTTTCTCTACAATGGCATACTTCCTTTCATGGTCATTCAATTTCCTACTCAGGTAGACCATGGGATGATCTTCGTCTCCCCTAACTTGTGACAACACAGCACCTACACCAACATCAGAAGCGTCTGTTTGTACAACAAATTCTTTGGTAAAGTCTGGTGTTTTTAAGACTGGCTGGGCACAAAGAGCCTGTTTTAGGCGCTGGAAAGCCTGCTCAGTTTCAGTGGTCCATTTGACCATGACCGAGTCTTTGCCTTTCGTAAGGTTGGTTAAAGGGGCAGCAATAGTTGCAAAATTTTCAATAAACCTCCTCTAGTAGCTAGTTAAACCCAGAAATGCCCTTACTTGTTTTTTATTTACAGGCCTGGGCCAGTTTTGTATGGCCTCAATCTTGTTTATTTGGGGCTTGATAACACCTCGCCCTATAGTGTACCCCAGGTATCTAGACTCTTCCTGTCCAGGGGCACATTTCTTTGGATTGGCTGTCAAACCTGCTTCCCTGATAGAATTCAGTACAGCTTGAACCCTTGGTAGATGACTCTCCCAATCTAAACTATGTATGATGACATCATCTAGATAGGCAGCTGCATATTTTCTGTGCGGACATAAAATTCAGTCCATCAGCCTCTGGAATGTGGCTGGAGCCCCATGCAACCCAAATGGAAGAACCACATACTGGAAATGGCCATCAGGAGTGCTAAAGGCCGTTTTCTCTTTAGCCTGCTCTGTCAATGGTACTTGCCAGTAACCTTTTGTAAGGTCTAAAGTAGTGAAATACCTGGCGTTACCCAACCTATCAATTAACTTGTCTACTCGAGGCATGGGATATGCATCAAACTTTGATACTGCATTCAATTTCCTAAAATCATTGCAGAAACGCAGGGTACCATCAGGTTTTGGGATAAGGACTATAGGACTAGACCAGTCACTGTGTGATTCCTCTATAACTCCCAGTTTGAGCATCATTTGCACTTCATCTGCAATCGCCTTACGTCTGGCCTCAGGTACCCTGTAGGGCTTTTGGTTCACTCTGACCCCTGGCTCTGTTATGATGTCATGTTTAATAACATTTGTTTTTCCTGGCAAGTCAGAAAACACATCCCTATTGCTTTCTACAAACTCCTTTACTTCTTGGATTTGAGCACATGATAAAGTGTCAGGAATTTTAACTTCTGGTACCCGTGGAACACCCTCCTTTTTACCGGTATTGTTAACCAATTGCTACCAATACCTCCCGTTCTTTCCAGGGCTTAATTATATTTACATGATAAATCTAGTAGGGCTCATGTTTTCCTGGCTGGTGCACACGATAATTTACCTCTCCCACTTTTTCTACAATTTCATAGGGCCCTTGCCACTTAGCTAGAAATTTGCTTTCCACTGTAGGAACGAGAAACAAGACCCTATCACCGGGATTAAAAGTCCTAACTCTGGCAGACCTGTTATATACTCGGGATTGGTTCTCTTGGGCTTTCTGTAAGTGTTCTTTAACCAGGGGCATTATTTTCTCCATTCTGTCTTGCATCTGGGCTATGTGCTCAATTACACTTTTGTAGGGGGTGGCCTCATGCTCCCAAGTCTCTTTGTCAATATCCAAAAGACCTCTGGGCTGTCTCTCTTACACCAACTCAAATGGGGAGAAGCCTGTAGAGGATTGTGGTATCTCCCTCACAGCAAACATGAGATAAGGGAGAAGACAATCCCAATCCTTACCATCCTGTGCGAAAACCTTTTTAAGCATTCCCTTTAAGGTCTTATTGAACCTCTCTACTAAACCATCGGTTTGGGGATGGTAAACTGATGTACGCAAGTGAGTTATTTTCAACAGTTTCACAACTCCTTGGTGACTTTGGAAATAAATGGTGTCCCCTGATCTGTAAGTATTTCTTTAGGTATCCCTGTATGTGTAAACATATGAAACAATTCTTTTGCAATCATTTTTGCTGAAGTCTTTCTTAGTGGGATTGCTTCTGGATAGCGTGTAGCATAATCAACAACTACAAGAATATGGATACCTGCGCTGGCTATAAAATTAGGACTATTAGGTTCGGATAAACGCTATACCACTAACGGATCTACAATGATTTAAACATCAGTGTGCACGATGCACTAAGTGGCACCCCTCCTGTGTGGGAAGTTCGATTCCTTCTGTTTAGTGAGGTTTTGTCCCGTAGGTCTCGTAAATCTCATGTAGAGCAATAATCTTTTCGTGAGGTGTATTTCACTTCGGATAGCGTTTCCAAGCCAAGTAGTAATCCACAAAATGCAGATCAGCACGCGAGCCCCGGCCGGTGGCTTCGCTGGATCTGACTAACAAGGTACCGGTGACGTCACCCTAGGTACGGTCCGTCTGGTGAGACAAAAGGGTTTTCCACTGACGCGTTGTCGAGAGCTCCGGCTCTCTTCCTCAGGGTTGAATTCCTAATCTCACTGATGTGGGTAATCTTATAGGTACGGTGCCATTATTAGGGAGAGAGCTGTAATATAAAAATAATATAATAATAATAATATAAAAATGTGTATAAAAATAAAAATAAAAAGTATATATATATAAGTGTATTTCAATTGGGCAGTGGGTACCAGTGTAAATCTTCCACTTATGTGTAACTGACACCTTGAGCAAGAGTTACAATACTCTTTTACCTCTTTATGCATCCCTGGCCAATAAAACCTTTGCAAGATACGGTCTTTTGTCTTCTCATAGGCTAAGTGACCACCTAGCACATGTGATTGGACTAGATCCATAGCCTTCCTACAATGCGATTTTGGAACCACAACAATATGTCCACCCACCTCATCCACTCTGTAAAGCAAATTATTTTCCATTGCAAAATGGGGAAATATTTAATCTACCCCAGGTTCTTGGGGTACCCCATTTATTACTTTTATACCCTCCTGTGCATTAGTTAATGTAGGATCCCTGAGTTGGGCAGTCCCACAATTATCGCTGGAGACTGGCAAATCAGGGAGACCAATTTCTTCAGTGTTTTCCTCTACATCTCCTGCAAATACGTCCGAGGGAAAACCCTCCGTTTCACCCAGCGTTACCCCTACAGCTTGCACAGGGTCAGGATCACTTAGTGGGATGGGGCCTACAAAAGACATGTTTTCATTAGGAACATCCCTCTTAAGCATTTCCCACAGCTGCCAAAACAATGTAAAATCACATCCCACAATAACATTATGCATTAAAGACTTTACAACTCCTACTTCATGGCTCACTGTCCCACATGGAGTTTCAACTCATACATAGCAGTGGGTACTCTCTGGTGATCCCAGTACAAGATGACACCCATCTGCTTGTTTTGCAGTTTGTTAGTGTCACCAGCTGGAATTGATAAGAGTTCACCAACTACCCGAGTCGCAGCAAAGCATCAACCAAATGTCCTGAAGACCATGGGCAGTTTGGTCGATCTACATTTGGA
This sequence comes from Engystomops pustulosus, assembly GCA_019512145.1. NCBI lineage: Eukaryota > Metazoa > Chordata > Amphibia > Anura > Leptodactylidae > Engystomops > Engystomops pustulosus. The sequence continues at coordinate 78,919,061 of CM033644.1, forward strand.
GAAACGGAGGCAGAGCGGAGGGTCTAGCAAACAAGGATTTTTCTCGCCCACTATCACCCCTCCATAGGCTTCATCCACAAGGGAATGTTGGCCAGCCACATGACCCAGTCTTGACACCGCAACAAACAATGTTCTTTAAACTTATTGTCCACTTAGGACTAGCTGGGCTTGAAGGCCTAGCTACAAAAGTCAGTCCCAGTACTACTTTTTGGCGTGTTACCCCCTTCAACAGTAGGAACAATCTTACCAAGTTCGAGGTCTTATGGTTCCTTGGGGCTTGCCTGGAAAAAGGGGACATCACGTAGTTAGTCTCTGTATTTACATTATCGTTCCACAAGCGCCACTAGCTGATCCACATCTTGAGATTGTCGGCGTCAACACAAGCATTGCAGATCCGAACTGGTAAGTCTCTAATAAACGCTGTCTCAGCGGACTACACTGGTTTTCTACAGACGTGTAATCTGAAGCGAAGCTCAGGCTGCAGCCACTTTTTAGCCCAGATGAAACAGGTAGAGCATTTGGGACGGCGTTACTGGTTTTTCCAACTGAAATGTCCGGGTATGTACCCCTGTGCTCTGACAGCCTGTGTTGTAAACTCCAAGAGGAGCAAGAATTTCAGCCTTTCAGCGTAGGTAATTGTCTGGCATCAGCTCACTTAATCAAGAGTAGGCTTTCTGGGGAATCAACAATGAGGAATGGAGAAACGACTCTGCCACTGGTCTGGCTGGGAAGATTCTACCCACATCATCCTAGGGGTCACTTTTGCACAGAGAGGCTTGCACTTTTGTACAAAAGAGACACTTGGGCTCTGAACTTGAGTTTTCAGACAGCACTAATTGTTCCATCAGCTCATTGTTTATCACATGCTGTTCTCTCTGAAGGCCTCAGAAGATGTAGTCTGGCATCAGTGTGAAAGAATGTCCTCCATGTCGCAGGTGGATTTTGCAATAGCAGCAAGCTTAACCACGCAATCAATTGTGCCAGCGCAGCTCCACCTTTTGAAAGAGGCTAGCTTGGGGATCGCCGTTCCTGGGATAGACGAGCACGTTTTGGCACAACGCAGTAAGTCACAGTCCACCCAGACAAGTTGGTGCAAACTGGCCTAAACCAGTTTTATTAAACTACAAGAGGAAAAAACGCAAACCAAACAAAAACAAGACAGAAAATCAAAATCCGAGGCCGTATGGCACGGAACTATACAATTACAGTAGTTTTCAATACCAAGAAACGGTACTACTGTACAGCTTCCCAAACCAAGCATACAGCAATTGGCACGCACATATAGTTCTCCAGGAGCAGAGAGAGGCCCCTCTTGTGCAGCTTCTGACTTTTAAACAAACATCTCAGAGCTGCTGGTGTTAGCCCCAATCACATCAAACAATGGTGTGGCTGAGCAGGTAGGGACCAAGCCCTACACTCCAAACTGCAGCAGCCAGGTCTTCAGACCAGGTTTTGGCTCCCTAGATAGTGCAAACCCATGCCGATGCAATGCAAAGGGGTTGTTGCGAATGAAGTCCAACCATGTAGCTTGAAGAATGTGAAGGGTTGATCAGCCCCAAGCATGTCACTAAGAACACAGGGGAACCACTGCAGCGGTTTTTCGAGTTGCCATGGTAGGCAGGAGTTAATTGTTTTATGGATGTAAGTCCAGCAAACCAATCAATGTGGTATATATGTTCTGTGAGCTGGGATGCACTGGTAGGAATAACCACCACTGACCAGTGGGAGTTAACAAAACCCACATGGTCAGGAAAGTTCTAGAGCTCCGTGAGATTTAGAAGAGTTCAGAGGAAGAGCTCAGTCAGACCAAGGAGTCTGAACATACTGAGAAGAGCGCCCTTGCAGCCAGCACACCAGGAAAACAGAGAGGAGAGATCAGTATGGTCCCGCTACTACGACTGCACCAGTCAAGCACAACCTTGTCCAAACCACACAGAGACCCTACATAGACACAAAAGGGTTGGTGCCCCAGTGGAGGAGAAGAACAGTATGAGCATCTCTCTCATCAATTTTTTGCCAACACCACCCGTGGCTGGAGACTGCCCAGGCCAGGCTGTAGGACGCCCTCCGGTCCCACATACCAAGCACCGTGACCTGAGTGCCTAGGCGAAACGCCAGCCACTCAGGTATGCGTTGCCCCGGCGTCTCCAGGCCCCAACAAGAAAAGCCTAGGACCGGTGGGGGGATGTTGCAAGGGCGTCACGAAAGGATTTAACTCTGTGCCTATTCGGCACTTAGTCCTTTATTACAAAAAGACTGTGCTGCCTAACCCTGCTTGCCCTTCGGGTTTAGGCCAAAGTGATTGTGTGCATTTTGCACATTGAACTGTGTTGACTGTTGTCCATGCTGTCGAGCTGCCAGCACTTAAGAGGTTATAAACCCTGCAAAGCACTTTGTCAGGATGCTACATCCGGGCTGCCCGCTGCCTGATGAAAGCGGATTACCTCAGAGGATTGTGCGTAGCACGGACTCCAGCCCACCAAATCTCAGGGCGGGAACTCCAGCGTCGTCACAAGGGATCCAACCCCGGTGAGTGGCGCAAAGTACCGTGGAGGAGGAGCTGGAGCGTGTGCGGCGGCGACGAAGGTTTAATTAATCGGCCATCTTGGATGTGCGGCGCAAGGGCCGGCGCCTGAAGCCTGCCAGCAGCTTGAGCCTTCATCCGGAGTGAGACAAGTTCGGCGCGCGTGGCATGCGACTGGAGGAGAGGCACTGCTACGCATCCCGAGCCACTGCTACCTGCCTACATCGGGAACGGAACGTCCTTGGTTGCACCGAGCGTCCTGTCACCGCGGCTGAAGTCAGTGGGGAAGGTTAAAGGGGGTAGAGTAGAAGATTGGTTTCCGACGCTAGGTTATTGGCTCACCTCCCGGGAATAGTGACTGTGTCTTAAGGTGCCCAGTCCCATTCTAGCCATCGCCAATAGCAACGGAAACATTGTGTAACACTGCAGAGACTCCCTGCAGCCTAGGCAGTCATGTCGCCCAGACTCAGAACGAAAGATTACGGGGCACTGAGCAGGTCCCATCCATGGTCCCTACCTCGGGGTACCGAAGCCTGTTGAGGGCCCCCCGGCCCGAGAGTCACCTCGCCATGTTCAGCAGTTGTCCATGAGTACCCCACCCATGAGGCCTCTGGACTATGCCCTACTTATGGGGGGCCCCTGGTGACCACAGCTACGAGGGAGAAGTACCACACTCTCCCAGAACTTCAGAGGAAAAGTTTGTTAGCCACCTCGCCCTGTACCCTGCCCACAGCGGAACAGAAAAGTGGGCATTGTCATAACGGGCAGTTGAAAGGAACCCAGCTGCTCCGGAATAGTCAAGTATTGGCCCCGAGAACAGCGCCAGATGTGTCCAAAATTCTCGATTAGGCTGCGCAACACCTTTGACAAGTGATACTGCCTCAGAGACTGAAGCCAGCCAATTTTTTGGGGAAAAAGACAGAAAGCCAAGATCCCTCGAGAATTTGCCCTTCCCTATAGGAAGTGATGGCTAGCTATGGCATGTGACAGAGGTGGCACTATGAGCCCTTTCTGGGGCACTCCGGCCATCCCAGCGAGGGACTCCAGCTATATTCTGCAGTCCCAGACGGCTAGGACTTGATGTGCACAGAGTATTTTAACAGTGGCAGTTGCTACCTGGGAATATTTTATGCTTATTGGTGTCCTCAGGTGATGGTATCAATGAAAACTGTGACCGCGAAGGGAGGAAAATCACAAATTAAATCTGTGTGGCACTTTGCGATAACTAAGCGGATTCTTTATTGTAGTTTGGGCAAATCGGCCTTAAAAGGTTTGCCATCACTGCTATATGAGACATGGAAGGCCATAACCATCTTGATCCATAAAAACCTCTGCCCCAAAACCAGAGGAACAATTATTAAGGACTTGTTGATGGAAATCAAAGTTGTCAACATGCCCAGGCCTCTTTCTTGAGTTTAAGGAAATTGCCATTGACATATTAGGGATCAACCCCTACGACCACAGAAAGAGCCGAATCGTGGAAATTAGAGACCTGCATCCAAGCAGCCGAATCACCTACTCCTGCAAACTACAGAAGCTGCTGGCTTATCAGGACAGGGTCCTTTTAATCTGGCGGAACCCTGCATAAAAATAATCGGTTGACCGCAATTGGATGTGGGGACTGTCCCGCCTATGAGGAAGAAAAACTCCAAGAACCTGGACGGTCAGCTACCCTGGATGACCAGGGGTACTGGCAAGTGGCCCTGGCGCCGGGAGACAGAGAGAAGATGGCTTCACACCAACAGGCCTGTTCGAGTCAAACAACACTGATGTCGGGCTATTTGAAACGCCCAAGGCACATTTCAACGGCTGAGGGAGAGAATGTTGGAAGGGGTCACCGAAACTTCAAGGACCGTCCTGCTATACTTGGACGAATCAATCATCATACGCCTAAGACCTTGAAACCACCTCCACCATCTGGTGAAGATCGTCCAAAATCCCTGACCCAATCAGGGTTGAAGGTCAAGCCATCCAGTGCCAACTGCTACAACTAGGTCTGTACCTGGGAAAGTGGTGGTGAGAAACTCAGGAATTGAGCCAGACCAGAGAGATTGCAGAGCTATCCCATGACTGGCCTTAACCCCGTCAACCCTAAGGGATATCAAAAGCTCCTGGGATTTTGCCTAGTTATTACAGGCGCTTATCCCAAAGTTTGGCACCAGATGGCGGCCCCCTGCAAAGAACTCCTAAGGGGCCTTTCAAAAGGAGCCACAGTCCCGAGTATCCATTGTAGTGGAGAGCCCTCCCGAACGAGAGAAGCTGCCTGCCAGATGCGCAAACAACGGTTAACAAGCATCCGGTGGTGGAATATCCAGACCTACAATCGCCTTTCACCCTATACCGATGCCAGCAAGCAAGGGCTAGGGGGCTTGATTATACTCCCAGCTCCAGAATGGAACTGAAGGGTGCTAGCCTACGCCAGCCGTTACCCTACGAGAACTGGAGCAAAACAACCAGAACTACAGTTCCTTCAAGATGGAGTTTTGTGTGTAGTAGTGTGGGTGTATCGAAAGTTTCAAGGAGACCTGGCTGCATCTTATACGTATTCCCAGACACTACTCCTTGGCGAATCTGAGCACCGATCATCTTGGAGGAGGAGAAAACGGTGGGCCTCCAACTTTGCCAACTTCAACTTACCATGAGATCGGTCTGGCAAGACCAATGATAACGCCGAGCTTGTCCCCGTCTCCTGACCATCAATCTCCCGGTCTTTCATGTCAGTGGGAAGCGGAAGGATGCCAGCGTTCTATTGCCGGTTTGTCTGCCAAGATGCCAAGAGTTACTTCCTTACCAACAGAGGCAGCCGCCAGCTACTCCTCAAGAAGACGTCAGAGCCCCCTGCGGAAAAGACCTCTGGAGAAATCTTCAGGCGATTGCCGTTTGCCATAGGGGAAGTGATGGGCTATCTCTATAGTGGGTCGAGTGCCTGAAAAGGAATCGCCGGAGAAGAGTTGCGTGGAGAATGTCTCAATTGTGGCGCCAGAGAAAGACTTCTGAACCTGCATCGGGCCCTGATAAAATAGAAGAACTCTGGACCCTATCACTTATAACGGCGGTACCAGATTTTGTGATTCCAGGAGGGACCACCAAAGATAGTATGAAATATGTACCATGACCAGTACGGACACTTTGGCGTAGAAGACTGAAGGCCACCTCCGAAGGAGCTTCTACTGGTCAACATGAAGCTGAATGAAGCTGGTGTGGGAAGTGCCCAGCCTGAGCCATTGCTCCAGGAGAGCGACACAATCAAACGGGCCCATATACATCACTGGTGCGCCAATGTCCTTAGAGATCCTGGCCTTGGATCATGTGAGTTGGAGGCCATGAGATCCAGTCACACTTATGATCTCACGATAATCGACCAACTATACACAAAATTGTGGTGGGCACAAGTACCTGTCAGAGACCTATCTGCAAGGACCACCGCAGCGGCCCTGTGGGAAGAGTTCATCCTCCCCTATGGCTGTCCGGGAGCCAAGATTCTTACGGACCAAGGAAACAAGCATTTGAGTCCCAAGTTCCAAGAATCTGTTGCACTATATTATGGCTGTAAAAGATGAGGACCACAGCTATCATCCCCAAGGCAAACGTGCTTTGCGAGAAGATGCATCAGACTCTTACCAACATGCTGAGGAATTGTGCCCCGAATTAGTGTACTGTTACAGAACAACCCACTCATTGATCTACAGGGATACAACCCAGTATTATCTGATGTTCGGCAGACACGGCCATCTCTGCTGATATGACCTGGGAATGAGGCCCTGATTCCAGTCTTTTACTCCCCCCGACTGACTGGGTTCACACAAACACTAGGGCCCTGCAATGATGCCAGAGAAGTTGTGGATTGCGGTTGGGAAGAGGCCGGAGAGGAAAACAAAAAAGGGAATTCGATCGTAATGCCTGGGCTGAGCCTTTTGCCCCAGGGAGGATGAGTGTGGTTGCGCAACAAACCATCCCACCGTAAAGCTTAGAATGGGCGTGGGCGCGTGACCAGACTAGTTAGGGACAGTCTCTCCCCTGAAGCTCTACGAGATTTCCAAGAGGAGACCGTCCACTACTCCGGGTACATAGGAACCAGCTGAAGAGAATGTCTTGTCCTTCTTCCCTATGTCAACACTCTCTAAACTCGACCCCCAACTACAGACCTCATGTGTACGCCCGGGAGAGGACCATCATCCCCAACGCAGATCCAATAATCTACCCTGTGAGGATGATCCGGCCCAGCACGTTTCGCCAACCCCTGAGGCATCCAGATAGCAACTGAGATCCGAACTCCAAGAGCTGACTGGGAGGATGAGGAGGAGGTTATCCAACCGGAACTTCGATGGTCTAAAAGGGAGAACGAAGGTAAAGCTCTGACGTACCTTGCAGGGAGTATCCAACTGGTGTCACACAGACGGAGGAGGAAGGTAAGCTTTTCTGACACCAGAGAGGACTTACCACCGAAGAAGATACTGAGTAACCTGATGGCTGAAAGCCTTCTTCAGACTGTGTATTTTGTACATATGTATATTAATTCTTGCTGCTATCCCATTTGGGCTGAGCGCCCGTTAACCCATCGAGCACGAAAACTTGTCCTGGGACTCACCCCTATCTACTTATCTCAGTCAAGGAGAACATACCTTGAACTGCCCACTGTCATGATGCTATGAGAGACCCCTTCTCTGACCCACAGCAGAATTCCTACAAAGACTCTGTCCCTCTACACCATAGAGGAGACCTTGCGTCTTTATGCACTTTTCCCCACATCAAGGGGACTTGTCCCAGGAAGATGGACTTGAGATTAAAGACCCGTGAGATTTGCCCGATGACTTTCAAGGAAAAGTGTATTGACTTTTTATATTGCATTAATGCCTTCCTTTGTAAGGTTAATGGACATTCTGCATGCACTTTTATTGCCTTTTCCTTTTTAGGTAAAGAGACCTTTTCAGATCCAGCTACTTAATAGCTACCTTGAACGTTTGCAATGTTAATGGTAAGAAGATGTGCACCCATGGGCTCCTAAGCCAATGAGAGTTTACCAAAGTTTGCGCACTGTCAATTATGCCAGTAGTTTGCACTAACCTATTATAGGCTTTTCAGATGTAGTGTGGCACATGTGGGACCGTCTTCATGTATAAACACCCTGACCACGCTATATTATTGCCTCAAACCGAAGCTTGTAGTGGGGGTAGGCCGTAAACTGGGGTCCTTAGGGGACCAGGGGTGTTTTTGTTAAAGATGTAGCACCTGGATTACCACTAATACAGGGGGGGTAATAATGTCAGTCGGCAGGTATTGTATATTGTATAATGTTTTATTGTGTCAAACATATGGCAATGTAATGAATCTACATATGGGGCACATGTACGAAGGGTCCGGCAGCCGCGAATCCGTCGGGTTTTTTTTCACGAATATTTCAACTCTGCGCTCCGGGGGGATTTTTTTTTGGCGCAATTGCGCAGACTTTATGCCGACAGAAACCGGGGGGGTGTGGCACCGACAACCCGAAGGATTCGAACAAAAGCGGAATTAAAAAGACATGTGGCGCAAGACTTCCACAGCAATCACATACACCAGAAACAAAGCAGGGTGAACTACGGAGGACCATCGGCGCAGCACGACACATGCGAATATCAGAGCATGGACCTTAGTGGATCCCGGCAGGAAACCGACATCAGCGCCGGGATCGCGACTGGACCGTGTGTCATTTGTAGTAAATGTGACCATATTGTTGTCGCAGGGGAAGAAAACTGTTTATATAAACAAATGATACAGGCCGTGCAGGAGTGGATTACAGTACATGACACCCACCTCTTCCTACTGTCAGTTTGGTTTTATGGCGTACAGCGCAAACTGTCACACTTGCCTTCACATGTCCTTGTCTTAGTCCGACACCAACCCAGGTGCCTGTCTATAGACCATGGGCGGCTTGTCTACAGGATTCATGTAGCCTGCACTTCACCCCAAAGGGCCCTTATGACCTCTACATGCATTGCTTGACGGGACCCCCCGGAGGTTCCCGCTGTGGCCAGCGGCTTTGGTCCTCTGACACCCAACCAGTCCGTGGTCAAAGCCAGGGTGGCGATCTTCAAAACGCCAAGGGGGTATGCCAACACCCCTGCCAATGCAGGAGAGGGGTATTGCGAATACGTTCCCACCATTAGCTGCAGCCGTGAAGGTACTGATAAGCCCCATCGCAGTCACTGTCAGCGGGTAAAGTTGCCTGGTAAGGCAGAGCGTTATTGTTTTAGTGATGTAGGTCCAGCAAAACAATCACAGGTGCTATCTATGTATCGGTGAGGCTGGGAGCAATTGGAGGCGAGTAGGAAGTAACACCATGCTTACCAGTGGGAGTAGTAACAAAACCCTGGTCAGGAACAGTTCTAGAGCTCAGTGAGATTTAGAAGAGTTCCGAGGAAGAGCTCAGTCAGAACAGGGAGTCTGAACAGACTGAGAAGAGTCAGTGCAGCCAGCACACCAGACCAGAGCAGGAGAGACTCAGCTCCCTGCCTGAAGAGTGTAGTGAGTAGTCAGTGAGAGGGAAAGGGATCATCATACCTTTAAGGTGAATATCTGAAGCAACCCAGGACAAGCTGAGATCTACTAGGACACAGCTATCTTCCAGCCTGCCATTGCATCCAAGATGTTATTACTCCTGTGGCTCCCTCCAACTGCATCTCCAGCATTTAATATTTGTCAAGGCACGTTGCTACTGTTCCTGTCAGGTTCCAATAAAAGAACTGAAAGTTCATTTTTGTTCAAGTCGCATACGTCTGATCCCTGCTACTACGGCTGTCACCATCACGGGCACCCTGTCCACAACACAGAGACTCCTACTCTAGACACCAAAGGGTTACCCTCTGGTTCCCCATACAAGCACCGTGACAATAGGTGCCTAGGCCGCAACCGGCCAGCCACTCAGGTGAATGCGGGCCACAGGCGGTCTCAGGCCCCCAGAAAAGGCTAGGCCCCCGTGGGGGATGTTGCAATAGGTAGCGACAGAAACCTAGGGGAAACATACACAACCATTTTAACACTTTTCCAATGGTCCTGTCACAATACAACACTCAATCCATTATAGAAAGCACAATACCCACATATACAGCATAATATAAACCACATCTAAGTATATACAGCCACATTATACCACACACATCAAGAATATATAGCCATGACACAATGCGTATACAGCATATATACACACACATTCACGTATATACAACATATAAGCACGGATATACAGCATATATACAAACGAATCCAGTATATACAGGCAATAGGCCACGATCTACAGCTATATACACACTCATCCAGTATATACAGCCATACGCACAGATAACAGCTTATACACAACACATCCAGTTATATACAGGCACATAAGCACAGATATACAGCATATATAACACACATCCAGATATACAAAAAATACACACAGAATATACAGCATATATTACACACACATCCAGTATATACAGCACAACACACCAGAATACAGCATATATACACACAACATCCGTAGTATATACAAAAACCACATTAACACAACAGATATATACACATGCATCCAGTATATACAGCACACTACGCCACAGACCGGGCTCGGCCGCAGTCAGACGGAGGGGGACGCCAGACCGGGCTAGGCACAGTCAGACGGAGGGCGGGCCGGCTGGGCTCAGCCACAGTCAGAACGCTTATGAGGGGAGAAGGCAGGCGGTAGGCGCAGGTGAAGAGGGCGGGCTTGGGGAGCGCAGGGAGGGCAGGGGAGGATGAGCAGGGCGGGTTACAGAGAGCCAGGGCGGGACGGCCAAGGTGAGGATGGGTAGGGAAAGGCAGGGGTAGCTAACCTGTCATGGCAGCAAGCCGTCCCATACCTCCGCCCAACCTCCTATGGGCATGCAATCAGCGTGAACATGGGCCCGTTTAATACGGCCGTCAACATTGTGTGGTGGGCCCCCTTGGAGCTCTTGCCGGGTCAGCCGGGTGCGGTGCTTTGACGTCGGCCTGGGACAACAGACTGCCATTTATGAGAAATTATCTTCACACAGGAACATTTTTTTTAATATACATCTAACTGAAGAAGAAATGTTTATTTTTTTTTTACATAGCAGATTAATGAAATGAAGTGAATGCCAGTACGAGGAATACCCCTTTAAAATAATGAAAAAACAACAGGTGCTTGTAAACTGATCGCATGTGCTGAATGGAAAAGCTGTGATGGGTCACAGAAACACCCCACTGTGGTTTGCCGTGACGACAATGGAATGCAGCCTTAGGTATATTTATTACATTATACTAGATTCCTCATTAAGACACCTGTAAGCACCTCTTATACATGATCATGATGTCATTTTTGATAACCATGAGGGTGTCCCCGGGCGTGAATCAAGCCGTTTGCACATGAAGGCGAGCCTACCTTAGAGAGCACAGCCATCCCCACCCCCCCAATAACATGTATTATATATGATACGGCAACGTAGATAGAGGAAAATAGATACATCGTGCGCCATGTAGTAAAAAAATAGATACAGCGTACCGCCACTGGTAGCATAAAAATACCTTTTACAGGGTGCCACCATGTGTATTAAAATGCTTACAGCGTACGCCATGAATATAAACTGCATACAGGGTTACCGCATGTAGATAAAATACAATAAAGTGTGCAGCCAGGTAGCTATAAAATGCATACAAGCATACGCCCATGTTAAAATAAAATAAATACAGGAGGGCCACCATGTGTTATTTAAAATGGCTACAGTCGTGACCGCCCAGAGTATAAAATTTGCATACAGCGAGCCCCATGAGTATATAAAATGCATGCAGGTGTTACTGGCCATGTAGAATAAAATGCATTCAGAGTACCGCCATTAGTATAAAATGCATTACAGCGTGCTGCTTTATAGTCTAAAACTGAAGACAGTCGTGCCGCCATGAGTATATAAAAATGCATACAGCTTGCCGCATGTAGATAAATGCATTTACAGCGTCAGCTCATGTAGTATAAAATGTATACAGCGTGGAAGCCATTGTTAAGTATAAAATGCATTTACCGCTGCACCATGTATATAAAATGCATACCGGAATACCGCCATTAGTATAAAACAATACAAACGGTGCACCATGTAGTATAAACTAGATATAAGTACCCGACCAGTTGTGTTAAAATTAATTTACAGGTTTGCGCCAGTTAGACTTAAATGATTACAGCATGGCGCTTTTGTAGTGTAAAACTAAAATTGGACATGGCGCACGAAGAAGCCCGATAAATATCACCAATTGCTGCAGATACATAAGCAGAGAGACACAACAGGGACAGGGGAGACAGCGACACACAGACAGCAAAGAAACAGGTTATAAACAGTATATACAGAAAAATATACACACACATGATACAACTTTCAAAGAATAGACATATAGATATCACACATTCTATACATACATAAATCATCATAAGTTATAGTACTTCATCTTTCGTATGCAAGAGTCTTGTGTAGATTTACATGAATAGATGTCACTACCTGTACAGAGAAACCAAACATAGAGCTAGGTCTATGCGGATGAGACGAGCTGCACAACACGGGCTGAGCTCTTCCGGCCATAGACTGATCAACAGATCATGACAACAGCAGCAGGTCTCAGCTTCCATAGAATTTTCCTTTAAAAGTCTGGGGGCAGGAAGAGCCGAGGTTTTTGTGAGTGAATCTATGGGGTCTATGAATGAGGCGTCCATAAATGCATCACTTTGTGCAGAGCTGTGTGTGCCCGGTCCATTACAGTGGCACCGGCCTGCTAGTGTGATGTTACTCATGCTGGGAGGGGAAGCTTCCCTCCTGACATGTAGAATTACAGGACACTGCTTATTCTGCCCTCGGGTGAGATAGAGGGTCCTGCCACTGCTCCAACCATGGACCTGGGATGTATTTAATATTAGAAGGATAGTTAAATGTATTGTTTTAATGGTCTGCCGATTGTACACACAATTTTGCCTAAAATCAGATCACAAATCGGCAAAGAGCAGGTTCTTGTGGCTGGTTGCCAGATTGGGGTTTATGTTTACTGCAGAAGTTAAGGAATACTATTTCTCACAATACTGAACTGAAAGTAATAAATTCCCAGATCATTGCAGCACGTTCGAACTGTGAACTGAACTCAGATGCCGTGTAATAATAATATTCCTTGATTTAAATAGCGCAACAGATGCGGCAGCGATGACACAGCTTTCCCTAATCGGATTGTTTAGCAGATCTGAGTGAAGGTAAGTGTTAATTTCGCTACAATTTTGTTTTAAATGCGGCAGTTTTTATGAATCCAGTCAGGTTTTAGTTCGGCCACCGCCCCCGATTCCGGTCGAGGCAATGCCGGGCACCGATGCGCCACAAATCCGATCACGGTGATCCAAAAACTCCCGGGGCAATTCAGGGGCAAACGGGCTGGCTATATACTGGGGGGGGTCTGTGACCAATGCATTTCTCACCCTCGGCTTATACTCGAGTCAATAGGTTTTCCCTGTTTTGATGGTAAAATTAGGGGTCTCGGCTTATACTCGGGTTGGCTTATACTCGAGTATATACAGTACGCCGCTCCGGCACCTCAACCTCCAGTTCACACGGGATGTGAAACCCCTCCCGTAAAACGTGTGCCACCTCCCTGGTTGAGTACTTCGGGAATTTTTACTAATGGGAGTATTACTACTGGCTAATGGGGTTCAAGCGGCAGAATTTTTATTTATTAAATTATTTATTAAATTATTTTATGTTGTTCCCTAATAAAGAATGGCTGAACCATTATACAAGCTCTTTTACCTCTTGTGCCACACTGTCATCCTCATAGTCTGTAAACACTTGCGCGCAGGGCCGTGACTCCTATTGTTCCATATGTTTGTTCTGTGCAATGAAATATTATATTTGTATATGTCCCCTACGATTTGTAAAGCGCTACGGAATTTGATGGCGCTAAATAAATAAATATTATTATTATTATTAATGGATACTGGGGGCATTACTACTGGCTACTGGGGGCATTATCATTGGCTACTGCAGGCATCACTGCTGGTTACTAGGGGCATTACTATTGAGGGCATTAGTATACTGGGGACATTATTACTGGTTACTGGGGGCATTACTACTGGCCACTGGGGGCAATACTACTGGCTAATGAGGGCATTATTATACTGGGGGCATTACTACTGGCTACTGGGGGCATTACTACTGGCTACTGCAGGCATTACTACTCACTACTGAGGGCATTATTACTACTGGGGGAATTATAGCTACTGGCTACTGGAGGCATTACTACTGGCTACTGCAGGTATTACTACTCACTACTGAGGGCATTATTAGTACTGGGAGAATTATAGCTACTGGCTACTGGGAGCATTATTGCTATTTGAGCAATATTACTACTGGCATTATACTGGCTAGTGGGGGCATTGGTACTAGTGGCGACTGGGGACCTTGTTACTGAGTATCGAGGGCACTGTTACCACTGGTTACTGGGGGCGCTTTTACAACAGGCTACTAGGGAAAATGTATTGGCTAATTGGGGCACTGTTACACTGACTAAATAAGCTACTGGGGCTCTCCATGGTCGGGGGAAGAGGCGGGGGTGCACGCCGGGTTGCTGGATTCAGAGCAGGAGCATGGAGAGGTAAGGAAGTTTGGAGGGGAGCTGAGGACCGGAGCGAGGCATGGGTGTGCCTGTGACCCGGGATGTGGGTCGCGGGGGCACCTGTGACAGAATCCTAATCATTGGTGTGCGCTCACCCTTTTCCTCATTTTCAGGAGTGGCTTCCGTTGGCATTCTTTGCAAATAAACCAACGGGTGGTGGGCTGTAGTGATAGTTGACATTGTTGAACTTTCTCCCATCTCCTTACTGCATCTCTGGACCTCGGCCACAGTGAGCTAGGCTCTTCTCCCAAGTTTGGCTGGATGGCCAGGTCGAGGAAGAGTTGTGATGATCCCAAACTTCTTTCATTTAAGGATTATGGAGGCCACTGTGCTCTTAGAAACCTTGAATTCTGCAGGAATTCTTTTGTAACCTTGTTTTTTACATATTTTTTATAATTTAGTATACAGTGCTGTGTAATTTTTTGCAGGACCAGCAGATGTTTACTTCCATTCCATTTTGGGTACTGAATGTCCCTTTCATTGCTATTTGTATATGTAACAAAAAAGTGGACATTTAACCTTTTTCTTCACCACATAAGACAATCATTTTTGTATACATTGGGTGTTTCAGAGATGGAGGATATGTGTTTCTAATTATGTTTGATTATTTTTATTTGCAATCTAGGGAATTAGGGTCCCTTTGGGACTAAGCCATTTTATGGCTGTAGGACCAAGTCTGATATTTGAAGTATGTCCTTCATACATCACAGGAGTAACATACAACCCTTGTAGATACTAATATATATAAATTTACTAATTTACTAATGACATACATGTGACAAAGTAACTACAGTACATAAAATACAATACAATATACATAGAGAGCAACTTCACACAGAGGCCTCCTTTCCTCCCCCTCCTGGATCCCCAGTACAATATATTCTAACACTACACCAGTTCCTGGAGATATCCTGAAGCAGGAGTCAAATACAGTACCTGACCATGTACATGTACATATAGAGACCCGTGCATAATAGCTTCTATATATCTACTCCTCCAATACAAGCGCAGGGCACAAACCCACGTGTGAATGGGATATAAATAGCTACAGGTTTTACATGTAATTATTAATATATACTGGAGACACCGAAGTCATGTATGTATGGTAAAACACATAACCCGGAATGTCTATAGTATTTAGCATTTATAAGCAGCTCCTGGTGAGTTTTTTTAGGGTGACAGGTCCTCTTAACTATATACAGACCCCTATATAAGGATTTACCCCCAAAATGTTATTTAAATTGTGCCCCTATATACAGCCCCCACTCACTTAAATTACATACAGTACCCCATATAAATCCCCCTTCCTTTAAAATACATAGATTTATTTTTTACATACATATATTTATATTATATACAGCCCCTCCCTCATTGATATAATGCTTTATGCTCTAATTATATTCTATACAGCCCAACCTGATTATATAATATGTAGTTAAATTATGGTTAAATTATAAAAAAACAGCCATCCCTGGGTTATATAATGTCCAGCTCATCTCCCATATTATATAATATATACCCCCTTTATTATATAATATACAGCCCTCCTTATTATATAATATGCAGCCCCATTATATAATATACAGCTCATCTTATTATAAAATATGCAGCTCCCCTGAAATGATATGTATACCTCTAATTATATGATATACAGCCCCACCTTATTATATAATATGCTGCCCCTTATATTATATACAGCCTACATTATTATATTATATACAGCCCCCATTATTATATTATATACAGCCCCCTTTTTTATATCATATACAACCCCTGTAATCTATCATCTACAGCCCCCTCATATTATATACAGCCCCCCTTCTAAAATATGGAGCCCCCTTATATATAGCCCCTCATTATCTAATATACACCCCCCCCTTATTCTATAATATACAGCACCCTTATTATTTAATATGTAGTCCCCTTATATTAGATGCAGCCCCCTTTTTCTATTATATACAGTCCCCATTTTTTCTTTTATATATAGCCCCCTTTTTCTATTACATGCAGCTCCCCCCAATTTTCTATTATATACATCCCCTTTTTCTATTATGTACAGCCCCTTTTTCTATTATAAACAGCCCCATTTTTCTATTATATGCAGCCCTCCTTTTTTATTGTATACAGTCCCCCTTTTCTGTTATATACAGCCCCCTTATATTTTATACAGCCCCCTATTTCTATTATATACTGCCCCCTTTTTGCATAATATGCAGGCCCCCATTTTTCTATTATATGTAGACCTCTTTTTCTATTATATGCAGCCCCCCTTTTTCTATTATATACAGACCACCCTTTTTCTATTATATACAGCCCCGCTTTTTCTAAAAATAATAAAGCAATTACTCAACTCCAGTCACACTCCCCAACCACCACTCGTATCCTCTTCATCTTCCCGGCTCTTCTGCTACCTTGTGCTTTGTGCAGGGACACAGGCAGTGTGACGTTATCCCATGCTGCCTGACTCCTCCACAGCAACAGAGCGACACAGACTGAGGGATTTGCGCCTCTCAGCACATAATTCACGCCTCTATCTTAAAGATACAGGTGTAATTGATTTTTCATGTGGGCGATTTGGACGGTTATGGTCACCCGACTCGTCCACATTATGGTCCCATATTTTTTCCGCCTCCCACAGGGAGGTAATGAAAGTGTATATAAATATTTTGCCGCTTCCCCCAAAAGCTAAATGAAAGTGTATATAAACCTCTACCCTGATAATATCAACCCATTGTCAGCTCAAAGAACTAGATGGATCATAATGTGTCTGCATAGAGAGTCCCCTCCCACACCCTGGAATCTTACACTGATCATCACTGAGTGATAGGAGCTAAAACAGCAATAAAACTGAGTAAAATTGTAAAGTAAAGGGTTAAAAATTTTCCTTCATTGAAAACTTACTTACATGGTTGACGAAGTTTCTAAAATACGGAGTGTCCAACGATCATGCATGTGTCGCTTCCCCGATCAGTTCGAATCAGTCAGAACGTCCGACGCCCCCCCCCCCCATTTCTGTCGCATGAAAGCCTGCACGATTGCACCAAAATCCACCAAATTTACTTACATGGTCGACGGAGTTTCTGAAATACGGAGTGTCCGACGATCATGCATGTGTCGCTTCCCCGATCAGGTCCACCGGAGTTCAGAACGTCCGATGGCACTCCCCCCTTCGCCCCCCCCCCCCTCCCGATTTCTGTCGCATGAAAGCCGGCGCGATTGCACCAGAATCCAATCCCCTTCTAAATACCTGTCACAGCAGTGCAAATCCCAAAAATTTCTAAAATCCAACAAAAGTGCGTTCAGTAGACCCTTTGTAAATAAGCCCCAATGTGTATATATATATATATATATATATATATATATATATATATGCATTCATATATATTTTATGATCTACATAGAATTTTTTATATGCATATTTTATATTTTAAATCATCCCGATATCATCCCGGTGATATCTTTACATTTATTTAGCCATTTCACAGCATATAGAGCTTTGACTGTATTTATTTATGCTTTATATTATACTAGGAAATTGATTACATCGTGTGGGCATAACAGGGGAGAGGGTTTTACAGCCACCACTGCTTATTTTACTTGCACATATCTGACTGATTACATAGGACATGAATTTGCACATGTTGGTGCTTTTAAATGTTTTTAACTTGTCTGTAGTATGAATTTAAATAAAGATATTTGATATTTTTCCAAAAACTATATATTGAGTCGGTATTTTTAACATGTCACTCTGTTTGTTTGCACTGAAATAAGAGTTTGAAAGGTAGTTATTAGACAAAGAAATGGTAAAGTCCTGGACAGACCTTCATTGCTACTTGGTGAAGCTGTGCATTATCCTCCTGGTCTACTTGTTTGTTATATAACAAGTAGTCCTTACACTTTTCTTGTCTGGTTATAAAGTATTTCAAGAGTAGACAAGGCACTTTAGTGGATTAACAGGTTCTGCATTGAAGAAATTTGGCAGGAAAATGTAGCTTGTGACGGCAGGCACATGATGTTTCATGTGAGTTGGTACATCTATAAAAGTTATAGGGAACTCTGCAAAATATAATTTAAATATTGCAAAACAGGATACATCAATGGCATGTTCTGGAAGTCATCAAATAAACAATAACATTTTCAGATGGTGAATTGTGGTTAGTATCCAGACAATGTAACAATAAAGCCTAGGTTTGAAATGGAGCATAGCACCAGCAGGCTTAGTAGCGGGGCAGGACTAGAGTATTGTCACTTCTGCAGCTACTGGTCTTGAAAGAAGCTCAGACAGTGTCTGCAGTAACCAAGTATTAAGGAAGGAATATAGTTAATAATAAACCATACCTTGAATACCAGCTATAACTAAGGATGACCAGGAAGCAAAGTCCACAACAGCCAAATAATAACAATTCTAAATCTTATATATATATAAATATATATCATACACAGCACCATCTTATTCTGCTGAGGTTGACCGATCATGGGGCACATATACAGACAAAAAAAATAAAGGAGCCACACAATAATCAGAACTGGTAACCAGAGGCGAAAATTTAAATGCTACCACCCCATCCCTCGGCACCCTACTTCCGATCCATTTCTCATTGAAATTGCAGGGAAATCTTTAAAAAGATTCTACAACCTGATCTGAATATGCCCATGACATTAATAACAATTGATAACATACTCACACAGCGCTACCAGATCACTAGCACTACACACACTGGTGCTGTTTCACACTTTACTATTCAATCAGTGATACAGACATATACTGACAGAAACCCCTAACAGTATATACAACCAAAACCCTCTATAGATAGTACATTCTGCCAGAACGATTGTATGCACAGCCAGATGTAGCTCCGACCTTCTACCTCTGATCTGTCCTGGTCTTCATCTTGGTGGCTCCTTTTAGATGACAATTCTTCTCCATCAGTTACACAACTTTGATAATTCCTTTGGCTGTGACTTCTCTCTGTGAGATTCAACTCAAGACGTCTTCAGCTCTTGGCTGTACATCTCAAACTGAATCCCTAAAAACACCACAGTCAATTACAGTATAATGTCACATAGAAAAGACGCTAGATAAAATGGCACCCAGTGTCTTTAACTTAAAGATATTCCCATCAGGGCATTTACATTTAATTAAATTAATTTGCCTTATGTAAACATTTCTTCAATTGGATGTTAATAACAAAAATGTTCCTGTGTGAAGATAATTTCTCATAAATGTAGTCTTGTTGTCTCTTAGAAACTAGATAGCTTCCTCGGATATGGCCACCTAACACTCTGGCAGCAGTGGGTTATTGAGCCCTGCCTGACCACATGGCTTCAGCATTCATTACCACAGAACCGCTGTGGGATCTGCAGTAACTCCCGGACATTTCATATACAAAAACAATTTGTTTCTTTGTGCAATCTCTCCAGCAGAGTGATCCGAGGAAGCTATGTCATTTCTAAGGGACAACACAGGGCCGGCTCCAGGTTTCAGTGGGCCCCTGGGCGATAGAGACTCAGTGGGCCCCTTAACAGTGAACTTATGTAGCAATATTAAAAAACAGAAATTTAAAATACCAAAACACATACGCACAGCTTTACAGCATATATACACACGCATCCAATATATACAGCACATACGCACAGATATACAGCATATATACACACACATCCAGTATATACAGCACATACGCACAGATATACAGCATATATACACACACATCCAGTCTGAAGAAATTGGTCTCCCTGATTTGCCAGTCTCCAGCGATAATTTTGGGACTGCCCAACTCAGGGATCCTACATTAACTCATGCACGAGAGAGTATAAAAGTAATAAATGGGGCACCCCAAGAACCTGGGGTGGATAAAATATTTCCTCATTTTGCAATGGAAAATAATTTGCTTTACAGAGTGGATGAGGTGGGTGGACATATTGTTGAACAACTTGTGGTTCCAAAATCACATCGTAGAAAGGTAATGGATCTAGCCCACTCACATGTGCTAGGTGGTCATTTAGCATATGAGAAGACAAAAGACCGTATCTTGCAAAGGTTTTATTGGCCAGGGATGCATAAAGAGGTAAAAGAGTATTGTGACTCTTGCCCAAGGTGTCAGTTACACAACCCTGTACCAAATTTTAGGAGTCCCTTGGTGCCCCTGCCAATCATTGAAACTCCCTTTGAGAGGATTGCAATGGACCTGGTAGGTCCTCTGGTTAAGTCCGCTAGAGGTCACCAGCATATTCTTGTAGTTGTTGATTACGCTACACGCCAGAAGCAATCCCTCTAAGGAAGACTTCAGCAAAAATGATTGCAAAGGAATTGTTTCATATGTTTACACGTACAGGGATACCTAAAGAAATACTTACGGATCAGGGGACACCGTTTATGTCCAAAGTCACCAAGGAGTTGTGTAAACTGTTGAAGATAACTCACTTGCGTACATCAGTTTACCATCCCCAAACCGATGGTTTAGTAGAGAGGTTCAATAAGACCTTAAAGGGAATGCTTAAAAAGGTTGTCGCACAGGATGGTAAGGATTGGGATTGCCTTCTCCCTTATCTCATGTTTGCTGTGAGGGAGGTACCACAAGCCTCTACAGGCTTCTCCCCATTTGAGTTGGTGTATGGGAGACAGCCCCGGGGTCTTTTGGATATTGCCAAAGAGACTTAGGAACATGAGGCCACCCCCTACAAAAGTGTAATTGAGCACATAGCCCAGATGCAAGACAGAATGGAGAAAATAATGCCCCTGGTTAAAGAACACTTACAGAAAGCCCAAGAGAACCAATCCCGGGTATATAACAGGTCTGCCAGAGTTAGGACTTTTAATCCCGGTGATAGGGTCTTGGTTCTCGTTCCTACAGTGGAAATCAAATTTCTAGCTAAGTGTGCACCAGCCAGGAAAACGTAAGCCCTACCAGATTTATCATGTAAATATAATTAAGCCCTGGAAAGAACGGGAGGTATTGGTAGCGGTTAACAATACTGGTAAAAAGGAGGGTGTTCCACGGGTACCAGAGTTTAAAATTCCTGACACATTATCATGTGCTCAAATCCAAGAAGTAAAGGAGTTTGTAGAAAGCAATAGGGATGTGTTTTCTGACTTGCCAGGAAAAACAAATGTTATTAAACATGACATCATAACAGAGCCAGGGGTCAGAGTGAACCAAAAGCCCTACAGGGTACCTGAGGCCAGATGTAAGGCGATTGCAGATGAAGTGCAAATGATGCTCAAACTGGGAGTTATAGAGGAATCACACAGTGACTGGTCTAGTCCTATAGTCCTTATCCCAAAACCTGATGGTACCCTGCGTTTCTGCAATGATTTTAGGAAATTGAATGCAGTATCAAAGTTTGATGCATATCCCATGCCTCGAGTAGACGAGTTAATTGATCGGTTGGGTAACGCCAGGTATTTCACTACTTTAGACCTTACAAAAGGTTACTGGCAAGTACCATTGACAGAGCAGGCCAAAGAGAAAACGGCCTTTAGCACTCCTGATGGCCATTTCCAGTATGTGGTTCTTCCATTTGGGTTGCATGGGGCTCCAGCCACATTCCAGAGGCTGATGGACAGAATTTTACGTCCACACAGAAAATATGCAGCTGCCTATCTAGATGATGTCATCATACATAGTGTAGATTGGGAGAGTCATCTACCAAGGGTTCAAGCAGTACTGAATTCTATCAGGGAAGCAGGTTTGACAGCGAATCCAAAGAAATGTGCCCTTGGACAGGAAGAGGCTAGATACCTGGGGTACACTATAGGGCGAGGTGTTATCAAGCCCCAAATAAACAAGATTGAGGCCATACAAAACTGGCCTAGGCCTGTAAATAAAAAACAAGTAAGGGCATTTCTGGGTTTAACTGGCTACTACAGGAGGTTTATTGAAAATTTTGCAAGTATTGCTGCCCCTTTAACCAACCTTACGAAAGGCAAAGACTCGGTCATGGTCAAATGGAGCACTGAGGCTGAGCAGGCTTTCCAGAGCCTAAAACAAGCTCTTTGTGCCCAGCCAGTCTTAATAACACCAGACTTCACCAAAGAATTTGTTGTACAAACAGACGCTTCTGATGTTGGTGTAGGTGCTGTGTTGTCACAAGTTAGGGGAGACGAAGAACATCCCATGGTCTACTTGAATAGGAAATTGAATGACCATGAAAGGAAGTATGCCATTGTAGAGAAAGAATGTTTGGCAATTAAGTGGGCATTGGAAGCGCTCAGGTACTACTTGATAGGCAGGACATTTAAACTTGCCACTGACCATGCCCCACTCAAGTGGATGTGTCAAAACCGTGAGAAGAACAGGCGAGTAACACGGTGGTTTATGTCTCTACAGAACTTTAGTTTTGTAGTGGAACACAGACCTGGACGGCAGATGGGTAATGCAGATGCCCTCTCAAGGGTCTACTGCTCATTGGCACAGAGTGTTCCGGCCCCGAGGTCGAAACAGAGGGGGAGGATATGTGACAGGACCAGGGGAAAAGTGTTGTATGGTGTGTATGTTTCCCCTAGGTTTCTGTCCTACATTATCTAGGGAGCCAAAACTTGGTCTGGAAGACCTGGGTGCTGCAGTTTGGAGTGTAGGGCTTGGTCCCTACCCTGCTCAGCCACTCCAGGTGTTTGAGGTGATTGGGGCTAATCACCAGCAGCTCTGAGATGTTGCTTTAAAAAGTCAGAAGATACACAAGAGGAGGCACTCTCTCTGCTCCTGGGAAAACCTTATGTGAGTTGCCAATTGCTGTATGCTGTGGTTGGGAAGCTGTACAGTAGGTATAGTTTCTTGGGAGTGAGGAAACTACTGTATTGTATAGTTAGTGGCCAAATGGCCTAGGATTTAATCTCTGTATTGTTTTTGTTTTGCCATTTTTCCGGCTTGAAGTTAATAAAACTGGTTGAGGCCAGTTGCACCCAACTTGTCTGGAGTGGACTGTGACTGCGTTGTGCCAAAAAGTGCTTGTCTATCCCAGGAGACGGCGATCCCAGAGCTAATCCCGTTACAGTGTGTATACTGTATATGCTGTGCATTTGTATATGCACTGTATGTGTGTGTTTATGCTCAATATGTGTGCACAATAATGTGTATAAATGTGTGATTGTAACTCATATGAGTGAGTAAAGAAATAAGTATATTTTTTAAGTTGGGGAGGAGGCCCCATTCATAAGCCTTCTATGGGGCCCTGCCTCTCCGAGGTGTAGCTTCACGGGCTGTTATATCGCGCAGGAGCACTTCCCACTGTGGGGCAGTGCTCCGGTACAGTATATCAGCTTGTGAAGCTACAGCACAGAGGGACTCTGGTACTGCCCTGCAGGGCGCTTCTGTCTCATTAGCATAATTTTCAAAGTTGATTTGAGAAGGAAGGAGACCATGGATAACAAATATAAGAAGATTACCACAGTCATGGTGACTGGATGGCCCTGATATTGATTTTACAAAAGCAAAATGCACTGGAGCAATAAATATCAGTCAAGATATTTAGCCCTTTAAATCTGAAATAACTGAAAAATATTCCATAAATTCGCTTCATTAGAAATCACACTAGAAGCCGTAGGCTAGCAGCACACTTTCATGTGAACGCTCTGCATAAATGTTCCCATTAGGATTTTTTCCCATAGCTGCTTATTCCGAGTATAAAAAGTACTTGTCATACAACACGTTCCCGCAGCAGCTCTGTACATGCATTATGTGGCCATACATATTAGTAGATGTGAAGTGTGATGAGACACAAGTGCGAAGTAGGACGAACAAAGCGTCTAACACATCGCTACGTAGGGAATATCAAGACGACAGGGAAAATATATTAACAGCCCAAAGCAACGGTTCCACCTGGGGACATTACTGTACAATGGTTGCGCTTTCAAGGGACCTCTCTGAGATATAATGTCTATTTGGGATCTTTTATTGCTAATTGACATTTTTTACAAGCCCCCAGACAGCTGTAGATAGCGCTGATTGGGAAAGCAGTAACGTAACATTTACAATTCCTACTTGTGCATGTTACCAGATGGACCCATATATCTCCGGCACCCAAGTTAAAAAGTTAATGAAGAAAATAAACTTAACATAAAGACGGCAAGGAAATAAAGAGCGGACCAAATGTGTTTACACGTACGATGGAATGAATCAATCGAAGTGTCTCAGGAGATGCGAAACCCAAATGAATAATTAAAGCTCAAGTGACAACGTATGAAAGAACCCTAAAAGAAAGTAATGGGCTCTACTAGAAATCAATGAACAATCCGGCTTGATATGGTAAAGATTATATTAATTGTGTCGGGAAGAATAAAACTGTTACGCACAGATATACAGCATATATACACACACATCCAGTATATACAGTATATATACTGTAACAGGATTAGCTCTGGAATCGCCGTCTCCTGGGATAGACAAGCACTTTTTGGCACAGTCACAGTCCACTCCAGACAAGTTGGGTGCAACTGGCCGCAACCAGTTTTATTAACTTCAAGCAGGAAAAACGGCAAAACAAAAACAATACAGAAATAAAATCCTAGGCCGTCTGGCCACTAACCAAGCCCTACACTCCAAACTGCAGCAGCCAGGTCTTCCAGACCAGGTTTTGGCTCCCTAGATAGTGTAGGACAGAAACCTAGGGGAAAAATACACACCATTTAACACTTTTCCATTGGTCCTGTCACATATCCTCCCCCTCTGTTTCGGCCTCGGGGCCGGAACGCTCTGTGCCAATGAGCAGTAGACCCTTGAGAGGGCATCTGCATTACCCATCTGCCGTCCTGGTCTGTGTTCCACTACAAAACTAAAGTTCTGTAGAGACATAAACCGTGTTACTCGCCTGTTCTTCTCACGGTTTTGACGCATCCACTTCAGTGGGGCATGGTCAGTGACAAGTTTAAATGCCCTGCCTATCAAGTAGTACCTGAGCGCTTCCAATGCCCACTTAATTGCCAAGCATTCTTTCTCTACAATGGCATACTTCCTTTCATGGTCATTCAATTTCCTACTCAGGTAGACCATGGGATGATCTTCGTCTCCCCTAACTTGTGACAACACAGCACCTACACCAACATCAGAAGCGTCTGTTTGTACAACAAATTCTTTGGTAAAGTCTGGTGTTTTTAAGACTGGCTGGGCACAAAGAGCCTGTTTTAGGCGCTGGAAAGCCTGCTCAGTTTCAGTGGTCCATTTGACCATGACCGAGTCTTTGCCTTTCGTAAGGTTGGTTAAAGGGGCAGCAATAGTTGCAAAATTTTCAATAAACCTCCTCTAGTAGCTAGTTAAACCCAGAAATGCCCTTACTTGTTTTTTATTTACAGGCCTGGGCCAGTTTTGTATGGCCTCAATCTTGTTTATTTGGGGCTTGATAACACCTCGCCCTATAGTGTACCCCAGGTATCTAGACTCTTCCTGTCCAGGGGCACATTTCTTTGGATTGGCTGTCAAACCTGCTTCCCTGATAGAATTCAGTACAGCTTGAACCCTTGGTAGATGACTCTCCCAATCTAAACTATGTATGATGACATCATCTAGATAGGCAGCTGCATATTTTCTGTGCGGACATAAAATTCAGTCCATCAGCCTCTGGAATGTGGCTGGAGCCCCATGCAACCCAAATGGAAGAACCACATACTGGAAATGGCCATCAGGAGTGCTAAAGGCCGTTTTCTCTTTAGCCTGCTCTGTCAATGGTACTTGCCAGTAACCTTTTGTAAGGTCTAAAGTAGTGAAATACCTGGCGTTACCCAACCTATCAATTAACTTGTCTACTCGAGGCATGGGATATGCATCAAACTTTGATACTGCATTCAATTTCCTAAAATCATTGCAGAAACGCAGGGTACCATCAGGTTTTGGGATAAGGACTATAGGACTAGACCAGTCACTGTGTGATTCCTCTATAACTCCCAGTTTGAGCATCATTTGCACTTCATCTGCAATCGCCTTACGTCTGGCCTCAGGTACCCTGTAGGGCTTTTGGTTCACTCTGACCCCTGGCTCTGTTATGATGTCATGTTTAATAACATTTGTTTTTCCTGGCAAGTCAGAAAACACATCCCTATTGCTTTCTACAAACTCCTTTACTTCTTGGATTTGAGCACATGATAAAGTGTCAGGAATTTTAACTTCTGGTACCCGTGGAACACCCTCCTTTTTACCGGTATTGTTAACCAATTGCTACCAATACCTCCCGTTCTTTCCAGGGCTTAATTATATTTACATGATAAATCTAGTAGGGCTCATGTTTTCCTGGCTGGTGCACACGATAATTTACCTCTCCCACTTTTTCTACAATTTCATAGGGCCCTTGCCACTTAGCTAGAAATTTGCTTTCCACTGTAGGAACGAGAAACAAGACCCTATCACCGGGATTAAAAGTCCTAACTCTGGCAGACCTGTTATATACTCGGGATTGGTTCTCTTGGGCTTTCTGTAAGTGTTCTTTAACCAGGGGCATTATTTTCTCCATTCTGTCTTGCATCTGGGCTATGTGCTCAATTACACTTTTGTAGGGGGTGGCCTCATGCTCCCAAGTCTCTTTGTCAATATCCAAAAGACCTCTGGGCTGTCTCTCTTACACCAACTCAAATGGGGAGAAGCCTGTAGAGGATTGTGGTATCTCCCTCACAGCAAACATGAGATAAGGGAGAAGACAATCCCAATCCTTACCATCCTGTGCGAAAACCTTTTTAAGCATTCCCTTTAAGGTCTTATTGAACCTCTCTACTAAACCATCGGTTTGGGGATGGTAAACTGATGTACGCAAGTGAGTTATTTTCAACAGTTTCACAACTCCTTGGTGACTTTGGAAATAAATGGTGTCCCCTGATCTGTAAGTATTTCTTTAGGTATCCCTGTATGTGTAAACATATGAAACAATTCTTTTGCAATCATTTTTGCTGAAGTCTTTCTTAGTGGGATTGCTTCTGGATAGCGTGTAGCATAATCAACAACTACAAGAATATGGATACCTGCGCTGGCTATAAAATTAGGACTATTAGGTTCGGATAAACGCTATACCACTAACGGATCTACAATGATTTAAACATCAGTGTGCACGATGCACTAAGTGGCACCCCTCCTGTGTGGGAAGTTCGATTCCTTCTGTTTAGTGAGGTTTTGTCCCGTAGGTCTCGTAAATCTCATGTAGAGCAATAATCTTTTCGTGAGGTGTATTTCACTTCGGATAGCGTTTCCAAGCCAAGTAGTAATCCACAAAATGCAGATCAGCACGCGAGCCCCGGCCGGTGGCTTCGCTGGATCTGACTAACAAGGTACCGGTGACGTCACCCTAGGTACGGTCCGTCTGGTGAGACAAAAGGGTTTTCCACTGACGCGTTGTCGAGAGCTCCGGCTCTCTTCCTCAGGGTTGAATTCCTAATCTCACTGATGTGGGTAATCTTATAGGTACGGTGCCATTATTAGGGAGAGAGCTGTAATATAAAAATAATATAATAATAATAATATAAAAATGTGTATAAAAATAAAAATAAAAAGTATATATATATAAGTGTATTTCAATTGGGCAGTGGGTACCAGTGTAAATCTTCCACTTACATTAGTTAATGTAGGATCCCTGAGTTGGGCAGTCCCACAATTATCGCTGGAGACTGGCAAATCAGGGAGACCAATTTCTTCAGTGTTTTCCTCTACATCTCCTGCAAATACGTCCGAGGGAAAACCCTCCGTTTCACCCAGCGTTACCCCTACAGCTTGCACAGGGTCAGGATCACTTAGTGGGATGGGGCCTACAAAAGACATGTTTTCATTAGGAACATCCCTCTTAAGCATTTCCCACAGCTGCCAAAACAATGTAAAATCACATCCCACAATAACATTATGCATTAAAGACTTTACAACTCCTACTTCATGGCTCACTGTCCCACATGGAGTTTCAACTGATTGTTTTATGTGTTTGTGCTGGCTAGTACCCTGGAATAAAAGCAGTTTGAAATTTAATCCTGCTCCTTACACGACCTCTTTAATTGTCGACCCTACCTCTTGTCCCCATGACCTCTTTCATAGAACCCCTAAATATATATATATATATATATATATATATATAGTAACAGGATTAGCTCTGGGATCGCCATCCCCTGGGATAGGCAAGCACTTTTTAGCACATCACAGTCACAGTCCACTCCAGACATATGGCCCTTGCCCCTTAGCTGATCCACATCTTTGGGCTCTGTTTGTCCCACATATCATTGAATCCGAACTGGTAAGGCTCTAATAAACTTGTCCAGGACCACTTTTTCTACAACTTGTAATGCTGAAGCGAGCTCAGGCTGCAGCCACTTTTTAGCCAAATGAATCAGGTCAGACATTTGGGACCTTACTGGTTTATTCAACTGAAATGTCCGGGTATGTACCCAATGTGCTCTGACAGCCTGTGTAACTCCAAGACGAGCAAGGATTTCGGCTTTCTGGTCACTAACTATACAATACAGTAGTTTCCTCACTACCAAGAAACTGTACCTACTGTACAGCTTCCCAACCATAGCATACAGCAATTGGCAGCTCACAGATAAGATTTTCCCAGGAGCAGAGAGAGCGCCCCTCTTGTGCAGCTTCTGACTTTTTAAAACAACATCTCAGAGCTGCTGGTGATTATCCCCAATCACCTCAAACACCTGGTGTGGCTGAGCAGAGTAGGAACCAAGCCCTACACTCCAAACTGCAGCAGCCAGGTCCTCCAGACCAGGTTTTGGCTCCCTAGATAGTGTAGGACAGAAACCTAGGGTAAACATACACACCATTCAACACGTTTCCCCTGGTCCTGTCACAATATATCTAAACACTCCATAGTTTACCATTTTATTTAAAAAATTCCTATTTATTAACATGGTTAAGAATCAAATAAAAAGCAAAAAATGGTTTATTTAATATATAATCAAAGAAAATCTATACTTGCCCCTACTGGATCCAACCTTGCTCTTTAGGACTAGCTGGGCTTGAAGGCCTAGCTACAAAGTCAGTCCCAGTTACTACTTTCTTGGCTTGTTTTACCCCCTTAACATTAGGAACAATCTTACCAAGTTCAGAGGTCTTTTGGTTCCTTGGGGTTGCCTGGAAAGAAGAGACATCACGTAGATAGTCCTCTGTATTTACATATCGTTCCACAAGCGCCACTAGCTGATCCACATCTTTGAGCTCTGTTTGTCCCACACAGCATTGAATCCGAACTGGTAAGTCTCTAATAAACCTGTCCAGGACCACTTTTTCCACGACTTGTAATGCTGAAGCGAACTCAGGCTGCAGCCACTTTTTAGCCAGATGAAACAGGTCATACATTTGAGACCTTACTGGTTTATCCAACTGAAATGTCCAGGTATGTACCTCACTTAAATCAAAGTAGGAGGAATGGAGCCACGACATCTGCCCACTGGTCGGCTGGAAGATTCTCCCACATCATCCTCAGGGGTCACTTTTTGCAGAGAGGCTTGCACTTTTTTACTAAAAGAGACACTTTGGGCCTGAACTTGAGGTCTTTCAGACAGCACTTTAATCTGTTCCATCAGCTCTTTGTTTATCACCTGCTGTTCTCTGAAGGCCTCATACTGCTGTGCATTTGTCACTTGCTGCTGTGCATTGGCCTCTTGTTGCTGTGCATTGGCTTGTTGCTGCTGTGCATAGGCTTGTTGCAGCTGAATGTTAGTCTGCATCAGCTGTTTAATAATGTCCTCCATGTCTGCAGAGTTGGATTTTGCAATAGCAGCAGACTTAACCCACGACAATCAACTTGTGCCAGCGCAGCCTCCACCTTTTGTAACGAGGCTAGCTTTGGGATCGTCGTCTCCTGGGATAGACGAGCACTTTTTGGCACAACGCAGTCACAGTCCACTCCAGACAAGTTGGGTGCAACTGGCCTCAACCAGTTTTATTAACTTCAAGCAGGAAAAACGGCAAAACAAAAACAATACAGAAATAAAATCCGAGGCCGTCTGGCCACTAACTATACAATACAGTAGTTCCTCACTACCAAGAAACTGTACCTACTGTACAGCTTCCCAACCACAGCATACAGCAATTGGCAACTCACATATAGGGTTTTCCAAGGAGCAGAGAGAGCTGCCCCTCTTGTGCAGCTTCTGACTTTTTAAAGCAACATCTCAGAGCTGCTGGTGATTAGCCCCAATCACCTCAAACACCTAGAGTGGCTGAGCAGGGTAGGGACCAAGCCCTACACTCCAAACTGCAGCAGCCAGGTCTTCCAGACCAGGTTTTGGCTCCCTAGATAGTGCAACACCCCTGCCGATGCAATGCAAAGGGGTTGTTGCGAATACGTCCCACCATGTAGCTTGCAGCCTGTGAAGGGTCTGATCAGCCCCACAGCATGTCACTACATAACACAGGGGAACACTGCAGCGGTAGAGTCTGCCTGGTAAGGCAGGAGTTAATTGTTTTATGTGATGTAAGTCCAGCAACCAATCACATGTGTTATATATTGTATCTGTGAGCTGGGATGCAATTGTAGGAATAACCACCACCTGACCAGTGGGAGTAACAAAACCCCTGGTCAGGAAAGTTCTAGAGCTCAGTGAGATTTAGAAGAGTTCAGAGGAAGAGCTCAGTCAGACCAAGGAGTCTGAACAGACTGAGAAGAGTCAGTGCAGCCAGCACACCAGACCAGAGCAGGAGAGCTCAGTATGGTCCCTGCTACTACGACTGTCACCATCACAGGCACCCTGTCCACCACACAGAGACTCCTACTCTAGACACCAAAGGGTTGCCCCAAGGAGAACCGCTATAGCAGCATCTCTCTCATCATTTTTTGCCAACACCACCCTGCTGGAGACCTGCCAGGCTGTAGGACAGCCCTCCGGTTCCCCATACCAAGCACCGTGACACTAGCGTGCCTAGGCCGCAACCGCCAGCCACTCAGGTACTGCGTGCCCCGGCTGTCTCCAGGCCCCAAGAAAAGCCTAGGCCCTGGTGGGGGATGTTGCAAGTGGCGTCACGAACAGGATTTATACTTCTGTGCCTTATTCTGGCACTATAGTCCTTTATTACAAAAGACTGTGCTGCCTAACCCTGCTGCCCTTCGGGTTTAGGCCCAAGTGATTGTGTGCATTTCACATTGAACTGTGTTATTGTTGTCCCATGCTGTCGAGCTCCAGCACTTAAGAGGTTAAACCCTGCAAAGAACTTTGTCAGTCCTGCTACATCCGGCGCTGCCGCGCCTGAAGCGTTTACCTCGGAGGGGTGTGGCGTAGCACGGAATTCCAGCCCACCAAATCCTCACTGGCGGGAACTCCAGAGTCGTCACCAGGCTCCACCCCCTGCGTGAGTGGCGCAAAGTACCGTGGAGGAGGAGCTGGAGCGTGTGCGGCCGGCGACGAAGAGGGTTAATCGGCCATCTTGGATTTCGGCGCAGGCCGCGCCTGAAGCCTGCCAGCAGCGTGCGCCACATCCGGAGTTCCGGCGCGCGTGTCCTGCGACTGGAGGAGAGCACTGCTACGCATCACCGAGCCACTGCTACCTGCCGGACATCGGGAACGGAGTCCTTGGTGCACCGGAGCTGTCCTGTCACCGCGGCTGAGTACAGCTGGGGAAGTTAAAGGGGGGTAGAGATTGTTTCCGACGCTAGGTTATTGGCTCACCTCCCAGGGAATAGTGACTGTGTCTTAAGGTGCCCACGTCCCATTCTAGCCATCGCCCATAGCATCGGACATTGTGTAACCCTGCAGACTTCCCTCAGCTAGGCCAGTCATGTCCGCCCAGAACGAAGATACGGGACTGGAGCAGGTCCCATCCCCTGGTCCCTCCTCAGGGTACCGAAGCATGTTAAGCCCGCCTGAGAGTCAATTCAGCCCTGTTACAGCCAGTGTCCCTGAGACCCCCACCATGATGCCTCTGACTATGCCCTACTATCTGGGGGCCCCCGGCTTACCCCACTAGAGGGAGAGATTACCACACTCTCCCTGAATTCAGAGAAAGTATGTTAGCCACCTTCGCCCTGTACCGCTCACAGAGGAACAGAAGTGGGCATCCTTAACCCGGGCAGTGTGAAAGGACCCGCTCGCCGGGAGTCAAGTCTTGGCCCGAGAACAGCGCCAGCATGTGGTACAAATTCTCGATAGGCTGCGCAACAATTTGCAAGTGTAACTGCCTTCCAGAGTGAAGCAGCAATTTTTGGGAAAAGACAGAAGCCCCAAGAGGCCTACGAGACTTTGGCACTCTCCCTATAGGAGGACATGGAAGGCCATAACCCATCTTGATCCATAAACCTCTGACAAAACCCAGGGAACAATTATTAATGGACTTGTTGATGGAAATCAAAGTTGTCAACATGCCCAGGCCTCTTTCTTGAGTTTAAGGAAATTGCCATTGACATATTAGGGGATCAACCTCCTACTGGACCAGCAAAAGAGCCTGAATCGTGGAAAAGAAGACTTGCCATCCAACGCAGCCGACATCACCTACTCCTGCACTACAGAAGCTGCTGGTTATCAGGACAGGTCCTAATCTGGCGGACACCCTGCATAAAATAATCGGTTGACCGCAATTGGATGTGACTGTCTCGCTATGAGAAAAACCTCAGAGACTCTGTACGTCAGCTACCCTGGATCGACCAGTGGCTACTGGCAAGTGGCCAGGCGCCGGGAAAGAAAGAGAGAGAAGGCTTCAAACCACCAACAGGCCTGTTCGAGTTCAACAACATCTGTTCGGGCTATGCAACGCCCCAGGCACATTTAACGGCTGATGGAGAGATGTTTGGGTCACCGAAACTTCAAGACCGTCCTGCTATATTGGACGACATCATCATCTACTCAAGACCTATGAAGACCACTCCCCATCTGGCTGAAGTCTTCCAAATCCTGACCCAACATGGTTGAAGGTCAAGCCAACCAGTGCCAACCGTACAACTAGGTTGATGACCTGGACATGTGGTGAGAACTCATGGAATTGAGCCGACCCAGAGAGATTGCAGCTATCCATGACTGGCTACCCCGTCAACCATAAGGGATATCAAAAGCTTCCTGGGATTTGCCAGTTATTACAGGCGCTTATCCCAAAGTTTGCCCACTGGCGGCCCCCTGCAAGAACTCCTAAGGGTTTCAAAGAGAGCACACGTTCCCGAGTATCCATTGAGGGACAGCCCGAACGAGAAGCTGCCTTCCAGTTGCTCAAACAACGGTTAACTAGCTCCGGTGTGGGATATCCAGACTACAATCTGCCTTTCACCCTATACACCGATGCCAGCAAGCAGGCCTAGGGGCTGTACTATTCCAGCTCCAGAATGGAACTGAAAGGGTCATAGCCTACAGCCAGCCGTTCCCTCCGAGAACTGGAGCAAAACAACCAGAACTACAGTTCCTCAAGATGGAGTTTCTGGGTTAGTTGGTGTGATCGAAAAGTTCAAGGGACTACCTGCTGCATCCTTCTTCCCTGCTTCACACAATAATCCCTTGGGCATCTGAACACGATCATCTGGAGCACTGGAACAACGGTGGGCCTCCAGACTTGCCAACTTCAACTACCATGAGTATCGGTCTGGCAAGACCAATGATAACGCCGACGCTGTCCGTCTCCTGACCATCCTCTCCACGGATGTCAGTGGGAAGATGTGAAGATGCCAGCGTTCTGCCCGGTTGTATGCCAAGATGCCCAAAGAGTTTACCCCTTACCAACAGAGGCAGCGCCAGCTAATCCTCAAGAAGAGTCAGAGCCCCCTGCGGAAAAGGACCTCTGGATGATCTTCAGGCTGAGCCGTGCCATAGGGAAGTGATGGACATCTCTCTAGTGGGCGAGTGCCTGAAAGAATCCGCCGGAGAAGAGCTGATGGGAATTGTCTCAATTGTGGCGCCAGAGAAAGACTCTGAACAGCATCAGGCCTGTAAATAGAAGAACTCTGGACCATCACTTATAACCGGCTGTACAGATTGTGATTCCAGGAGGAACACAAGATAGTACTGAATATGTACCATGACCAGTCCCGACACTTTGGCGCTCAGAAGACTGAGCCACCCTCCGAAGGAGCTTCTACTGGGTCAACAAGAGCCTGACATCGAAGCCTGGTGTGCGGGAATGCCCCACTGCGCCATTGCTCCAGGAGGCGACACAATCAAAGGGCCCCTCTACATCCCTTTGTGAGCCAATGTCCTTAGAGATCCTGGCCTTGGATCATGTGAAGTTGGAGCCCAGCAGATCCAGACACATATGCTCTCACGATCATCGACCCACTATACCAAATTTGTGGTGCAGTACCTGTCAGAGACCTATTGCAAGGACCACCGCAGCGGCCCTGGGAAGGCTTCATCCTCCCCTATGGCTGTCGGACAGATCTTACGGACCAAGGAAAAGCATTTGAGTCCCAAGCTTCCAAGAACTGTGCACTCTATATGGCTGTAAAAGCTGAGGACCACAGCCCTCATCCCCAAGGAAACGTGCTTTGGAGAAGAGAATCAGACTCTACCAACATGCGAGGACTGTTGCCCGATGTGTGACCTGTACAACAACACACTCATGCTCTACAGGATAACCCGTATTATCTGATGTTCGGAGAACCGGCATCTCCCTGCTGATTGACCTGGGACATGGGTCCCCTGTTCCTGTCTTTATCCCCCAGACTGACTGGGTTCACAAACACTAGAGGCGCCTGGAGATGCCAGAGAAGTTTTGGATTGCGGTTGGAAGAGGCCCGAGAGAAACAAAAAAGGGACTCGATCGTAATGCCTGTGCTGAGTCTTGCCCCAGGAGATCGAGTTGGTTGCGCAACCACCATTCCACCAGTAAGCTAGATGGCGTGGGAGCGTGAGAACCTAGTTAGGGACAGTCTCTCCCCTGAAGTCTACGAGATTTCAGAGGAGGACCGTCCACTACTCGGGTACATAGGAACCGCTGAAGGGATGTTTGTCCTTCTTCCCCGATGTCACACCTCTCACTCGACCCCCAACTACAGAATCATTGTACCCCGGAGAGACCATCATCCCCAACGCAGTCTCCAATACTGCTACCTGTGGAGGATGATCCGCCAGAGTTGCAACCTGAGGCATCAGAGCAACTGAGACTCGACTCCAGGCCTGACTGAGGAGGATGATGAGGAGGTTCTCCCAACCGGAACTTCGGAGGTCTCAAAGGGAGCGAAAGGAAAGCTCCTGCGTCACTGCAGGAGTACCAAATGGTGTCACACAGACGGGGAGGCGGTACGCTTTTCTGACACCGAAGGACTTCCCACCGAAGAAGATACTGAGTAACCCTGATGGGCTGAAAGCCTTCTTCAGGTACTGTGTATTTTGTATATGTGTATTATTTCTGCGCTATCCCATTGGGGAGCGCCCGTTAACCATAGAGCCCGAACTTTCCTGGGACTCTACCCCTATCTATTATCTCAGTCAAGAGACATACCTTGAACTGCCCACTGTCATGTGCTATGAT
Organism: Engystomops pustulosus; assembly: GCA_019512145.1. Lineage (NCBI taxonomy): Eukaryota > Metazoa > Chordata > Amphibia > Anura > Leptodactylidae > Engystomops > Engystomops pustulosus. The sequence continues at coordinate 78,954,581 of CM033644.1, forward strand.
AGCACCCTTCCTCTGCACAGCAGAGATTCCTACAAAGGACTCGTCCTCTACACATAGAGTGAACCCCCTTTCTTTCTTTTTTTTTTATTTTGCACTTTTCCCCACATCAAGGGCTGTACAGAAGATGGACTTTGCTATTAAAGACCTTCTGTGAGACTTTTGCCAATACTACAAGGAAAAGTTGCTATTGACTTTTATATTGCACTTAATGTTCCTTTTTAGGTATGGACATTCTGCATGCACTTTTATGCCTTTTCCTTTTAGGTAAAGAGACATTTCCATATCCAGCTACTCTAAGTAGCCTACCTTGTAACGTTTGCAATTTACTGTTATCAGATGGTACTGTGAGAAAGTGAGAGGGGTTGTGTGGGAAAACCATATTGATCTTACAGGCAGATGAAATGCTTTTTGGTGGGTAAAAGCCCCTGGGTTTGTCTGCAGGTACCCAAGGGTTAATGCCGACATGAATAAGCAGGATAGTCTGTTTGGTCTGTGTTGGCTAGCTAACACAGGACACATTGGTAAGTCCGTCTGGGCCTGCTTATTATGGAGTAGCGGGGTAGGAGGGTACGTGGGACTCTACTCACACGGGGCTTCGAGTATGGGCTTTTGTATAGACCAAGTGTGCAGGTCACAGGCCCTCGTTAGGGCCTGATGTAAGTCTGCAGGCCAGAAGCAGTAGGGGAGGCACTAGCTGGAGAGCTGAAAGCGAGATGGCATCTACAGCAAAGGTAAATGAGGGTCTCCTGTCTTGCTGATGGCAGAGCCGTGGCCAGGCAGCTGGTACCGGATAGAAGGGTCTCCAAAATGTATTAGCAGCGCCTAGCCGGGCAGGAAATACTTTATATAGTTTTTGATGTGGACCTAAGCCCAAGGCTGAATTTGTGGTATGTTTTGCAAGTGGAATAATACACACTTAAGTTGCGACTTGTAAAACCTGCGTGTGTTCCGATTCTGCACTGCTACCAGTAACTACAGGAGCAATTCCCCAATATGGTGGATTGGAGGGGCCAAGTGCAGTGAAGTTACACTAGTGCATGTCTGGAAGTTTGACAGCATGAGCTGCAGCCCACAGATCATGGAGGAGTTAATAAGCGTTGTCCGTCAACGTGCAGCAGCAAGAGCACAACAGATTGCTGCTCAGCAGATAAACAGCCATTGACCGCTGATCGCAAGGACTGTCCCAGCAATGGGTGATAGGACGCCAGGAAAGAGGTCCGCCAAAGCTATGACCAAGATGACCGCGAGGATGATGTGGAGGGCCTATTGACAGGCTTGAGGAGGGTGGCCAACCGAGAGAGGTTGCCAAGCAACCAAGGGCAGAGGTGTTGGCCCCCTCCTCGTCCGCTGATCCCCAAGCAGGCATAATACGACCTGAGCGAGGAGGATGCACGGACTAACTCCAAGGTAAAGGCAGAGATCGTGGCCCAGACTAGGAGTGGATCCGCATGTACGCGCTCAAAGAGTGATAGATCGGAGATACCAGGAGGCGCACACCCGAGGGGGCAGAGCACCAACTTGTTCACTTGGTCGAAGTGGTCAGCGGAGACATCAACCCCCAAGCCCAGGGGATGGTCGAGAAGGGGGTTTGGACGTTCCTGAGGGGGGGGGGGGGGGGGGCCGTTTTTTTTTTGGGGTGCGATCCAACAATGTGGTGGGCCACGGGGACCCGTCTGCTGCCGTGTGCGTGGTGGTTGGTGGCGAGGTTTTGTGCACTCAGGCCCAACAAAGAAAGCCCTTTTATACAAGCACAGGGCCTAAGGCACGGAAGGTCTTGTCACCCCAATATTCCCGGGGCAGGACAACGCCCAATGTCCGGGAAGTACCAGGGGAGGAGAGGGGGGAGGCTCCACCTGTTGGACCTGCCATGAGACCAGGTCATATGCAGCCCATTGCCCCAATTCCCAGGCCCATGGATGCAGTTCCCAGAAGGTTTCTTCTATGCTGCCCCTGTCTCACAGCTACTAGCCCGATTGATGTAGAGCGCCACTGTGGCCGGGTGATGTGGCCGGGCCTCCCGCGTTGGCCCCTGTGGACTAGGCCGTCGGGTGCCCTTGATTAATGGGTCCCTTCACGACAACATCTAGTGATGACAGCCCGCTACTCGCCCCCTCATCTTGCTTTACCCGTAGACCCTATGCGCTTCCGCGACCCTCACGTGAACCAAGAACCTAAATAGTAAGAAGTTAACGTCGCACTCCCTATGGGGACCGTAAAGGGAATTACTACCACCACCAAAGTTATTACCCTTCCATCGACCTCTGACGGCCGAGACACTACATGAGGCAGCGCGTGCGCTCTAAGATAGCCCCAGAACTTAACCTTGGGACGGGACTTCCCTCATGTGTCTGGCCTCTATGGCGGGGAGAACCAAGAGCTTTGGGGGTTGTTCCCTGTGTTGTCTTGGTCAGATCTCACTGTACGCCGAGCTCCATGAGACCCAGACTCTGGAGTCCTCGTTCCACGTGACGTGGGCGATCCGCTGTATCCTATGCAAGCATGGAAGTTTAAGTGTTTCCATAGATGTCCTGGCAGGCCGAAAATGCACGGAGGCTACAGATGACAGGTCGACCGCAGTTGTAGGATTTGGAGGCCCTATCCCCGTGACAATTTGGAACGACCCAATACTCCTAGGAACCCCACTCCTGGTCCGCCCGACATGTAGAATGTGGTAGAAATTAATGGCGACCTACAGATCACCCAGGTGCGGATACAGTTGTTCCCTCGGTGCGTGGTAAATCCAGGAGTTATTGTAACGCCATTCGATAAGGTCCACGGTGTGAAACCACCGGGAGCACGCTTAATCGCCCCCCCGCTACCCCCCTCCAGTCCATAGTATGTCCGATTGTTTGTCGATTAGACACCCTTTCACATAAGATGAGATGGGAGGGCCACACCTGAGTCACCCAAAAACTGGAACGCATCTTGCAGCGTTTTACTGGCCAGGAGTGTATGCTAGGGTAAAGTATGTTGAAAACTTGCCCTGATTGTCACTTGCCTGCTCATGGTAGCACTTCGAAGTCCGTTGGTACCTCTGCCCATTATTGAGGTACCCTTTGAAGGGTCGCCATGGATTGGTAGGTCCTTTAGTTAAATCTGCTCGGGGGCCATCAGACATATCCTGGTAGTATGGACTATGCTACCGATATCCTGAGGCCATCCCATGACGGCAACACTCTGCGAACTAATGTAAAGCGTTTGTTTGCCCTGTTCTGCCGGGTGGGGACCTACCAAGGAGATCCTCACAGATCACATCTAAGGGGACTCATTTATGTCAAAAGTCACCAAGGAGCTATGTCGGACCTTAATACTAAAAAGTTACGCACTCTGTGATACCATCTCGACGGAGGCTTGGTAGAACGTCAACAAAACTTTAAAGAGTATGCTAAAACAGGTGGGAAAAAGGATGGGAAGGAGGGGATGTATATTGCCCATATTATGTTCGCCATCCGAGAGGTACCACAAGCATTACTGGGTTCTCACCGTTTGAGTTAGTGATATGGCAGACATCCCAGCGGGTCTCCAGGACATAGGCCAACGGAGTTATTTTGCTATCGAGAGAAACACGAAGACCCCACCCCCACAAAAAGTGTAATTACCATATAGCAGATATGCAGGACAGTGGTCGGCAAGCCGTCATGCCCATTTGTCACATAAGCGTCCCTACCCTGGCACGGAGGCCACAACAGATTCATCTCTTCAAATTGCCTGGTTTTATAACAGGTCAGCAAAAAAAAAGTTAAAGGATTGCTTTAGTCCCGGTGATCCGGGGTGGGTGCTAGTCCACCTGTAGAAAGTAAGTTTTACGCTTCCACATCGGCAGGCCCCAACACGTATGAGGTGTTATCCGAGAACACATAGAGAGGTGAAACTACGGATACGCAGCCCGGACTGGAGAAAACCGAGTACAGCACCTTATCATGTACATCTGTGAACGCCGGAAGAACAGACGAGACGTTGCATTAAAGAGCTACTGGTCCTGGCTAGTACACCTCTGCGATACCCTCACGGCCGCAGATAAGCCTGTGCCCCGTGAGGCAGAAGTGCGAATAGCCGATTACCCTACAACAGAAGCAAAACAGCGAGAGGCTCGAGAGTTTGCAGCAAGAATAACCAGACTGTGTTCTTCCGAGTTGCCTGGTTACCCGTCTGTAATTACACCATGCATATGTCACTGAGTCCAGGGTAAAAGGTAACGATTTAAGGCCGTTACCGCGTCCCTGAAGCTCGTAGATTGCAAGCACCATTCAGAAGAAGTTCAGAAGATAGCTGAACGCTATGGGGTTATTGAGGAGTCCAAAAGTGAGTGGGCCAGTCACAATTGTTTAGTCTCATTCCCAAAACGGATGTGACGTTGCGATTTTGCACGATTTTAGAAAATTGATATGATGGTTGTACTAAGTGTCACATGCATATCCCCAGGGCCCGGGTCTGGACGAAGCTTCATCGGAGAGACTAGGGACGGTGCTCGGTACTCGCACCATCCCTGGATCTAACTACAGGCTACTTGGCCGGTACCTCCGACCGTAGGGCTAATGAAAAGACAGCCTTATCACCCTGAGGGCATTTTTCAATATGTTGTATTACCGTTGGGCTCATAGGGGCCCCCGCTACCTTAAGGTATATGCGACATAGTGATTGATAAACTGCCCAAAATAGGAGATACGCCTCCGCCTATCTAGATGACATTATCATCTACAGCAAGAATGGGCAGTCACTTGAGACACCACAGTACAGGCGTAGTGAACTCTCTACAGTTGCAGGGGCCTGACTGCAACCCATTAGACAGTGTGTCTGCCGAAGGGACTGGAGGCGACACACGTTGGGGTCATGTGACACCGGGCTGATGGTATAATTTAAACCTCCGATCAGTATCTATTTAGATGAGCTATACAGGGTGGCCTCAACCCAGTGAGAACAAAGCAAGTAGTCAGGGCATTTCCTGGGCATTGTGGGTAAGTACAAGACGGTTTTACACCAAACTTGCCACCATGTCCCGCCTATGAACCGACCTGTGAAGGGTAAAAGGCTGTCATGGTGACGGTGGAAGAACAAGCAGAAGTGTGCTTTTCAGTCGATGACGTCTGAGTTGTGTGCGACTCAGGTCGTGCCAGAGGTGGCACTCTGAGCCCTTTCTGTGGGCACTCAGGCCATCACCAGAGAGGACTCCAGATATATTCCTGCAGTCCCAGACGGCCTAGGACTTGATGTGCACAGAGGTATTTTAAAGTGGCAGTGCTACCTGGGACTATTTTCTGCTTTATTGGTGTCCTCAGGTGCTGGTATCAATGAAAACTGTGACAGAGAAGGGAGTATAAATCACAAATTAAATTTCTGTGTTGGCACTTTGCGATAAATAAGCGGATCTTTATTGTAGTTTGGGCACTCGGCCTCTAAAAGGTTTGCCATCACTGCTATAGGAGACATGGAAGGCCATAACCCATCTTGATCCCATAAACCTCTGACCAAACCCTGAGGGAACAATTCATTAATGGACTTGTTGATGGAAATCAAAGTTGTCAACATGCCCAGGCCTCTTTTCTTGAGTTTAAGGAAATTGCCATTGACATATTAGGGGATCAACCTCCTACTGGACCACAGAAAGAGCCTGAATCCGTGGAAATAGAAGACTCTGCCATCCAACGCAGCCGACATCACCTACTCCTGCAACTACAGAAGCTGCTGGCTTATCAGGACAGGTCCCTAATCTGGCGGACACCCTGCATAAAATAATCGGTTGACGCAATTGGATGTGACTGTCTCCGCTATGAGGAAAAAACCTCCAGAGAACTCTGTACGGTCAGCTACCCTGGATCTGACCAGTGGCTACTGGCAAGTGGCCAAGGCGCCGGAAGACAGAGAGAAGATGGCTTTCACCACCCCAACAGGCCTGTTCGAGTTCAACAACATGCTGTTCGGGCTATGCAACGCCCCAGGCACATTTCAACGGCTGATGGAGAGATGTTTGGGTCACCGAAACTTCAAGACCGTCCTGCTATACTTGGACGACATCATCATCTACTCCAAGACCTATGAAGACCACCTCCACCATCTGGCTGAAGTCTTCCAAATCCTGACCCAACATGGGTTGAAGGTCAAGCCATCCAAGTGCAACCTGCTACAACCTAGCGTCATGTACCTGGGACATGTGGTGAGAACTCATGGAATTGAGCCAGACCCAGAGAAGATTGCAGCTATCCATGACTGGCCTACCCCGTCAACCATACGGGATATCAAAAGCTTCCTGGGATTTGCCAGTTATTACAGGCGCTTTATCCCAAAGTTTGCCCAGCTGGCGGCTCCCCTGCAAGAACTCCTAAGGGGCCTTTCAAAAGAGAGCCAACGTTCCCGAGTATCCATTGAGTGGACAGCCGAACGAGAAGCTGCCTTCCAGATGCTCAAACAACGGTTAACTGAGCCTCCGGTGTTGGGATATCCAGACTACAATCTGCCTTTCACCCTATACACCGATGCCAGGCTAGGGGGCTTGATTATACTCCCAGCTCCAGAATGGAACTGAAAGGGTCATAGCCTACGCCAGCCGTTCCCTCCGAGAACTGGAGCAAAACAACCAGAACTACAGTTCCTCAAGATGGAGTTTTGGGTTAGTGTGGTGTGATCGAAAAGTTCAAGGAGACTACCTGGCTGCATCCTTCTTCACTGCTTCACGACATAATCCCTTGGCGCATGAACACCCGATCATCTGTGAGCACGGAAAACGGTGGGCCTCCAACTTGCCAACTTCAACTTACCATGAGTATCGGTCTGGCAAGACCAATGATAACGCCGACGCTCTGTCCCGTCTCCCTGACCATCCATCTCCACGGATGCTCAGTGGGAAGATGTGAAGATGCCAGCGTTCTATGCCCGGTTTGTATGCCAAGATGCCCAAAGAGTTTACTCCTTACCAACAGAGGCAGCGCCAGCTACTCCTCAAGAAGAGTCAGAGCCCCCTGCGGAAAAGGACCTCTGGATGAATCTTCAGGCTGATTGCCGTGCCATAGGGGAAGTGATGGACTATCTCTCTAGTGGGCGAGTGCCTGAAAGAATCCGCCGGAGAAGAGCTGATGGAGAATTGTCTCAATTGTGGCGCCAGAGAAAGACTCTGAACATGCATCAGGGCCTGTTAAATAGAAGAACTCTGGACCCTATCACTTATAACCGGCTGTACCAGATTGTGATTCCCAGGAGGGACACCAAGATAGTACTGAATATGTACCATGACCAGTCCGGACACTTTGGCGCTCAGAAGACTGAAGCCACCCTCCGAAGGAGCTTCTACTGGGTCAACATGAAGCCTGACATCGAAGCCTGGTGTCGGGAATGCCCAGCCTGCGCCAGTGCTCCAGGAGAGCGACACAATCAAAGGGCCCTTACTCCCTGTGGCCAATGTCCTTAGAGATCCTGGCCTTGGATCATGTGAAGTTGGAGGCCCAGCAGATCCAGTCACACTTATGTCTCACGATCACATCGACCACTATACCAAAATTGTGGTGGGCAGTACCTGTCAGAGACCTATCTGCAAGGACCACCGCAGCGGCCCTGTGGAAGAGCTTCATCCTCCCCTATGGCTGTCCGGACCAGATCTTACGGACCAAGGAACAAGCATTTGAGTCCCAAGTTCCAAGAACTGTGCACTTATATGGCTGTAAAAGATGAGGACCACAGCCTATCATCCCCAAGGCAAACGTGCTTTGCGAGAAGATGATCAGACTCTTACCAACATGCTGAGGAATGTTGCCCCGAATTAGTGTACCTGTACAAACAACACCACTCATTGTCTACAGGATACACCCGTATTATCTGATGTTCGGAGACACGGCCATCTCCCTGCTGATATGACCTGGGACATGGGTCCCCTGATTCCGTCTTTACTCCCCCCGTACTGACTGGGTTCACAAACACTAGAGGCGCCTGGCAAGATGCCAGAGAAGTTGTGGATTGCGGTTGGAAGAGGCCCGAGAGAAACAAAAAAGGGAATTCGATCGTAATGCCTGGGCTGAGCCTTTTGCCCCAGGAGATCGAGTGTGGTTGCGCAACAACCATCCCACCAGTAAGCTAGATGGGCGTGGGGCGTGAGCCAACCTAGTTAGGGACAGTCTCTCCCCTGAAGTCTACGAGATTTCAAGAGGAGACCGTCCACTACTCCGGGTACATAGGAACCAGCTGAAGAGATGTCTTTGTCCTTCTTCCCTATGTCACACACTCTCACTCGACCCCCAACTTACAGACCTCATTGTGTACCCCGGAGAGACCATCATCCCCAACGCAGTCCAATAATGCTACCCTGTGAGGATGATCCGGCTCCAGAGTTCGCAACCCCTGAGGCATCAGAAGCAACTGAGACTCCGACTCCAGGCTGACTGAGGAGGATGAGAGGAGGTTTCCCAACCGGAACTTCGGAGGTCTAAAGGGAGACGAAGGTAAAGCCTGCGTACCTGCAGGAGTACCAAACTGGTGTCACACAGACGGAGGAGGCAGGTAAGCTTTTCTGACACCGAAGACTTACCACCGAAGAAGATACTGAGTAACCCTGATGGGCTGAAAGCCTTCTTCAGGTTACTGTGTATTTTGTACATATGTTATTAATTCTGCTGCTATCCCATTTGGGCTGAGCGCCCGTTAACCATGAGCCGAAACTTTCCTGGGACTCTACCCCTATCTACTTATCTCAGTCAAGAGACATACCTTGAACTGCCCACTGTCATGTGCTATGAAGCACCCCTTCCTCTGCCACAGCAGAGATTCCTACAAAGGACTCTGTCCTCTACACATAGAGGAGACCTTCTCTTTATTGCACTTTTCCCCACATCAAGGGCTGTACCCAGAAGATGGACTTGGATTAAAGACCTTCGTGAGACTTTTGCCCGATACTATCAAGGAAAAGTTGCTATTGACTTTTTATATTGCACTTAATGCCTTCCTTTTAGGTATGGACATTCTGCATGCACTTTTATGCCTTTTCCTTTTAGGTAAAGAGACCTTTTCAATCCAGCTACTCTAAGTAGCCTACCTCTGTAACGTTTGCAATGTAATGGTAAAAGATGTGACCCATGGGCTCCTAAAGCCAATGAGAGTTTACCAAATGTTTGCGCACTGTCAATTTATGCCAGTAGTTTGCACTAACCTATTATAGGCTTTTCAGATTGTAGTGTGGCCATGTGGACCGTCTTCATGTAAACCTGACCGCTTATTATGCCTCAAACCGAAGCTTTGTAAGTGGGGGTAGGTCCGTAAACTGGGGTCCTTAGGGGACCAGGGTTTGTTAAAGATGTAGCACCTGGATACCACTCATACGGGTAATAATGTCAGTCGGCAGGTACTTGTATATTGTATAATGTTTTATTGTGTCACATATGGCAATGTAATGCATATCTACACTATGGGGCACATTACAAGGGTCCGCAGCCGCGAATCCGTCGGGTTTTTCACGAATATTTCCACTCTGCGCTCGATTTTGGCGCAATTGCGCGACTTTCATGCCGACAGAAACCGGGGGTGTGGCCACCGACAACTCCGAAGGATTCGGAAAAAAGCGGAATTAAAAGCCATTGTGTCGCAGATCAAGCACTCACATACACCAGAAAAAAGCAGGTGAACTACGGAGGACCTCGGCGCAGCAGCGACACTGCTGAATATCGACGCATGGACCTTAGTGGATCCCGGCAGAACCCGAATCAGCGCCGGGGATCGCGACTGGACCTGTGTATAGTAAATGTGCCCTATATGTTTGTCGCCAGGGAAGAACTGTTTATATACAAATATACAGGCCTTGGTGCAAGGAGTGGATTACAGTACATGACACCACACCCTTCCTACTGTACAGTTTGGTTTATGGCGTCAGCGAAACTGTCACACTTCGCCTTCACATGTCCTTGTCTTAGTCCGACACCAACCAGTGTGCTGTCTACTAGACCATGGGCGGCTTGTCCATACAGATCATGTAGCCTGCACTTCACCAAAGTGGCCCTTATACCTCTACCTGCCATTGCTTGACGGACCCCCCGGAGGTTCCCGCTGCTGGGCCAGCGGTTGGTCCTCTGCACCCAACCAGTCCGTCGTCAAGCCTAGGGTGGCTCTTTCAAACGCCCGGGGGTATGCAACACCCTGCCAATGCAAGGCAGAGGGGTATTGCGAATACGTCCCACCATGTAGCTGCAGCCTGTGAAGGGTACTGATCAGCCCCACGCAGTCCTGTCAGTCGGTAAGTTGCCTGGTAAGGCAGGAGTTAATTGTTTTATGTGATGTAGGTCCAGCACAATCACAGGTGCTATTATTGTATCGTGAGCTGGGAGTCAATTGGAGGAGTAACCACCATCTTACCAGTGGGAGAGTAACAAAACCCCTGGTCAGGAACAGTTCTAGAGCTCAGTGAGATTTAGAAGAGTTCGAGGAAGAGCTCAGTCAGACAGGGAGTCTGAACAGACTGAGAAGAGTCAGTGCAGCCAGCACACCAGACCAGAGCAGGAGAGCTCAGCTCCCTGCCTGAAGAGTGTAGTAGTAGTCAGTGAGAGGAAAGGGTATCATCATACCTTTAAGGGTGATATCTGAAGCAACCCAGGACAAGCTGAAGCATCCTACTAGGACACAGCTATCTTCCAGGCCTGCCATTGCATCCAAGCTGATTATTACTCCTGTGGCTCCCTCCAACTGCACTCCAGCATTCTAACTATTGTCAAGGCACGGTTGCTACTGTTCCTGTCGGTTCCAATAAAGAACTGAAGTATTTTTGTTCAACGTCTGCTCCGTCTGATCCCTGCTACTACGGCTGTCACCATCACGGGCACCTGTCCACCACAGAGACTCCTACTCTAGACACCAAAGGGTTACCCTCTGGTTCCCCATACCAAGCACCGTGACAATAGGTGCCTAGGCCGCAACCGCCAGCCACTCAGGTACTGCGGGCCCAGCGGTCTCCAGGCCCCCAGAAAAGGCTAGGCCCCCGTGGGGGATGTTGCAATAGTGTAGGACAGAAACCTAGGGGAAACTACACACCATTTAACACTTTTCCCTGGTCCTGTCACAATACACACTCATCCATTATACAGCACATACCCACAATACAGCATAATATACCCACACTAAGTATACTACAGCACATATACCACACACATAAGCAATATATAGCATACACAATCGTATACAGCATATATACACACACATTCACAGTATATACAACATATACACGATATACAGCATATATACAACGAATCCAGTATATACAGGCATATAGGCCACGATTACAGCTATATACACACTCATCCAGTATATACAGCCATACGCACAATACAGTATACACACACATCCATATATACAGCACTGCACAGATATACGCATATATAACACACATCCAGATATACAAAACACATACACACAGAATATACAGCATATATTACACACACATCCAGTATATACAGCACAACACACCAGACATACAGCATATATACACACACATCCTAGTATATACAAACCACATAACACAACAGCATATATACACATGCATCCAGTATATACAGCACACTACGCACAGACCGGGCTCGGCCGCAGTCAGACGGAGGGGGCGCCAGACCGGGCTGGCCACAGTCAGACGGAGGGCGGGCGGCTGGGCTCAGCCACAGTCAGAACGATAGGGGGAGGCGGGGTAGGCCGCAGGTGAAGGGGCGGGCTGGGGAGCGCAGGGGGGCGGGGGGTGAGCAGGGCGGTACCAGAGAGCACAGGGCGGGCGGCCACAGGTGAGGTGGGTAGGGAAAGCAGCGGGTGCTAACCTTCAGCAGCAGCCGTCCACTACCTCTCCGCCCACCTCCTATGGGCATGCAATCAGCCGTGAACTGGGCCCGTAATACGGCGTCACATTCGTGTGGTGGGCCCCCTTGGAGCTCTTGCCGGGTCAGCCTGCGGTGCTTGACGTCGGGCCTGGGACAACAGACTGCCATTTATGAGAAATTATCTTCACCACAGGAACATTTTTTTTAATATACATCTAACTGAAGAAATGTTTATTTACATAGCAGATTAATGAAATGAATGTGAATGCCGACGAGGAATACCCCTTTAAATAATGAAAAAACAACAGGTGCTTGTAACTGATCGCATGTGCTTGAATGGAAAGCATGTGATTGGGTACAAAACACCCACTGTGGTTTGCCGTGACGACAATGGAATGCAGCCTTAGGTATATTTTTACATATACTATATTCCTCATAAGCACCTGTAAGCACCTCTTATACATGTCATGTGTCATTTTGATAACCATGAGGTGTCCCCAGGGGTGAATCAGCCTTTCTGCACACTGAGGCGAGCCATAGAGAGACGCCCCCCACCCCCCCAATACATGTATTATATATGATACGGCGTAGAGAAAATAGATACATCGTGCGCCATGTAGTAAAAAATAGATACTAGCGTACCGCCATGTAGCATAAAAATACTTACAGGGTGCCACCATGTGTATTAATAATGCTTACAGCGTACCGCCATGAATATAAAATGCATACAGTGTACCCGCATGTAGATAAAATACAATAAAGTGTGCCGCCATGTAGTATAAAATGCATACAGCATATCGCCATGTTAAAATAAATAATACAAGCGTGCCACCATGTGTTATAAAATGCATACAGCTACCGCCAGAGTATAAAATGCATACAGCGAGCCGCCATGAGTATATAAATGCATGCAGTGTACTGCCATGTAGATAAAATGCATCAGAGTACCGCCATTTAGTATAAAATGCATACAGCGTGCTGCATAGATGTATAAACTGAATACAGCGTGCCGCCATGTAGTATATAAAATGCATACAGCTTGCCGCATGTAGTATAAAATGCATACAGCGTGCAGCCATGTAGTATAAAATGTATACAGCGTGCAGCCATTGTAAGTATAAAATGCATTACCGCATGCCACCATGTCATATAAAACTGCATACCAATAACCGCCATTAGTATAAAACTACAAACGTCACCATGTAGTATAAACATAGATATAAGTAACCGACATGTTTGTGTAAAATTATTTACAGGTTGCGCCAGTGTAGATATAAAATGATATACAGCATGGGCGCTTCTGTAGTGTAAAACTAAAATTGGACAATGGCCGCATAAGCCCGTATAAATATCACCAATTGCTGCATCTACATATAGCATAGAGTACACACACAGTACAGAGTAATACAGTCGTACACACAGACAGCAAATACACATTATAAACAGTATTACAGTAAAATATACACCAAACATATACAAACTTTCACAAAATATACATATAATATACAATTCTATCCATACATAAATCATCATAAGTTATAGTAACTTTCATCTTGCTATGTCAAGAGTCTTGTGTAGATTTTACATGAATATGATTCACTCCATGTATCAGAGAACCAACATAGAGCTAGGTCCTATGCGGATGAGACGAGCTGCACAACACGGGCTGAGCTCTTTCCGGCCATCATGACTGATCACATTATCATGACACAGCGCAGGTCCTCAGCTTCCTAGAATTTTCCTTTAAAATCTGGGTGCAGGAAGAGCACGAGGTTTTGTGAGGATTCTATGGGGTCTATGAATGAGGCGTCCATAATGCATCAACTTTGTGCATGAGCTGTGGTGCCCGGTTCCATTAGCAGTGGCACCGCCGCCTGCAGTGTGATGTATACGCGTGCTGGGAGGGGAAGCTTCCCCCTGACATGTAGAATACCAGGACACTGGCATTACTGCCTAGGGTGAATAGAGGGTCCTGCCACCTGCTCCAACCATGGACCTTGGTGGTATTTAATATTAGAAGTAGTATAAATGTATTGTTTATGGTCCTGCCAGATTGTACACCACATTTTGCTAAAATCAGATCACAAACGGCGAGCAGAGTTCTTGTGTGCTGTTTGCCAGATTGGTTTATTTTACTGCAGAGTTCAGGAATACTACTTTCTCACAAACTGCTGAAAGTATACAATTCCCGTATCATTGAGGCAACGTCGAACTGTGAACTGAACTCACATGCCGGTTAATAATAATATTCCTTGATTTAATAGCGCAACAATGCCGCGCGGTTGCACACAGCTTCCCTAATCGGATTTTTAGCAGATCTGAGTGAAGTAAGTGTTAATTTCGCTAACAATTTTTTTTAATGCGGCAGTTTTTCTGAATCCGTCAGGTTTACGTCGGCCACCGCCCCCGATTTCCGGTCGGGGCATCCGGCACCGATTCGCCACAAATCCGCTATCAACGGTGACTCCAAAAATCCCGGGGCAATTCAGGGGCAAACGACATGAAGCCTGACATCGAAGCCTGGTGTCGGGAATGCCCAGCCTGCGCCATTGCTCCAGGAGAGCGACACAATCAAAGGGCCCCTCTACATCCCTTTGTGAGCCAATGTCCCTTAGAGATCCTGGCCTTGGATCATGTGAAGTTGGAGCCCAGCAGATCCAGTGACACATATGCTCTCACGATCATCGACCACTATACCAAATTTGTGGTTGCAGTACCTGTCAGAGACCTATCTGCAAGGACCACCGCAGCGGCCCTGTGGAAGAGCTTCATCCTCCCCTATGGCTGTCCGGACCAGATCCTTACGGACCAAGGAACAGCATTTGAGTCCCAAGTCTTCAAGGAGCTGTGCACACTTCCAAGGAACTGTGCCTATATGGCTGTAAAAGCGAGGACCACAGCCCTCATCCCCAAGGCAAACGTGCTTTGGAGAAGAGAATCAGACTCTACCAACATGCGAGGACTGTTGCCCCGATGGTGACCTGTACAACAACACACTCATTGCTCTACAGGATAACCCGTATTATCTGATGTTCGGAGAACCGGCCATCTCCCTGCTGATATGACCTGGGACATGGGTCCCCTGTTCCTGTCTTTAATCCCCCAGTACTGACTGGGTTCACAAACACTAGAGGCGCCTGGAAGATGCCAGAGAAGTTTTGGATTGCGGTTGGAAGAGGCCCGAGAGAAACAAAAAAAGGGACTCGATCGTAATGCCTGTGCTGAGTCTTGCCCCAGGAGATCGAGTTGGTTGCGCAACCACCATTCCACCAGTAAGCTAGATGGCGTGGGAGCGTGAGAACCTAGTTAGGGACAGTCTCTCCCCTGAAGTCTACGAGATTTCAAGAGGAGACCGTCCACTACTCGGGTACATAGGAACGGCTGAAGAGATGTCTTTGTCCTTCTTCCCCTATGTCCACACCTCTCACCTCGACCCCCAACTTACAGACCTCATTGTGTACCCCGGAGAGACCATCATCCCCAACGCAGTCTCCAATACTGCTACCTGTGGAGGATGATCCGGCCAGAGTTGCAACCTGAGGCATCAGAGCAACTGAGACTCCGACTCCAGCGCCTGACTGAGGAGGATGATGAGGAGGTTCTCCCAACCGGAACTTCGGAGGTCTCAAAGGGAGCGAAAGGTAAAGCCCTGCGTCACTGCAGGAGTACCAAATGGTGTCACACAGACGGGGAGGCAGGTACGCTTTTCTGACACCGAAGGACTTCCCACCGAAGAAGATACTGAGTAACCCTGATGGGCTGAAAGCCTTCTTCAGGTACTGTGTATTTTGTACATTGTGTATTATTTCTGCGCTATCCCATTGGGGAGCGCCCGTTAACCATAGAGCCCGAACTTTCCTGGGACTCTACCCTATCTATATCTCAGTCAAGAGACATACCTTGAACTGCCCACTGTCATGTGCTATGATAAGCACCCTTCCTCTGCACAGCAGAGATTCCTACAAAGGACTCGTCCTCTACACATAGAGGACCCCCTTTCTTTCTTTTTTTTATTTTCACTTTTCCCCACATCAAGGGCTGTACAGAAGATGGACTTTGCTATTAAAGACCTTCTGTGAGACTTTTGGCCAATACTACAAGGAAAAGTTGCTATTGACTTTTATATTGCACTTAATGTTCCTTTTTAGGTATGGACATTCTGCATGCACTTTTATGCCTTTTCCTTTTTAGGTAAAGAGACATTTCCTATCCAGCTACTCTAAGTAGCCTACCTTGTAACGTTTGCAATTTACTGTTATCAGATGGTACTGTGAGAAAGTGAGAGGGGTTGTGTGGGAAAACCATATTGATCTTACAGGCAGATGAAATGCTTTTTGGTGGGTAAAAGCCCCTGGGTTTGTCTGCAGGTACCCAAGGGTTAATGCCGACATGAATAAGCAGGATAGTCTGTTTGGTCTGTGTTGGCTAGCTAACACAGGACACATTGGTAAGTCCGTCTGGGCCTGCTTATTATGGAGTAGCGGGGTAGGAGGGTACGTGGGACTCTACTCACACGGGGCTTCGAGTATGGGCTTTTGTATAGACCAAGTGTGCAGGTCACAGGCCCTCGTTAGGGCCTGATGTAAGTCTGCAGGCCAGAAGCAGTAGGGGAGGCACTAGCTGGAGAGCTGAAAGCGAGATGGCATCTACAGCAAAGGTAAATGAGGGTCTCCTGTCTTGCTGATGGCAGAGCCGTGGCCAGGCAGCTGGTACCGGATAGAAGGGTCTCCAAAATGTATTAGCAGCGCCTAGCCGGGCAGGAAATACTTTATATAGTTTTTGATGTGGACCTAAGCCCAAGGCTGAATTTGTGGTATGTTTTGCAAGTGGAATAATACACACTTAAGTTGCGACTTGTAAAACCTGCGTGTGTTCCGATTCTGCACTGCTACCAGTAACTACAGGAGCAATTCCCCAATATGGTGGATTGGAGGGGCCAAGTGCAGTGAAGTTACACTAGTGCATGTCTGGAAGTTTGACAGCATGAGCTGCAGCCCACAGATCATGGAGGAGTTAATAAGCGTTGTCCGTCAACGTGCAGCAGCAAGAGCACAACAGATTGCTGCTCAGCAGATAAACAGCCATTGACCGCTGATCGCAAGGACTGTCCCAGCAATGGGTGATAGGACGCCAGGAAAGAGGTCCGCCAAAGCTATGACCAAGATGACCGCGAGGATGATGTGGAGGGCCTATTGACAGGCTTGAGGAGGGTGGCCAACCGAGAGAGGTTGCCAAGCAACCAAGGGCAGAGGTGTTGGCCCCCTCCTCGTCCGCTGATCCCCAAGCAGGCATAATACGACCTGAGCGAGGAGGATGCACGGACTAACTCCAAGGTAAAGGCAGAGATCGTGGCCCAGACTAGGAGTGGATCCGCATGTACGCGCTCAAAGAGTGATAGATCGGAGATACCAGGAGGCGCACACCCGAGGGGGCAGAGCACCAACTTGTTCACTTGGTCGAAGTGGTCAGCGGAGACATCAACCCCCAAGCCCAGGGGATGGTCGAGAAGGGGGTTTGGACGTTCCTGAGGGGGGGGGGGGGGGGGGCCGTTTTTTTTTTGGGGTGCGATCCAACAATGTGGTGGGCCACGGGGACCCGTCTGCTGCCGTGTGCGTGGTGGTTGGTGGCGAGGTTTTGTGCACTCAGGCCCAACAAAGAAAGCCCTTTTATACAAGCACAGGGCCTAAGGCACGGAAGGTCTTGTCACCCCAATATTCCCGGGGCAGGACAACGCCCAATGTCCGGGAAGTACCAGGGGAGGAGAGGGGGGAGGCTCCACCTGTTGGACCTGCCATGAGACCAGGTCATATGCAGCCCATTGCCCCAATTCCCAGGCCCATGGATGCAGTTCCCAGAAGGTTTCTTCTATGCTGCCCCTGTCTCACAGCTACTAGCCCGATTGATGTAGAGCGCCACTGTGGCCGGGTGATGTGGCCGGGCCTCCCGCGTTGGCCCCTGTGGACTAGGCCGTCGGGTGCCCTTGATTAATGGGTCCCTTCACGACAACATCTAGTGATGACAGCCCGCTACTCGCCCCCTCATCTTGCTTTACCCGTAGACCCTATGCGCTTCCGCGACCCTCACGTGAACCAAGAACCTAAATAGTAAGAAGTTAACGTCGCACTCCCTATGGGGACCGTAAAGGGAATTACTACCACCACCAAAGTTATTACCCTTCCATCGACCTCTGACGGCCGAGACACTACATGAGGCAGCGCGTGCGCTCTAAGATAGCCCCAGAACTTAACCTTGGGACGGGACTTCCCTCATGTGTCTGGCCTCTATGGCGGGGAGAACCAAGAGCTTTGGGGGTTGTTCCCTGTGTTGTCTTGGTCAGATCTCACTGTACGCCGAGCTCCATGAGACCCAGACTCTGGAGTCCTCGTTCCACGTGACGTGGGCGATCCGCTGTATCCTATGCAAGCATGGAAGTTTAAGTGTTTCCATAGATGTCCTGGCAGGCCGAAAATGCACGGAGGCTACAGATGACAGGTCGACCGCAGTTGTAGGATTTGGAGGCCCTATCCCCGTGACAATTTGGAACGACCCAATACTCCTAGGAACCCCACTCCTGGTCCGCCCGACATGTAGAATGTGGTAGAAATTAATGGCGACCTACAGATCACCCAGGTGCGGATACAGTTGTTCCCTCGGTGCGTGGTAAATCCAGGAGTTATTGTAACGCCATTCGATAAGGTCCACGGTGTGAAACCACCGGGAGCACGCTTAATCGCCCCCCCGCTACCCCCCTCCAGTCCATAGTATGTCCGATTGTTTGTCGATTAGACACCCTTTCACATAAGATGAGATGGGAGGGCCACACCTGAGTCACCCAAAAACTGGAACGCATCTTGCAGCGTTTTACTGGCCAGGAGTGTATGCTAGGGTAAAGTATGTTGAAAACTTGCCCTGATTGTCACTTGCCTGCTCATGGTAGCACTTCGAAGTCCGTTGGTACCTCTGCCCATTATTGAGGTACCCTTTGAAGGGTCGCCATGGATTGGTAGGTCCTTTAGTTAAATCTGCTCGGGGGCCATCAGACATATCCTGGTAGTATGGACTATGCTACCGATATCCTGAGGCCATCCCATGACGGCAACACTCTGCGAACTAATGTAAAGCGTTTGTTTGCCCTGTTCTGCCGGGTGGGGACCTACCAAGGAGATCCTCACAGATCACATCTAAGGGGACTCATTTATGTCAAAAGTCACCAAGGAGCTATGTCGGACCTTAATACTAAAAAGTTACGCACTCTGTGATACCATCTCGACGGAGGCTTGGTAGAACGTCAACAAAACTTTAAAGAGTATGCTAAAACAGGTGGGAAAAAGGATGGGAAGGAGGGGATGTATATTGCCCATATTATGTTCGCCATCCGAGAGGTACCACAAGCATTACTGGGTTCTCACCGTTTGAGTTAGTGATATGGCAGACATCCCAGCGGGTCTCCAGGACATAGGCCAACGGAGTTATTTTGCTATCGAGAGAAACACGAAGACCCCACCCCCACAAAAAGTGTAATTACCATATAGCAGATATGCAGGACAGTGGTCGGCAAGCCGTCATGCCCATTTGTCACATAAGCGTCCCTACCCTGGCACGGAGGCCACAACAGATTCATCTCTTCAAATTGCCTGGTTTTATAACAGGTCAGCAAAAAAAAAGTTAAAGGATTGCTTTAGTCCCGGTGATCCGGGGTGGGTGCTAGTCCACCTGTAGAAAGTAAGTTTTACGCTTCCACATCGGCAGGCCCCAACACGTATGAGGTGTTATCCGAGAACACATAGAGAGGTGAAACTACGGATACGCAGCCCGGACTGGAGAAAACCGAGTACAGCACCTTATCATGTACATCTGTGAACGCCGGAAGAACAGACGAGACGTTGCATTAAAGAGCTAC
Organism: Engystomops pustulosus; assembly: GCA_019512145.1. Taxonomy (NCBI): domain Eukaryota; kingdom Metazoa; phylum Chordata; class Amphibia; order Anura; family Leptodactylidae; genus Engystomops; species Engystomops pustulosus. The sequence goes on from CM033644.1 coordinate 78,974,246, forward strand.
TGGTCCTGGCTAGTACACCTCTGCGATACCCTCACGGCCGCAGATAAGCCTGTGCCCCGTGAGGCAGAAGTGCGAATAGCCGATTACCCTACAACAGAAGCAAAACAGCGAGAGGCTCGAGAGTTTGCAGCAAGAATAACCAGACTGTGTTCTTCCGAGTTGCCTGGTTACCCGTCTGTAATTACACCATGCATATGTCACTGAGTCCAGGGTAAAAGGTAACGATTTAAGGCCGTTACCGCGTCCCTGAAGCTCGTAGATTGCAAGCACCATTCAGAAGAAGTTCAGAAGATAGCTGAACGCTATGGGGTTATTGAGGAGTCCAAAAGTGAGTGGGCCAGTCACAATTGTTTAGTCTCATTCCCAAAACGGATGTGACGTTGCGATTTTGCACGATTTTAGAAAATTGATATGATGGTTGTACTAAGTGTCACATGCATATCCCCAGGGCCCGGGTCTGGACGAAGCTTCATCGGAGAGACTAGGGACGGTGCTCGGTACTCGCACCATCCCTGGATCTAACTACAGGCTACTTGGCCGGTACCTCCGACCGTAGGGCTAATGAAAAGACAGCCTTATCACCCTGAGGGCATTTTTCAATATGTTGTATTACCGTTGGGCTCATAGGGGCCCCCGCTACCTTAAGGTATATGCGACATAGTGATTGATAAACTGCCCAAAATAGGAGATACGCCTCCGCCTATCTAGATGACATTATCATCTACAGCAAGAATGGGCAGTCACTTGAGACACCACAGTACAGGCGTAGTGAACTCTCTACAGTTGCAGGGGCCTGACTGCAACCCATTAGACAGTGTGTCTGCCGAAGGGACTGGAGGCGACACACGTTGGGGTCATGTGACACCGGGCTGATGGTATAATTTAAACCTCCGATCAGTATCTATTTAGATGAGCTATACAGGGTGGCCTCAACCCAGTGAGAACAAAGCAAGTAGTCAGGGCATTTCCTGGGCATTGTGGGTAAGTACAAGACGGTTTTACACCAAACTTGCCACCATGTCCCGCCTATGAACCGACCTGTGAAGGGTAAAAGGCTGTCATGGTGACGGTGGAAGAACAAGCAGAAGTGTGCTTTTCAGTCGATGACGTCTGAGTTGTGTGCGACTCAGGTCTACTTATCTCAGTCAAGAGACATACCTTGAACTGCCCACTGTCATGTGCTATGATAGCACCCCTTCCTCTGCCACAGCAGAGATTCCTACAAAGGACTCTGTCCCTCTACACCTAGAGGAGACCCTTTGCTTCTTTATTGCACTTTTCCCCACGTCAAGGGCTGTACCCAGAAGATGGACTTTGCTATGAAAGACCTTCTGTGAGACTTTTGCCAACTACAAGGAAAAGTTGCTACTTTATTGCTACTGACTTATTATATTGCACTAATGCCTTCCTTTTCAGGTACGGACATTTTGCTTGCCCTCTTATTGCCTTTTCCTTTTTTTGGTAAAGAGACATTTTATCTTGCTACCCTGAGTAGCCTACCTCTGTAACGTTTGCAACGCTATGTTATAAGATGTGTACCCATTGGGCTCCTAAGCCAATGAGAGTTTACAATATGTTTGCACACTGTCAAGTTATGTCAGTAGTTTGCATTAACCTTTAATAGGCTTTCCAGATTGTAGTGTGGCTGTGTCGGACCGTCTCTATGTAAACCCTGACCGCAATCTTATGCCTCAAACCGAAGCTTCGTAAGTGGGGGTAGTCCGTAAACTGCGGGTCCTTAGGGGACCGGGGGTGTTAAAGATGTAGCACCTGGATGCCACTCATACACGGGTAAGAATGCCAGTCAGCAGGTACTTGTATATTGTATAATGTCTTATTGTGTCACATATGCCAATGTAATGCATATCTACAGTATATAGTTGTCGCCAGGGAAGAAGTGTTCATGAAACAAATATAAAGGCCCTGGTGCAAGGAGTGGATTACAGTGCATGACACCACACCTTTCATATTGTACAATTTGGTTTAATGGCGTCAGCAACCAACGATCACACTTCACATACACGTGTCCTTGTCTTAGTCCGACACCAACCCAGGTGCCTGTCTCCAGGACCATGGGCGGTTTGTCCCTACAGTTCATGTAGCCTGCACTTCACAGAAGTGCCCTTAAAGTATCTACCTCTACCGGCCATCACTTGCACGGACACCCCAGAGGTTCCCCGCTGCTGGCCAGCGTTTGGTCCTCTGCGCCCCAACCAGTCCGTAGTCGAGCCGAGGGCGGCTCTTTCAATTGCCCTGGGGGTATGCAACACCCTCGCCGATGCAAGGCAGAGGAGTGGTTGCGAATACGTCCCAAAAGAGAAAGGGTCTCCTCTATGTGTAGAGGGACAGAGTCCTTTGTAGGAATCTCTGCTGTGGCAGAGGAAGGGGCTTATAATAGCACATGACAGTGGGCAGTTCAAGGTAGTCTCTGACTGGATAAGTAGATAGGGGTAGAGTCCCAGGAAAGTTTCGGGCTCTATGGGTTAACGGGCGCTCAGCCCAAATGGGATAGCAGCAGAATTAAATACACATATGTACAAAATACACAGTACCTGAAGAAGGCTTTCAGCCCATCAGGGGTTACTCAGTATCTTCTTCGGTGGTAAGTACTTCGGTGTCAGAAAGCGTTACCTGCCTCCTCCGTCTGTGTGACACCAGTTTACTCTGCAGGTAAGCAGGAGCTTTTACCTTTCGGCTCCCTTTGAACCTCCGAAGTTCCGGTTGGGAGAACCTCCTCATCATCCTCCTCAGTCAGGCGTGGAGTCGGAGTCTCAGTGCTTATGGACTCAGGGGTTGGAACTCTGGAGCCGGATCATCCCCACAGGTAGCAGTATTGGAGACTTGCGGTTGGGATTGGTCTCTCCGGATTGCACTTTTCCCCACATCAAGGGCTGTACCCAGAAGATGGACTTTGCTATTAAAGACCTTCTGTGAGACTTTTGCCAGATACTACAAGGAAAAGTTGCTATTGACTTTTTATATTGCACTTAATGCCTTCCTTTTTAGGTATGGACATTCTGCATGCACTTTTATGCCTTTTCCTTTTTAGGTAAAGAGACATTTTCATATCCAGCTACTCTAAGTAGCCTACCTCTGTAACGTTTGCAATGTTAATGGTATAAGATGTGTACCCATTGGGCTCCTAAGCCAATGAGAGTTTACCAAATGTTTGCGCACTGTCAATTTATGCCAGTAGTTTGCACTAACCTATTATAGGCTTTTCAGATTGTAGTGTGGCCATGTCGGACCGTCTTCATGTAAACCCTGACCGCTATCTTATGCCTCAAACCGAAGCTTTGTAAGTGGGGGTAGTCCGTAAACTGCGGGTCCTTAGGGGACCAGGGGTGTTAAAGATGTAGCACCTGGATACCACTCATACAGGAGTAATAATTTCAGTCGGCAGGTACTTGTATATTGTATAATGTCTTATTGTGTCACATATGGCAATGTAATGCATATCTACACTATGGGGCACATTTACTAAGGGTCCGCAGCCGCGAATCCGTCGGGTTTTTCACGAATATTTCCACTCTGCGCTCGATTTTTGGCGCAATTGCTCCGACTTTCATGCGACAGAAACCGGGGGTGTGGCCACCGGACAACCCGAAGGATTCGGAAAAACCGCGGAATTTAAAAAGCCATTTGTGTCGCAAGATCAAGCACTCACATACACCAGAAAAAAGCAGGTGAACTCCGGAGGACCTCGGCGCAGCAGCGACACCTGCTGAATATCGACGCATGGACCTTAGTGGATCCCGGCAGAACCCGAATCAGCGCCGGGGATCGCGACTGGACCGTGTAAGTAAATGTGCCCCTATATGTTTGTCGCCAGGGAAGAACTGTTTATATAACAAATATACAGGCCTTGGTGCAAGGAGTGGATTACAGTACATGACACCACACCTTTCCTACTGTACAGTTTGGTTTAATGGCGTCAGCGACCAACTGTCACACTTCGCCTTCACATGTCCTTGTCTTAGTCCGACACCAACCCAGGTGCCTGTCTCTAGGACCATGGGCGGCTTGTCCATACAGATCATGTAGCCTGCACTTCACCAAAGTGCCCTTATTTACCTCTACCTGCCATTGCTTACACGGACCCCCCGGAGGTTCCCCGCTGCTGGCCAGCGGTTGGTCCTCTGCACATCAACCAGTCCGTAGTCAAGCCTAGGGTGGCTCTTTCAACTGCCCCGGGGGTATGCAACACCCCTGCCAATGCAAGGCAGAGGGGTTATTGCGAATACGTCCCACCATGTAGCTTGCAGCCTGTGAAGGGTCTGATCAGCCCCACAGCATGTCACTGTCAGCGGTAGAGTCTGCCTGGTAAGGCAGGAGTTAATTGTTTTATGTGATGTAAGTCCAGCAACCAATCACAGGTGCTATATATTGTATCTGTGAGCTGGGATGCAATTGGAGGAGTAACCACCATCTTACCAGTGGGAGTAACAAAACCCCTGGTCAGGAAAGTTCTAGAGCTCAGTGAGATTTAGAAGAGTTCAGAGGAAGAGCTCAGTCAGACCAGGGAGTCTGAACAGACTGAGAAGAGTCAGTGCAGCCAGCACACCAGACCAGAGCAGGAGAGCTCAGCTCCCTGCCTGAAGAGTGTAGTGAGTTAGTCAGTGAGAGGAAAGGGGTATCATCCTACCTTTAAGGGTGATATCTGAAGCAACCCAGGACAAGCTGAAGCATCCTACTAGGACACAGCTATCTTCCAGCCTGCCATTGCATCCAAGCTGATGATCTACTCCTGTGGCTCCCTCCAACTGCATCTCCAGCATTCTACTATTTGTCAAGGCACGTTGCTACTGTTCCTGTCGGTTCCAATAAAGAACTGTAAGTTATTTTTGTTCAACGTCTGCCTCCGTCTGATCCCTGCTACTACGGCTGTCACCATCACGGGCACCCTGTCCACCACACAGAGACTCCTACTCTAGACACCAAAGGGTTACCCTCTGGTTCCCCATACCAAGCACCGTGACAATAGTGTGCCTAGGCCGCAACCGCCAGCCACTCAGGTACTGCGGGCCCCAGCTGTCTCCAGGCCCCCAGAAAAGGCTAGGCCCCGGTGGGGGATGTTGCAATAGTGTAGGACAGAAACCTAGGGGAAACATACACACCATTTAACACTTTTCCCCTGGTCCTGTCACAATACACACTCATCCATTATATACAGCACATACCCACAGATATACAGCATATATACACACACATCTAGTATATACAGCACATATACACACACATCCAGAATATATAGCATACACACTGGTATACAGCATATATACACACACATCAAGTATATACAACATATACGCACTGATATACAGCGTATATACACACGCATCCAGTATATACAGCATATAGACACAGATATACAGCATATATACACACTCATCCAGTATATACAGCACATACGCACAGATATACAGCATATATACACACACACATCCAGTATATACAGCACATACGCACAGATATACAGCATATATACACACACATCCAGTATATACAACACATACACACAGATATACAGCATATATACACACACATCCAGTATATACAGCACATACACACAGACATACAGCATATATACACACACATCCAGTATATACAACACATACACACATACAGCATATATACACATGCATCCAGTATATACAGCACATACGCACAGACCGGGCTCGGCCGCAGTCAGACGGAGGGCGCGCAGACCGGGCTCGGCCACAGTCAGACGGAGGGCGGGCAGGCTGGGCTCAGCCACAGTCAGACGTAGGGCGCGCAGGCCGGGGTAGGCCGCAGGTGAAGCGGGCGGGCTGGGGAGCGCAGGGCGGGCCGGGGAGCGCAGGGCGGTCCAGAGAGCACAGGGCGGGCGGCCACAGGTGAGGTGGGTAGGGCAAGGCAGGGCTGCTAACCTTCAGCAGCAGCCGTCCCACTACCTCTCCGCCCACCTCCTATGCGGCCTGCAATCAGCCGTGAACCTGGGCCCCGTAATACGGCGTCACATCGTTGTGCTGGGCCCCCATTGGAGCTCTTGCCCGGGTCAGCCGGGTGCTGACGTCGGGCCTGGGACAACACGACTACATTTATGAGAAATTATCTTCACACAGGAACATTTTTTTTAATAACATCTAACTGAAGAAATGTTTATACATGGCAGATTAATGAAACTGAATGTGAATGCCCAGACGAGAATACCCCTTTAAATAATGAAAAAACAACAGGTGCTTGTAACTGATCGCATGTGCTTGAATGGAAACGCATGTGATTGGGTCAAGCAACACCCACTGTGGTTTGCCGTGACGCCACATGTGAATGCAGCCTTATGTATATTTCTTACATATACTATATTCCTCATAAGCACCTGAAGCACCTCTTATACATGCTCACTGCTGTCATTTTTGATAACCATGAGGTGTCCCCAGGGGTGAATCAAGCCTTTCTGCTACCTGAGGCGAGCCATAGAGAGACGCCCCCACCCCCCCAATACATGTATTATATATGATACGGCGTAGAAAATAGATACATCGTGCCGCCATGTAGTAAAAAATAGATACAGCGTACCGCCATGTAGCATAAAATACATACAGGGTGCCACCATGTAGTATAAAATGCTTACAGCGTACCGCCATGAAGTATAAAATGCATACAGTGTACCGCCATGTAGTATAAAATACATAAAGTGTGCCGCCATGTAGTATAAAATGCATACAGCATATCGCCATGTAAAATAAAATAAATACAGCGTGCCACCATGTGGTATAAAATGCATACAGCGTACCGCCATGTAGTATAAAATGCATACAGCGAGCCGCCATGTAGTATAAAATGCATGCAGTGTACTGCCATGTAGTATAAAATGCATTCAGAGTACCGCCATTTAGTATAAAATGCATACAGCGTGCTGCCATATAGTATAAACTGAATACAGCGTGCCGCCATGTAGTATAAAATGCATACAGCTTGCCGCCATGTAGTATAAAATGCATACAGCGTGCAGCCATGTAGTATAAAATGTATACAGCGTGCAGCCATGTAGTATAAAATGCATACAGCATGCCACCATGTAATATAAAATGCATACAGAATACCGCCATTTAGTATAAAATACATACAACGTGCCACCATGTAGTATAAAATAGATATAATGTACCGCCATGTTGTGTAAAATTCATACAGCGTGCCGCCATGTAGTATAAAATGAATACAGCATGGCGCCATGTAGTGTAAAACTAAAATTGACATGGCGCAGAAGCCCTGATAAATATCACCAATGCTGCATATACATACAGCATATATACACACACATACAGTATATACATCTACACACATACAGCAAATACACATGTATAAACAGTATATACAGAAAATATACACACACATGCATACAACTTTCACAGAATATACATATATATACACACATCTATACATACATAAATCATCATAAGTTATAGTACTTCATCTTTCTTATGTCAAGAGTCTTGTGTAGATTTTACATGAATAGGATGTCACTCATGTACAGAGCAACACACATAGAGCTAAGGTCTATGGGATGAGACTGAGCTGCACAACAAAGGGCTGAGCTCTTCCGGCCACATGACTGATCACATGATCATGACATCACCGCAGGTCCTTCAGCTTCCTAGAATTTTCCTTTTAACCTTCTGTGGCAGGAGAGCACGAGGTTTGTGAGTGATATCTATGGGGTCTATGCTGAGGCGTCCATACATGCATCACTTTGTGCAGAGCTGTGGTGCCCGGGTCCATTAGCAGTGGCACCGCCTGCAGTGTGATGTATGACTCGTGCTGGGAGGGGAAGCTTCCCCCTGACATGTAGAATCCAGGACACTGCAATACTGCTAGGGTGAGATAGAGGGTCCTGCACTGCTCAACCATGGACCTTGGCTGGTATTTAATATTAGAAGGCATAAATGTATTGTTAAAGTCCTGCAGATTGTACCCACATTTTGCATACATCAGGTCACAAAGGCAGCAAGTTCTTGTGTGCATGTTTGCCAGCTTGTTTTATGTTACTGCAGAAGATTCAAGGAATATATTTCTCACAATACTGAAAGTAATACAATTCCCATATATTTGAGCAACGTAGAACTGTTGAACTGAACTCAGCATGCCGGTTTAATAATAATAATTCCTTGATTTACATAGCGCACACAGATTGCGCAGCGCTGCACACAGCTTCCCTAATCGGTTTAGCAGATCTGAGTGAAGGTAAGTGTAATTTTCGCTACACATTTTTTTTTAAATGCGGCAGTTTTTCTGAATCCGTCAGGTTTTCGTTCGGCCACGCCCCCGATTTCCGTCGCGTGCATGCCGGCACCGATGCGCCACAATCCGATCACGTGCTCCAAAATCCCGGGGCAATTCAGGGGAAATCGGCGCAAATCGGAAATATTCGTGTAACACGTCGGGAAAACGTTAATCGGGCCCTTAGTAAATGACCCCCATAATGTAAAATAACCTGCACAAACATATAAATGACAGATATTTAGATAATCCTCCAGCAGCAGTGACTATCCCTAGACACTTCTTCCTCTCATATTCATTGTATTAATGAGTGATTCTGCGGGGATACTTTCTCTAGAATATAACAGAGCAGATCTCTGTGGTCACGGCATGAGTCTTATGTAGGATCTCAGGGGGATTTCCAGACTTGTTTCTACAAGGAAACTACTTTTAGCTACCATGTTATTGACGTGTCTTCATTAACCCTCTTCTACCTACCGGTAGTTGAATTTTCATTTTGCCTTATACTAACTGCTTTACAGGTGTCTCTTCTATGGGCATTGGTCTAGGTGTTTGGATTTGTATAAATCGCATAGATGCATAATTCTAACCATGTTAAATTCTTATAATTCCTCATCTATAGGATGCTGCGGTGTATACAACATATTTGGAAGTCACCTCCATATTCTTGCCTACATCAGGGGGTTATGCATCCAGTCAGGATGACACCAAAGGACTATACAAACAAGATAAAATGGTTGGCCTCGGCAAGAGAAATCTCCACGTCTCTTCCATTACAGAATTCCCAGCAACCAGGGTCCTCAAAGCCTCCAATATCATTGCGAACAAGACTGCTTGTTAGCTTTATTATTGGAGGAACTGCCGTGGGAATCTGGCAATATCTCCGGTGGGAGAAAAGGGAGAAGAAGAAGCTGGAACGCATTGAGCAGCTCCGTACTATAGCAGTTGGTCAGGGAGACTTTAGCCTTACTGATCATAATGGCCAGCCCTGCAGTAAAAAAAACTTGAGAGGTAACTGGGTGTTGATGTACTTTGGCTTTACTCATTGTCCTGATATTTGTCCGGATGAATTGCAGAAACTGAGTTCTACAGTGTCCCAGTTGGACAAGGACCCTTCTTTGCCCCCTGTGCTGCCTGTGTTTATTTCAGTGGACCCAGAGCGTGATAATATTGCAGCACTAGCAAAGTATGTTAGCGAATTCCATCCACGTCTCAAGGGTCTGACCGGCACGGAGGAGCAGATAAAGGCGGTAGCTCAGGCATATCGTGTGTACTACAGCTTAGGACCTCGGGATGAGGATAATGATTACATTGTCGATCACACCATTATCATATATCTGCTGAATCCTGATGGACTGTTCACGGATTACTATAACAGGAGTAAAAGTGATCATGAGATAGCTGAAAGTATAAAAAGACATATGAAGACCTACAAGTCAATATTCAGCTGATAGTTTGGCACATTTTGCCACTGAACTGTAAACTTTTTCAGCTTTTCTATTTACTTGGGCCCAAGATGTTTTGGGGACATTTTACCTTGGCGATTACAATATCGTAAATCTTAACTATGATGATGCACAAAAGATGGCAATAAAATATTATTGAAGCTGTCAGTCAGTGTATGCATTCTTTATAAGATGGTTCATGCATATAAATGTCACCCGTGGTGGCCATTGGCATAAAATTGGAAAAACTATTGAGCGTTTCCATTTTTTCCCATCAGTGTTTTCAGTGTTGGAAACTCTAAAACTATTCATATTACACTCCACATGAAACTTTAGGCTGTACTATTCAGTTTTGTGTGCTATTTTATAGGACAACACTGTACACTCTGCATATTGCTGTCATAAATAGAACGTTGTTACAATTCACTTTTGCTCTTGGCTTCATAATACTGATGCATGAACTTGTACTGTTATGTATTCCTAAGCAGATGCTACTTCTGTGCAGTGAAAAAATATAACTGATTATACACACCAAGTATCAAGTAGCTCTTAGCAAGCATGGGTGACAGATTAAGAAGTACATAGTTCAGCAGATCAGGGTATACTTATACTCTCATATATTTAAAGGATGACACAATCTCTACCTGACCCATAGAGACCTCCACCTCTCGTGTGGAACCCCAATTCGTAGTAAGCTTGGAATATTTTCTATAATCATTAATCAGTCCCACACACATCCTCCGCAAACAACCTTGTCATCTGCATAGTGACACCCACTAATTGATGGTAGTAGAAACCTTTTTCAGAAAGCAAGCCATTATCCCTTACCTAAAGGCCAGAATGTAAAAGCTGCACCCACTACAGAAAGTGGAGGCCATCAAATCTTCACCACCCAAAAAAAAAAAGGAATTAGTCCTTCAGTAATTCGGTTTCCATAAGTCCACCAAGACGGCCCCCTGGAGGTTGCTTCCCCTTCCTCTGTAGGGACAGGAAATTGAGAACATTTAAGGCTCCTCCCTCAACCTCCCACCAGTGTTTTACCAAATAACTACACCAGTATAGGTTTCAACTCAATTTTATTTAGTATGTTACAGTCACACACATTATTTACAGAAGAAGATACACAAAAAGGGGGAGTGAAATATTAGGGCCGTCATGGTGGACTTATGGAAACCCACTTCGTCCCCCATGACGGCCCCCTGGTGACAAATTATCCCGTTAGGGAGGGACCACAGCCTGAATAACTTTGCGGCCGAAAGCCAAATCTCTTGATACTGCTACATTTAGTTGGTAATGGTTGACAAAGGTAAAATTTGAGCTCCAAGTAGCCGTTCTGCAAATTTCTTCAATTGATGCTGCACCTCTCTCTGCCCAAGATGTGGATACTGCTCGGGTAGAGTGAGCTTTTACTGACATAGGAACAGGAACACCTTTGAGATCATAACATTCTCTGATCATATTTGTCGATTTAGATGCTTTTCTTCCTTTGTTTTTCGGCGCTCAAAGCCGACACCTGGACTTTCAGGGTGCTGGACCGTAAACCTTTATTGAATACCTCCTGCAGGAAATGAAGAATTTGGCAAACATTAGGAGAATCTTGGTTAGGTTGGTTCTTTGCCCAAGCACAGAATCTTTTCCATATCTTTAAGTAAATAGCATGAGTTACAGGTTTCCTACTGTTTCTTAAAGTTTTTTACCTTAAAGGAGAGACCTTTCAAATTCAGGAATCAGATCCGGAATCTTGAATGAATGGATAATCCAAGGCTAGTTTTTATAGGAGTCGTTAACAAACTCTTTCTTTGGCCAAAAAGGAACCACCAGAATCACTTTGGCCGGGCTTAACAGTATTTTTTGGAGAGCCTTGCTGATTGCCGGAATCGGGGGAAACTCATAGAGAAGATCTTGTTCCCAGGTCTGGGAGAAGGCATCCAATCCCCAGGAACTTCTTTTGGGTTTAGGGAGTAGAATTTTTTGGCTTTCGAATTTGCCGTTGATGCAAAGAGATTGTCCTCAGATGAGGCCAAACTTCCATCAATCTCCTGGAAGATTTTGATGTTCAAACTCCACTCGTGAGGAAGTATTGGTGTTCTGCCGAGGTAATCTGCTATCTCGTTTTCTGAGACCTTCATATGGACATAAGAAATCAACAGTATGTTCTCCTCTTCCCAAAAAAATATTTTTTGTGAGATTGTTTGAAGCTTCTTTGACCTTGTTCTGCCCGGTCTCTTTGAATATGCAACCGTAGATGTATTGTCAAAAGATTTTTAGATGTTTCCCCTTGAGATCCTTTGTGCACGCTTCTACAGTCTTCAGGACAGCCTTCAGTTCTCTTTCGTTTGACGATGCCTGAGACATGTATAGGGTTACTAGTCCCGAATGATATCTCCCTGGCAGAAGCGCTTCCCAACCTGAAGTGCTGGCATCTGTCTGAATTTGAACTACTGGCCAAGTTACCCAGTTCACACCTTTTTGTAAGTGTTCGGGTTCCTTCCAACAATTTAAGGATTTTTTTTACTCTTGAAGGAATCTCCAGCCATGTGTTGGGTGATGATGATTTCTGTCCCATCTTGACAGGATCCAGGACTGCAAGGGTCTTGTGTGGTTCTGGCACTAGGTTACACTCTGGATACATGAGGTCATAGTTCCTAGTAGACTCATCGCTGTCTGAATTGAAATGAATTTCTTCTTTTGATAATCTATGATCTTTTGCAGAAGCCTGTCCGCTTTTTCCTGAGGAAGATAAGATGTCTGAGTTAAAGAATTTAAAGATACCTCCAAAAATTCTTTTATGTGGTTGGGAACAAGATCTGACTTTTCAAAGTTTATGATCCATCCCAGCTCCTGAAAAACTTCTATTGTTACTTTCTTTTGTCTTTCTAAGTGGCTTATCGAGTCTCCAACCAATAGGAAATCGTTCAGGTATGGGACCACCAGGACTTCTTCGGTCCTTTAGTATTTGACCACCTCCGCCATGATCTTGGTAAATATTCGGGGGGCTGAAGAAAGACCAAAAGGTAAGGCTGGGAATTGAAAATGAAACTCCCCTGAGGGTGAAATAACAACAAAAGGAAAATAGTTCTGGGAATCTGCATAAATTGGAACATGATAATATGCGTCCTTGAGATCTAATGTACACAAGAACGCATTGTGAGTTATCAATGGGGTGGCCGATTTTATTGACTCCTTTTTGAACCTGATATATGTCACCCATTTGTTCAAGCACTTTAAATGTATGATTAATCTGTAGGACCCACTTGGTTTCTTTATTAAGAAAAGATAAGAATAATGACCTGTACCTTTCTCTTCTGGTGGGACTGGACAGACCACTTCCAAGTTCAGCAGGGTAGACCCTTGCTCCCAAAGGTGTTGAGTCAGATTCCTCGAGGATTGCCTGAATAAGATAAATCGATGAGGAGGAGAAGACAAACTCTATAGAATAGCCATATTGGACAATAGAAGTCACCCACCCGTTCTTTGTCGTCGTTTCTTCTTTTCTTGCTTAGAGGAGCTGAAGATAAAGGGCTTATTTTTCCCCCTTGGGAGCTGTTCCAGAATCCCTGTTTCAAGGATGGCTTGCCTTTATTTTTTGGCTGGTCTCTGTTTGTCCTAAAGCCTCAAAAAAAAAAAAAAACAGCTTCTTTGGAGCAGGTTTTGGTTCCTGAAAGACTTTCTTTTTTTCCGCAGCTTTGTCTAGAATTTCATCAAGCTCAGACCCGAACAAGAACTCACCTGAAAAAGGAAGGCTGCATAATTTTGATTAAGAGCGGATATCCCCTGACCACTGCTTCAACTAAAGAGCCTGTCTGGTAGCATTTGAAAGAGCAGCTTCCCTTGGGGTAAAACAAATTGATTCTGCTGAGGCGTCCGCTAAAAAGGCAGTAACAGACTTCAGTAATGGTAGAGAATCCAAAATTTCTTCTCTAGGGGTACCTTCTCTGAGATGATGTTCCAATCCTCCCAACCAAGGAGACTACGGGATACTGAAGTTGCCGCAATATTTGCCTTTATTGTGGCCATAGATGATTCCCACAACTTCTTGAGTAGACAGTCCGATTTTCTATTCATCACATCCCTGAGTAGAATCTTCAAAGTGCAAGTCCGTCTTCTTCACAGATTTGGGAATTGGGATGTCCACTTTGGGTATATTATCCCATTACCTGGTCTCTTCCAGGTCAAAGAGTAAGCGGTTCTTGAAGTCTTTAGGAATGTTCAGACGTTTCTCTGGCTCTTTCCATACATCTACAACAAGACCTTTCAGATTTTTTTAATAGTAGGAAAAGAGTTTTCTTTTGTCTCCCAAATAATTTGTCTACCACAGACTTCTCTTCTACCTTATCTTCAATTTTCAGGAAATCTCTTAATCAGGGAGTGACCCCTATAAGAGATCTGAACTTATAGTGCTTATAAGGGAAAAAAAACCAACATCACCATAAAAGGCATTTTTACTTACAGAGCCCAGGGTTAGGGATCGTGTCTCAGCCTCATCCGCCTTGATATCAAGCCCCATGGAGAGCCCCCAGAAGTGAAACTACACAGCGGTCTTGAATATACTCACCTTCCGGCGTATGACGTCATCAGCTGCAGCCCGTCTCCCAGGCATCGCTTGCACACGTGGATGATGTGTCGACTGCTGCAGACCCCATCAGGAGCCATATGGCAGCCAGCACGGCCCAAGGGGCATCCCAGACCCCAGGGAGCTCGGACGAGGGAGGCCCCCCCCCCCCCCCCCTAGATTTACCACCTAAATACGTTTCTGAATAACATTTCCCATATGTCTACTTTACATTTTCATAATTTTTGAAATGTCTGGATAATTTATTTTCATGTCACACGGCTTACAAATCGAACATCGTTTTTCTGGATTTTCAGAATTGACCATTTTTGGGATAAATACAGTTTTGAATTAAATTTTACATTTTTAGCATCAAAACTCCCTATATAACCAACCCATTTTCAAATCTGCACCCCTCATGGTATCAGAAACAGCTTTTACGAAGATTGTTAACCCCTTGAGATCTTCATAGTAATTGAATCAAAATGGAGGTGAAATTTAGAATGGTCAAATTGTGCCGGTTATACGTTCATTTAGCCCTAAAATTTAATTTCTGAAAACGCATGCTTTAAAATTGTTCAAAAACTTGACAAGTGGCATCGCCCTTAGGGACACTCTGCATTCAGGCTTCCGTTTTGCAGTTCCATTAACGAATGACCACTGAAAATGTTTACATCCTAATGTATTCCACAAACTTGTATCGGTGCCCACTAGCATCGGTTTTTACTTTTTCCATTTGGCCTTCTGTTACTGTAGTGGATAGTTGGACAAAAACTTATTTTTTGTCTCCTGTCATCCATTGTTTTCTATGACAGATGGTCTTGATTTGTATCAGCTTGTACCATCAGTTGATCCGTGTGTTTTTTTCTTTATACTGAGCAGGCTCAGAATTTACATTCCAGGGTTTCAATGCCACCTCTAGTGGCCAAAGCAGAGGAATAAAAAAAAAAAGCCTTTTTTTCTTTTTTATAACATATCTACTAAAGCAAGGGTGGGAAATTTTTCCATGGGGCCACATACCGAATTGAAATGGTTTTAGAGGGCTGGACTAATATACTTGACTCATAACCCAGCCAAAAGGAAATAGCAAAAACGTATAGCATATCATGCACCAATCGCATATACTTGGACAAAAGATGCTTATCTCCCAATGGAACTATAAACCAAAATACAAAAAACAGGGGAATACCAACAAAGTTCAATATAAAATAAAGCCTTTATTAAATAAATATCTAAAATACAGGTAAAACCGCGGAAAAGAAAATGACTACTGCTTATGGTGTGGGCCTGGAAAAGATTCCCCATACACTTCTAGATGTAAAAGCTATACATGTAACTATATAGAATAAGCAATTAAGTGACAAGTGATACCTTCCTCAGACAAACCCCATAAGCCAAAACATAAAAAAGCACCAATAATAAATCATAGGTACAGTTAGATATAAAGCTTACACAAGAGGCAAAGTGTAGACACAGGGGGATTACATCAGGGATACAAAGTTCAGTCTGCCGCTCGACGCACATTTCGAAGAAAACTCCTTTGGCGGGGGGGCCCAACTCCTTGCTTGTGCGCTGCTCCGTTCCATGCTGTGGCGGCTAAGTACCATATTTACTCGAGTATAAGCAGAGTTTTTCAGCACAAAAATGGTGCTGAAAAAAGACTAACATGGCTTATACTCAAGTCTATAAAAAAAAAAAAATTAACACTGTACTCACCTTTCCGACGCCCCCTGGTCCCCCCCGCTTGTTGAAAACCGCAGTGAAGGTGCGCATGCGCAGTTTGCTGCGTGGCACATCGAGCAGCGAACTGCAGACGCCAGGATGTACAGCTCACCACACAGGCGCAATGTTTCCTGTGCGGTGAGCCGATGTCAAGGAGGGAGGGATGAGAACAGGGGGAGGATGTGGGAGGGGCAATAATTAATTACCAGCGGGGGGCGAGTGGAGACTTATGTAAATGAGCAAGGAAGCTCATATTCTGGGGATATTACACGACCAGAGGGGAGCGCAGATGCCATTCTGTTATGAAATGTACTCTGCAGTGCCTATTGTGACCTGTCACCAGTGAAATTCTGCCTTCTGGGGACAGGTTCCCTTTACGAAAGTCTAAAACCTCCACCTGCCTCTAAGGGCAGACATACAACATTCAGTTTACACCTGCTATTTTCCCTATGCTATTCATCCTATCATCATACTGAAGACACATTGCTCTTATTAAATACCCAAAAAGTTTGTCAAGGGTGTCCAACACTTGCAAGAACTGCAACGGAAGGGATTAAAACGCCTCAGGTGTTTCTCCCCTTTGTCTGCATTGTCCCTGGTATAACCAACATGGGGGAGTGATCAGTTGCTTCCTGGTGGGTATTCCACAGTGTGTATGCACAGCAGAAACGCAAGTGCTCTAACATTGTGTTACCAAAATGCAAATGTTAATGCAACATTCACACATGCATGTGCAAAATGCAATGTTGATGTAATAAGGCAAATGTCCTCTCCTCAGCAGTTATATTGAATTTTATACTCAATACAAACACCATATCTGAACGCTGTGAAGCGTGTACTATGCCCTGGACAGATTTCAGACCAAATGCTCTGAGCATTATAGCAGCATTGTCTTAGATGTGATTAATCTTTATTGATTGCTGCTTTTCTAGTTTTTGGTCAAGAAAGATTATCAATTATTAAAGCCACAACTTTTGGAAATGGAGGGGGAAAAAAAAAAACACAGGGCACATTCATATGCTTTTGCCCTTATTCTATCAACTTTATTTTCTATTCCCTGGCATCAGAGGGGGCGTGACCTGCTCGGCCAGCCACTCCCATCTACTCCTTCCCACAACCAATGCCTCTTCTCAGTAGGGCATGTGACCATGGTGACATCAAAGGTCCATTAGCCTTCAAACACTAGCAAACTGTACCCCATGCATATGTCTGATCACATTAAATCACAGCAGCCTCCATGGACCTCTACTCCTCCCCATCCTCCATAGAATTCTACTTCTCAACATCCTTTATGGGGGCTGTTGTGATTTCATGTGATCAGATACATCTGTGACTACCTCATGTATGTAACAGGGCCTTAGATTAATTCATTTGACCAGGATGACAAAGTGCTCAATCATGTAACAAAGCTCTTCACACAGAATATCATAACCTGTCAGTCAACCAGGAACAAGGATGCAGAGCAATGCAAGTAAAAACCTATATGCAAATCACCTAATGGAATCATGCATTCTGAGTTTACAAACTGATTTTTTTTAACATTGCAGCCATGGAAAGGAACCATTTAGGGATAAAGGCAATGCTTTTAACGAAGTCTTTATTTTGTATGGGTTAATTTGCATAACAGGCTCTCTTTAAGAGAACAAATCTGGTCTGAAAATTTCTATAGGTATTAGAACTTTGGGACCCAAATTGTTAAGGTTTACCTTAACCTTTATCATCAGAGTTGTGTGTGTATGGGGGTCCTTCTGGCAACTTCAGGTTGCTTATAACTACCTGTGCCATTTCAACAGCACATCCCGGTGAAGAGGTCAAGATCGGACTAGCCCATGTTACCACGGAAATGCATGAAGACATGAGCCATAGGATTGAGTTTATTTTTGAGAAGCGAGTTTGGGGAGAGCATAGGTGGATGACTGGAGTATGAAATCAAGGAGGATCCCAAAAACTGGTACCCGATAAGTGTCAGAGTAGAGTGCTTTTGGCTGTGTCCACTGTAGTTACGATGCAGGTTCACCAAGACAACTGGAGGTCCTCATCCTAATGTATATGAAACTGTACTGCATCTCAGATATTTGTCAGATTCACACTTTGATATGCTTTTGGGTACAGAATGAGTGATTTAGCAGGTGAAGTTGGTGGAATATCTACCAAGGGCCATATTGTAACATTAGCCTGTGTGGGGAGTTACATCACATTTTCGGCTCAGCTGCCATAACCCACAAATGTGACTGGCAATGTCTTATTGAGGGAGCCCATTTCTGCCATACCAATCTAGTTACATTGAACCATGTCTCTTTGACCATTGCCAGATCACGCTGTTGAATGACAGCTCCAGCAGAGTGACCATCCAATTTTGCACAACATACAAGTACAGTATTGCAGTACTGCCCAGCTATATAAAGTCTATGTATAAGCAGTCTTAAAGAATTATTTTTTTTATGCTGATCAATGCCAACAGAACACCACAATATAGGAGTATATAGATTCATTTTATACATACATTTAAAAAAGGACAGAAGACCAGAAAATACTGTACAAAATACAGGTTTAAAAAAGTGTATGTACAGGATATAATTGAAATAAAAACTTGAGTTTTTGGTTACCTGCATATAGCATTTTACCAAATGAGATAGATATCAGTTACTGAAAGACACTGGAAATGAGTCCATATAGTCACTTATCTTCAGTATACATAAATACTGTTGAGTCCTGTACTTGTCCATTCACCACTGCAGCATTTTGCGATTTTTGATTTCTTGGTCACCAAGTGAACAGTCCATTATAATGTTATGCATAAAGTCTGTTATTAAGATACAGTACTAACGTGATAAAAGGATAGACTCAGCTGTAGTATGTGTAAAGAAATTTGTCTTTATAGTCACTGGTCAGCAACAGATGGAGCTGTGTATGTCTTGAATCTCTCATGTGCCTTCTGTTGACTAAGGAGACGCAGAGACATTGTATCCAGTCCTTCATGAAGTCCTGGTTTCTGGGACACCTCTACTGTGTAATCGTTGGCCTAGTGAGGAAGAACAGAAGTTTCAGTGAATACAAAAGAATGGCAACTACATACACAATGTACCATAAAAGTTAATGCAGTGAAAAAGAAAAAAGTTTCCTTTAACCCTTTCCATGCCCAGCATGTATTCAATGGGTCCTCAAGGGTGGCACCTCAGTATTCAAGGACGTATCAGATACGTCCTGGCTTCAAAAAGCCATAACTTGCGATCGACGGCACCTTGCATCTCTCAGTTCCTAAGCTATCTAAAACAGGAGAATCTGCTTTTGATACTTGCATTGCGTTTCTAGATGCCAGCGAGCCAGAGAAATTCACTTAGAATTAATTTTGAGTGTGCTAAACCTGCAAATGCACTATTGATACTAAAAAACTGTTTTGTCTATAGAATATATTGTTGTACACTCACCAGCTGTAGGGATGCCAACATGTATCTGCAAACTTCATAGGGTTGCCTGTGTGCCATTAGACTTGCAAAGGATCTCCACTCTCCCACCTTATTGAATTGTGACACTAGGCGATCGCCATAATCATGAATATCAAAAGCTCCTCTTTCTTCCTGGAATAAAAAAAAAAAGCAGGCTTATATATTTTTATATATTTAATTACTATTATTACTGTATAATACACACACATATAATATATATACACCTTATATACATATTCTAAGTTTTGTACTGTATCTCTTTGGTTGCCCCACAGAAATTAATAGAGAAGGGGCTTGCATGATGCTGCTCCATTCTGAAGTTGCTAAGAAAACTTTAATCATTTCTTATTAACAAAAGACAGCAACCTTAAATCCATCCCTGAAGTTGGGTGACATTTGATTTAAGCAATGTGAATTCTTCAGTATGTACCTGTTCCTGAAGCTGTGGTCCCATTTTATCCTCCCATTCTCGCACACGCAAGGAAAGAACTGTTTCTTGGGCATACTTCTGGGAATTTGCAATAAATAACTCCTAAAATAATAAAAAAAAGATAGAAATCACTATCAGGAATATATTAAAGGTTATGGATACTTTTATAAAAGATAGATCAACACACATGTGGTAGTAGCTTCCTCTAATAAAATTAGTGTAAAAAAAAAATGTGAAAGTGCATCCGAGTTCCCTCTTCTATGTTCATACTTTTAGCTGTGGGGCTAAAACTGTTTATATTTGCACAGGTACATTCCCTGCGATTAAGAAAAGCAGGAAAGGGGCTTGGTGCAGATCACACACCTAGGTGGATAAGTCAGTTTCCTAATGTCTGTATCAAGGTTACCCTGTCCTGCAACGATAAAGAGAAACCCTATGCTCTTCAGAGAAGCTAAATGGAACACATTCATCCTGAAGACCAGCTTACATGTGAATTCTCACTTACCACATTTCTTCTCACAAGTTCCTCATATGTCAGTTGGTCCTGGAGCTCTATAGGATCTGGAAGATAGAAAATGCAACTTTGAGCCTGAAAACTCCTTGAAAAAAAATATTTTGACAACATAAAACCTACCAGCTCAGGTAAGAGGGGTTGCAGAGGCTACTGGGCATGGTGTAGCCTTTCCTCCCACTGCCCGGAGAGGCTACTCCACACCCCAGTAACCTCTGCCATAATCTGGTATAATTGAGAGGCTCAACCGACGTCAGCTCATTTACATGTTTTTTTAAAGTCAATTTTGGAGCAATGCACCAAATATAGTTCCAATTCGTGATTAAAGAAGCAATGTAATGCTGGACATCTACCATTAGTGAAACTGGTGGTAGAGGTTCTTTAAAGTAATATTGAGTATAAACCGTGTGATTATCCATTACCAACATCCGCACAAGCTGGTTCTTCACGTAGGCTAGCTGGAATGTTCATACCCAAATCTTCATGGTCTGAGAGATCTGTATTAAAAAAAAAAGTGCAATATGGGGAAGAAAGTTATTTCTATACAATGAAATGCTACGAGGCAATTTACCAGCATTGAACAGCAGGTATTGTGGCATTATTTCTGAACCATCACTAAGGTAATAGGGTATACCTCCCAACAGAACACATGCTGCAGTGATATAGGAAGTCTGAACCCTACTTGACATAATAATATGACACACACCTGCACCATCATCATGATCCAGATAATCTGCATCACGCACTTCATCCACATGATTTACTGGGTCATCTTCAGCAAGCAATTCTGCCACCTTTTCAAACTGTGGCCCCTACACAAAGAAAAAAAAAAGAAGGGGGGTGGAAATAAATTAAAAGTAGTGAAGAGGCTAATAGATGAGAATATCATATGCTAAAGAAGTCATGCCACCAATATTTATAGATAATTATTAAAAAGGCATTTCCAGGGGAAGAACTTGGTGTCAGTGGTGAGGCACATCTACAGCTTCTGTTTGTATATAGCTTCTGTACAGAAACAGAAGCCAGCAGTGATGGATGGTGGTGCAGGAGAACAGGAGTGGGGATAGAGGCAGGACAGTTTTTTATTTTTAAAAGATCCCCTGGGAACCCCCATCCCCTAGGAAATTAACCATTTAAAAAAGAAAACACACATACAAATACGCACCCAGGCTGCTCTTGAAGTTGATCCCAGCGCTGTTCTTTGCTAGTCTTAACACACCAGGATTACCTAGAAAAGAAATGTATAATTAGCAGCTCAGAGAGCAGGGACAAGATGTCCGGCTGCCAATTATGCATGCCCCCTTACCTCCCTTTCCCATCCTGGGATAGCGAGGAGACTCCACACGAAGGGCGTGCATAATTAGCAGCATGGATTTTCGGACATCTCGCCCCCATGCTGCAAATTATAAGTTTCTTTTCTACGTGATCTCTGCTTAGCCAAGGACAGTGTCGGGATCATCAAAAGGAGCGTGTGTAGAGTTTGTTTTTTTTTAATCAGCCATTTAAAAAAATTTTACATATTCCTAGACAACCCCTTTAATTTATTATGTGTATTTATATATTTATTGTGTGTCATTTATGTTTTAAACTAATATAGCAATTTTTTTTTATTATGACCAGTTGTGAACACAATTAGCTTCACATAAAACATTGTATTGTAAGATGCACCCACTCAGGATATAAATTGAGTGTTGCAACATTTCAGCCAATATTCAGAATAATAGAATTACCATTTTTTTCTGGAGTTGCCTTTGTGCAGCAAGACGTTCTTTGGCATGTTTCCAATACAATACCTCCATATCTGCAAAATAAAAATGTATGTCTATTCTATGAACCAGGAAGAGGCCCAACAATAGCTAGTAGATCATTATTACATTTGAAACACAGTTAAGCCTCCAGTGAAGATTCCCTTCCCCTGTGAGTCAGAAAGCTCACATGCTGAGAGTTGCTCTGGTGAGCTTGACCCATCCATGGAATCTGTTAAATATATGTGCAACTTCAATGTCAACAGAAGTTACCCATGGCTCTAGAAGCAGCATGTACACTGTACAGGCTTTAATGACTGTATATATGGCTGGCTGCAGGCCCGCAACATCTCCGAGCGCACAGCCCCGTCGGCTCACAACTATGATGTCAGCCACTGGCTATATACACTACAGGAGGGGAGGGGGGCTGGCTGGCTATATACACTACAGAAGGGGAGGGGGGGGCTGGCTGGCTATATACACTACAGGAGTGGAGGGGGGGGGCTGGCCTGGCTGGCTATATACACTACAGGAGTGGAGGGGGGGGGGCTAGGCTGTGCTATATACACTACGAAGGGGAGGGGGGCGCTGGCTATATACACTACAGAAGGGGAGGGGGGCTGGCTGGCTGCTATATACACTACGAAGGAGGGGGGGGCTGGCTGGCTATATACACTACAGAAGGGAGGGGGGCGGGGCTGGCTGGCTAGATGACCTGATAGGAGGGGGGGCTGCTATAATACCCTACATGAGGGGGGCTGGCTATATACACTACAGGAGGGGGCTGTGCTATATCACACTACAGGGAGGGGGCGGGCTGGACTGATATTCACTATACACAAGATGGAGGGGTGGTCTATCATCAACTACAAGGGAGGGCTGTCTAATATTCACTCAAGAGGGAGGGCTGTCTATATACAATCACTACAAAGAAGGGGGTGGCTGTCTTATAACACTACAATAGGGGGAGAGGCTGTCTATATACACTACAAAGGGGAGGGCTGTCTGGATATACACTACAAAGAGGGGAGTCGGCTGTCTGGCTATCATACACTACAAGAGGGAGTGGCTGTCTGGCATATACACTACAAAGAAGGGGAGGGCTGTCTGGCTATTACCATAACAAGAGGGAGGGCTGTCCTGGCTATATACAACAAGAGGGGGGCTGTCTGCTATATACACACCAAGAGGGGAGGGCTGTCTGGCTATATCCCTACAAGGGGGGGCTGTCTGTCTATATACACTACAAGAGGGAGGCTGTCTGGCTATATAACTACAAGAGGAGGGGCGCTGTCTGTATATACATACAAAGAGGAGGGCTGTCGGCTATATACACTACAAAGGGGGGCTGTCGGCTATATCACTCAAAGGGGAGGTCTTGTCTGCTATATACACTACAAGAGGGGAGGGCTGTCTGGCTATATACAACTACAAGGGGAGGCTGTCTGGCTATATACACTACAGGGGAGGGCTTCTGGCTATATCCACTACAAAGGGGAGGGCTTGTCTGGCTATCTACCCTACAAGAGTAGGCTGATCTGGCTATATACCCTACGAAAGGGAGGGCTGCTGGCTATATACCAAACTACAGTAGGGGAGTGCTGTCTGTCTAGTATACACTAACAAGAGGGGAGGGCGTCTTGGCTATATACACTACAAGAGGGGAGGGCTTTCTGGCTATATACACTACAAGAGGGGGGGCTGTCTGGCTATATACACTACAAGAGGGGAGGGCTGTGGCTATTTACACTACAAGAGGGGAGGGCTTTCTGGCTATATACACTCAAGAGGGGGGCTGTCTGCTATATCACACAGAGGTTAGGGGCTGTCTGGCTACTATACCACTACAAAGAGGGGGAGGGCTGTCTGGCTATATACACTACAAGAGGGAGGCGCTGTCTGGCTATATACACTAAACAGAGGGGAGGGCTGTCTGCTATATACACTACAGAGGGGGAGGGCTGTCTGGCTATATCACCTACAGAGGGGAGGGCTGTGCTGGCTATATACACTACAAGAGGGGAGGGCTGTCTGGCTATATACACTACAAGAGGGGAGGCTGTCCCTGGCTATATACACTACAAATAGGGGAGGGCTGTCTGGCTAATATACACTACAAAGGAGGGAGGGCTGGTCTGGCTATATACACTACAAGAGGGGGGGCTGTCTGGCTTATACACTACAAGAGGGGAGGGCTGTCTGGCTAATACCTACAAGAGGGGAGGGCTGTCTGGGCTATATACACTACAAGAGGGGGGGGGTGGCTATAGGGCTCCCAATACACCCTAACAGGATGGTGGGCCTGTCTGGCTATCTCACTACAATGAGGGAGTGCTTTCATGGGCTATATACATACAAGAGGGGGGGCTGTCTTGGCTATATCAAAATAGGGGAGGGTGTCTAATACATACAAGAGGGGAGGGCTGTCTGGCTATATACACTACAAGAGGGGAGGGCTCTGTCTATATACACTACAAGAGGGGAGGGCGTCTGGCTATATACACTACAAGAGGGGAGGGCTGTCTGGCTATATACACTACAAGAGGGGAGGGCTGTCTGGCTATATACACTACAAGAGGGGAGGGCTGTCTGTTATACCACAAGTGGGGCTTTCTGGCTATATACACTACAAGAGGGGAGGGCTGTCTGGCTATATACACTACAAGAGGGGAGGGCTTGTCTGGCTATATACCCTACAAGATGGGTGACAGAGGGAGGGCTGGTCTGGCTATAACAACTACAGAGGGGAGGGCTGGGCTGGCTATATACAACTACAAGAGGGGAGGGCTGTCCTGGGCTATATACAACTACAAGAGGGAGGGCTGTTGGTCTATATACACAACAAGAGGGGAGGGCTGTCTGGCTATTACACTACAAAGGAGGGATGCTGGTATATACACATAAGAGGGTTGAGGCTGTCTGGCTATATACACTACAAGAGGGGGGGCTGTCTGGCTATATACACTACAAGAGGGGAGGGCTGTCTGGCTATATACACTACAAGAGGGGGGGGGCTGTCTGGCTATATACACTACAGAGGGGGGGCTGTCTGGTCTATATACACTACAAGAGGGGAGGGCTGTCTGGCTATATACACTACAAGAGGGTAGGGCTGTCTGGCTATATACACTACAAGAGGGGAGGGCTGTCTGGCTATATACACTACAATGGGGAGGGCTGTCTGGCTATATACACCTAGCAAGAGGGGAGGCGTCTGGCTATATACAACTACAAAGAGGGAGGGCTGTCTGGCTATATACACTACAAGGGGAGCTGTCTGGGCTATATACACTACAAGGAGGAGTGGCTGTTCTGGCTATATACACTACAAGAGGGGGAGGGCTGTCTGGCTAATACACTACAAAGGGGAGGGCGTCTGGCTATATACACTACAAGAGGGGAGGGCTGTCTGGCTCATATACACTACAAGAGGGGAGGCTCTTTCTGGCTATATACACTACAAAGGGGGGGCTGTTCTTGGCTATATACCACAAGAGGGGAGGGCTGTCTGGCTATATACAACTACAAGAGGGGGGGGTCTGGTCCTGGCTATATACAACTACAAGAGGGGAGGGCTGTCTGGCTATACCTACAATAGGGGGGGGGGGGGGGGGGCTGTCTGGCTATATACACTACAAGAGGGGATGGGGCCTGTCTGGGTTATACACTAACAAGAGGGGAGGGCTGTCTGGCTATATACACTACAGAAGGTGGGGGGGCCTGTCTGGCTATATACACTACGACCAGAGGGGAGGGGGCTGTCGGCTATATACACTACAAGAGGAGGCTGTCTGCTAATACATACAAAGGGATGGGCTGTGGCTTAACACACAAGGGGAGGGTGTCTGGCTAATACACTACAAGAGGGGGGGCTGTTTGGCTATAACACTACAAGAGGGAGGGCTGGTCTGGCTATATACACTACAAGGGGAGGCTGCTGGGCTATATACACTACAAGAGGGGAGGGCTGTCTCTATTTACACTAAAGGGGGAGGGCTGTCTGGCTATTACACTACAAGGAGGGGAGGGCTGTCGGCTATATAACTACAACACACAAGAGGGGAGGGCTGGCTATATACACAAGGAATGGGGCTGTGGACCATTCATTTCCCACCTTCGGCGTATACTCACGTCATAGGGTTTTGTCCAGTTTTCTTGTTAAAATTATGATTCTCGCTTAATACTCGGGTCAGCATATACGGAAATACTTCAAATAAGATACGGAGCCAAAAACTGCAATACTTTTGTTCTCAGCAGCCACTGTGTGTAGCTCTTTGTTTAGAAAAGTAATATCTGCACCTATTGGTTGCTATGGTCATGCAGACCATTTAATTTAAAGGGAAACCTGTCAGCAGAAACTGACCTAATAAACTACTTATGTTTTATGACCCAGTGTGGTGGAAACATAGAAAAATCAGATGTAGTCAAGACACCAAAATCAAGCTCTCTTCCCCGGAAAGCCCCTTCATTGTAATGGATGGACCTGCATCCATAGACATCACTAACCAGATCTCTGTGATATCATTCATTGGACTTCAGGAGGAGGCGGCGTTCAGAACTCCCCAACTTGACTTCAGTGTTAAACTCTCCGCCTCCTTCACTTTATACAACCAATTTACAGCTAACTTAAGTTGATTTTCAGGATGATGCCACCACACTGGACCATGAAAGAAACAAAAACTAGAAGGTGTTACGCTGCTTGACAATATTCCGGTAGTGGTTTATTAGGCCAATTGCTGATGACAGGTTCCCTTTAAATGTTTTAAAGTTTTGATAGAGGAGACTCATTTTTCTCTTCACAGCATACAGGCCGTCCATATCTTAAGGACACCCAACTTACAGATGGCTCATAGTTAGATGGACAATAAATGTAATTTATTGTACTTTTACCCCCAGGCTGCAATGATCAGCTGTAAGAGTTATCAAAGGTGTCTGTAATGAAGCTTTATCGTTAATCCTTGTTCTTATGACAACACATTTTGAAAATCCAATTTTTGTGTGAAGTTACACTTACAAAATGTAAATCTTTCGACTTGCATACAAATTCAACTTAAGAGCAAACCTATCTTGTAGGTAACCCGGGGACTGCCTGTACATAAAAACCTACCTGCAAAGGTTGGACCTTTCCTTTTCGACTTAATAGCTTCTGCCCCATCCCAGGCTGCAAAGACAAGAACAGTTATGAAGTAAAAACCTGGTGCATGCATTACTCTTAACTACACATAAAGGTTATAAATTGAAAATGAAGTTGTATGTTGTGGAGAGTTGTACTATGATTAAATAAAGATAAAATATAAAGTTTCCTAAGGCACTAGGATGCTGGGAGTAATAATACCTTCTCCCCAAACTCACAAATGTGGGGCCAACAGGCAGATGGATGCATATTGCTGCATACTTCATCGCATAAGACAGTGCCTAAAAGTGATGCTAAAGGGGTTTTAACCACTTACAAAAAATACACAACTCATTTCTTTCACTTAAATGGGATTAAATCTGCCCAAATTATAAGGCATTTGCCTTTTTTTCATGCCAAAATGTGTGGCAAGAGACGCCTTTAAAATTTATGTAAACATGACATTCTACTTCATACTCACAAGTAGAAGTGAACCACTTCATGAAGTCTTGTAGCTTGCAGGGTAATCTCCTTTTTCTCTTGTTATTTGATGACTCATCTACTATACCACGGGGAACTGTATAGTGCTTGCCTTACAAAAAACACAACAGTTTAGATCTGGATTACAAACCCAAGACCATCCATAGCTCAGGATAGAATTTTTACCTTTTTTAAGGGGCTTTTCTTCAGAAGATTCAAAGGGGTCTAAACTGCGCCATGGGTCCAAAATGTTATTCTAACAAAACAAAAGTTATATATTATGCACACTTAATATAATAAAACCTCTAAATTGACCATGACAAACAGTGTAGTAGCAGAATGTATGTAAACCAGTAATGTATACAAATGAAAAGGGTCAGTTCACACCATTTCATTTCAGTTTACCCACCATGCACCTACACGTGCTGAATTTTCTCACATGTAATACTAGCAACTGCTGTTAATACCGTACAGCGTACTGGAAAGCATAAGGCAAAGTACCTTGACATTTGAAACTGGAAGCTCCTTCATTGCTCTTTGTCGCAGTTCATACCCTCGTTCTTCTGTTTGCATCTGTAAATAGGTTTTGTTACATTTTGTTGCATTTTTCTTTACCTTCATTTTGAACACTTATTTTACTCTCAAACTGGTATTTTACATATGTTTGGGATAACATTCTAATAAGCCATAAAGGTCAGATAAATGTGAATCCCAACTCTTTGACCAACACAGTCTATTCACGTTGAAGGGCTTGTCCACTTTCCAAGAAATCTTTTTTATATATTAAATATTATTATATATTATGTATATCTGTTTGATATATATATGTCCCCTTGCCTCCTGTGATAGTTTCAGCCTTTCCCCATTCTAACCATGTTGCCCTAAACACACAACTTCCTGCATCTCACCCTATATTTCTTTTACAGTCCGTCTCACTGACAGACACCGGTAGATGGGGCAGAGCAGGACGAGTCATAATTCACCTGGTTCAGCTCCTCCTATTTATCAGTGTTCAGACACGTAAACAAAGATCCCTGGAGAGTGTTGCAGACAGAAATTAGCAGAAATGCTTAACCCCTTAAGGACGCAGGGTTTTTCCACTCATTTCTCGCTCTCCAACTTCAAAAATCCATAACTTTTTAATTTTTACGTGCACAGACCTGTGTGAGGGCTTATTTTGTGCGTAACAAATTTTACTTTCCCGTAATGTTATTTTAAAATGCCGTGTACTGCGAAGCTTAAAAAAAAATTCCAAATGTGGGCTCAGTTTTTTCGACTTTGACTGTGCACTCAAAATAACACCTCAGCTTTATTCTTTGGTTTGGTGCGATCGCGGTGATACCACAATTATATAGGTTTTATTGTGTTTTAATACATTTTCAAAAATTAAACGAATGTGTACAAAAAAGAAAAAAAAAATTTTGCCATCTTCTGACGCTAATAACTTTCTCATACTTTTGTGCACGGAGATGTGTTAGGTGTCATTTTTTGTGAAATGAGGCGACGTTTTCATTGCTACCATTTTGAGGTCTGTGCGACATTTTGATCATTTTTTAAGTGATGTAAAAAGGTGTAAAAAGTCGCATTTCGGACATTTGGGCGCCATTTCCTGCCTCGGAGGTCACCGCCGGCCGTAACCGTTTTTATATTTTGATAGAGCGGGCAATTTGGGGCGCCATGTAGCCTCGTGTCAAAAGAAGACCCGAGGCTGCCATGGCAACCTATCGTAAACCGATCGTAAAAAAGATGGCGGCGCCCCTGCGCCGCCGTCGACTTTGCCAGCGGCAATGACAGGGTTAATAGCCGCAATCGGTGCAAGCACCGACCGCAGTTATTAGCGGTGGGGGTTTTCTGCAAAATGCAAAAACCCCCACCTTTGTATGAAGAGGACTCAGCCCGTGAGCCCTCTTCATACACTCCTTATACCTCTGCACCGAAGAGCTACGGCGCAGAGCGTTAAGGGGTTAATGCACATCCAGGGATTATTATTTAGGCAGTAAAGGCAAATGGGCAACCTGTGTAAAAGAGTGGCCAACAATTAAACCCCTTAACAGCAAGGCTCTTTTTCATTTTTTGCTTTTAAATTTTCACTCCTGACCTTCAAAAATCTATAAGTTTTTTATTTTTCTATATAAAGAGCTCAGCGACGGCTTGTTTTCTGTGTAACAAATTGCACTTCATAGTGACAGTGTTTAATATTCCTTGCTGTCAACTGGAAAGCGGAAAAAGTTTTCCAAATGCAGGGAAATTGGTGAGAAAATGCATTTACACCATTTTCTTGTGGACTTGGACTTTACGACTTTCACTGTGCACTCCGTCATGGTAATAGATTGCCGCTCCCCGATTAGGTCCCGGGTAGCGACAATACAATGTCGCTGGTAGCAATCTAAGGGTCAACACTTGCGATTGGTGCTAGCACCAATAACAGATTTTACCAGTGGGTGTGTTTGCTGCAATATGCAGCAAACGCCCACTTTGACATAGAGAGCTCAGCCCATGTCGGTAAGGGTTTAAAGGTAGTTTCTGAAATTATTTAGATCCACTTTGGACAGAGGCCGTGTTGCCAGGACCCAGATTTTACAAGAAGTTACAGGCCAGAGGTAGGACCAATACCTTGTCATTAAAAGAATAGTCTGTAGTGGTAGACAGAATGCCATGAAGCAAGCACACTAACTTTTTACTACCAGAATGGACTCTGCAGATCAAAGACTGAGTCATCGGAAACACTTTAGGCAAATACAAAGTTTCGGAAGGTATGACACAAAAGCACATATATTCTCAAAAGAGAATATAATTCTGGTACCTGCTGTCGCTGAATGTGTTCAATAGGTTCCATTTCAGCATTCTCTACCTCGTCGTGATCTTCCAGTGGAACAAAACCATCATCATTCCCTATATATAAATACGGAAAGCATTACCACAAAAACCATGCATGTCTATATAATAGTTGATGTGGTCAGCAGGGTACTGATGCCTCTGCATACTTTACATTGGTCTCTCCAGCTGTATATTGTCATTCAGAAGAGACAGTCCAGTGTATGGCTACTTTGCAAATTTCACTGAGACAATGCTGCAGAGTCCCGTATCACCAACAAGTGCATATTATGTAGGTTACCGGATCGATGTAAACAGTGAAAACTGATTGCTGGGGTTGCCAAGTATAACAGATATGCTATTAATACTATACTAAACCTGGAAACAACAATTTATATGTTCTATTTTGTAATCACATCAGCAAAAGGACTTACTCGACGTATACAAGTGTAAGGGCCTCATCACAATGTTCAGTCTGTGTAACCAATAACCTACAGCTACCTATTAACTTTTGTTAGGATCAGATTTGCATTACAAAACAGGACTGCAGTAACACTTTTGTAGCACCCTTACAGAGATCCTCACTCACCATTCTCATCAGAGAAGTTCAACACAGGAAGAGGCGCCTCACATTCAGCTTCCATTAGATCATTCTTATCACTTTCTATATTTTGCACACCTGTAGAAGAAAAAATGCTTCTAGTCTTGATATACCAATATAGTAGCGTTTAAAAGGATGAAACCCAAAAATGGCTTCAAAAGGGCTTGATAGGGAACACAAGTAAGATTGGTGGAGGCTTTTGTACCTGGTTGGAAGCTGGCATCATCTGGTCTTTGGACACGTTGCATAAATTGTGTTGGGGAAATTAAAGCTAGTTCTAACATGAAGGCACCGCATGCATGAGGGGTGCAAGTGTTCATACGGAAATCCTTCCTGCTGGCCAAAATTTCTCCTTTTCGACTGAAACATACAAAGATATATTGGTATATATTAGCCCTTGCATCACTGCACTACAGCTATATACATCCTTATATCATGGATATGACAGTCACAAACTTCAAATGGCTATATCTTCTAAACTGTGGCACCAACAAACATTGTTCTGGTGTAAGTTTATAGATGAAAATAACCCCTAAAATACTATCAGGATAGTGAAAGAACCTTAATGTCATCTAGAAACACAATCCTGGTGTGATATTAAAAGAAAATTCTCATCTTAAGAATCCACTACAGTTGTACCAAATAATGTAAACATAAACAGCTGTTTAAGTGCAGTGCCATATAATATGTCATGTCATTTTAAACACTTAAAACTTTACGCACTATACACTGCGAAATTATGGAGGTGGTTCGGTTATTAAATATTGCACTTGCACATGGAGGGTTGTCACTAAGTGGGCCCTTATGCTTACAGTAATGAATTGACAGATATTTGAGCATATTAAATAGAACAAATAAGATGCCGCAAGTAAGATATCATAAGCAATTTAGAGAAATCAATCTCACCTGCAAAGAGGGTTATTTTTCTTTTCCACTTCCTCAGGGGGAACAAGCGCCATTGGTGTAAGTGGAACAATATTCACCATCTTTAAAATCAGAAGCAAAATGATTCATGTAATACAATATATATACATACATATATTATATATACACATACATATATATTCATAAATACACACAGGTACAGTATTTTTCGGACTATAAGGGGGACAAAAAATCCTTTGATTTTCTCATAAATCAAAGGTCCGCCTTATTGTCCAGTGCGCCTTATATATGAACGGTACTGACAGACAACATCTGCCTTAAACTGTGCACAGGTCTGCCACCTGCTGGTCATTCATCCTTATAATCAGGTGCGCCTTATATATGAACCTAGACATTTTAGCAGGCATTTATTGATGGTGCGCCTTATAGTCCGAAAAATACTGTAATAGGAAAATGGGAAAACATGCCGAGATGACAAAACGCAGACGTTTGAGAAAACAAAAAAAAAAAAAAGTCAAGCTATTACATGGTAACATACATTTGGGTTTTGGTCCTTTTTCATATCAACGTTGGTTTTCTTGGGATCACTTATATCATCTAGACTGAGAAACTAAAACAGAAATAAAATAAATATAACAGAATTGAGAAAACAATGCAAGGTGCACTAACGACCATTTGCATTTATAATATCGATACAAATAAAATATCTTTATTATTTTTTATTATTTATGACTATATATGGCACTACCATACAATATTAATGCCACTATTTAATTCGGTAAAGAAACAAATTTTAAAGTAGTAAATTGAGCCACTTTCCGCTTTTTATTTAACGTATACATTTAACAATAGACAGAAGGAAACAGTATCTGCACGGATTACTTAATATGTGGGGATTTGCATAGCATTTCCAAGCGGTAAATCTGCAGTGTAATACATAACCATTGTACTGTATTGGAAAGGGCTTGAGTAGAATTATAAGATTAAAGATATTTGCAATACAATATTTATAGGACACAATATTTAAAAAGACCGTTACATGGTACTATAACAGGACCCCTTTAACCATGGCCTACTATTGATCACAGTTCCACAAATCTCACCTCTTGCTCTTCATTGTGGTTTGGGAAGTTAGCATCTTTGTCTACTCCATCTTCCCCAACAGAGGCTGGCTGCTGGTCCCGCCTAAATAAAACATGGAGTTTTACATTTAGTTCAATAAAACTTAAAAAGTCGTTTTTAGTAAACAACTATGGAAGCAGGCTAGATATTCCACATATATAAGAGAGCACAAACAGAAGGGTATTATTCAGATATTTATATAATTAAAGTAAATCTACCCCCAAAATCAAGCATGATAAACCAGGGACACTTACTGATAAATCCAGGCATATATTATGCTAATGAGCCTGAGGGGCTCTGCTGGATGTTTCCAAAGCCCCTCAGATGTCTTTTCACTACTGGCTGTTACAATAAGCAGAGAAGGTCTCCCCTGCCCTTCGTTCTGATGAAAGATGGTAGAGGGAGGGGAGACATGTTCTGCTCATTGTCATAGCCTGTGAAAAAAACATCACTATGCCCTTCAGGCTCATTAGCATAATTAGACAAGTTTATTTTAGAAGGAATGAGGTCAGGGATACAAATAGAAGAATACCACAGTCACCATGATCGAATGTATATTTCCTTTAATGAATCAGCAATCATGCAGGCTGTTGCTTCACACATCTCTAGGAAAGCAAACAGCGAAGCAATGTCCTTGAATGCTCTTAAGCCATTCTATTAAAGTGGTTTGCCCATAAAAGAAAGTTCTCAAATTTTAATGCACATAGTGAGGTTTACTTTTTTTTGTTTTATTGCCGTTTTAGTTCCCATCACTCAGGGGGGGTTAGTCTAAAAGTCAAGAGTCTGGACGGGGACTCTAAGCAAACACTTCATGAATCCTTTGTGCTGTGAGATGCTGTGTGCTGACAATGTGGTTAGATTATCAGAGTACAGGTTTATATACACTTATTTGGCTTCCAAACATTCCACTGGCACCTGACACATAGAAAAAGAGAGAGGAGACAGATCAGAGATAAGGTGCACGAGATAGATATGACACACTAAGCTCCCTCCCTTTATATCAAGACCTTATCTTGTAGAAAATCTTGTAAGCTCTTCTGCAAGCTGCTGGGAGGCAGGAGGTGCCTCTGTCTGTAGTGCTCTCTGCCTCCTGCCCCCGCCTGCAGCACAAGAGAAGCTATTCATGTCAGATGGATCTGCCCGATCAAATTCATGAGTTTATGGTCGTATCCAGGGTCAGCCAAAATATAAACACCAGGACTGATAGAGAAACGTTAAAATTATATCAGTGAAATGCTGTATTTGTGTTAACAGCAAATTAGAGAATGCATTATTTTGTCATCCTGATTATATTTTAGAAGCTTGTCTTGGTGGGAATACCCCATTTAAGGTGATAAAAAAGGTGTCAGCTTTGGTGGTAGGACTTGCAAATTTATTTAAAATGATTCTTATGTCCCAACTGCTCAACTTCTTGCATAATGCTTCAGTATGGCTCCCAATAAAG
Source organism: Engystomops pustulosus (assembly GCA_019512145.1). NCBI lineage: Eukaryota > Metazoa > Chordata > Amphibia > Anura > Leptodactylidae > Engystomops > Engystomops pustulosus. Next base: position 79,008,815 of record CM033644.1, read on the forward strand.
TTATTTCAAAAATCTAGAGGGTGGCTTAAAGGCAGGACCATTTCATACTGCATTAGTGACAATTGTGATATCAAATTGTGGTGGGAAATAAGAGGCATATTAGCCATGGATGGATATAATTATGCATTTCCCATCGTGGCCTAATGTGTTGTACCATGAATTGAACAAACTCCCAAAGTTTAGTCAAGGAGTCAGTGGGTATCTAGAGGTATTTCAACAATTTATTTGATTGAAATTCATTTAATGTGGAACTGCCTAAAAGGTAAGACGATACTGGCAGCCTGTCCTAGAATTAATACACAAGGTTCATGATATTTCTGTTCAGTGTACACCCATTGTATGTATCCTAGGTCATCTCTCTGACTTGCTTGAACTGGAGAGTCGCCGGCTGGCTATCTCGAGCGTCCTGTGTCTAAGAAACGGATTGCATCTCATTGGAAAATCACTGAGCCTCCTACTTTAGCAGTATAGGTCAAGCGAATTCATCTTTCGATTCAACAAGACAAAATTTATGTTAAAAAAAAAAAAAAAAAAAGGAATGGTCTCAAAAGATTTGATGGCATATTGGGACATATCATTTGCCCTCTGCTCGGCTACATTCTGTACTGGCTGAGGGACTGTCTGCTGGCTCTCCTATGTAATTGTTGTGTATCTATATTTTGTGCCATTGCATTAGTGCTGACTGGGATGTGCTACCTTGGGGACTGTTGACACAGATCGAATCCCACACTACAAGGTGACTCCCAAACAGCTTGTAGAGATACTTGTTTCTGGACTTGGACTTTTACGCTTACACATTAAAGAGGACCTGTAACCTGGAATAATCCCTCTAGGAGCTGCTTACTAAAGTAAGCAGCTTCCTATCCCCACCTCAGTAATAGCAGTGTTAAATCGCTAGCTTTATCGGAACATACTGATAAATCTAGCAAGCATTGCACTACATAGCCCTCTGAACTCCGGACCAAGTATTAATGAGGGGGCGGTCCGAGGAGGTGGTGACTGTCGCATGAAACCTGAAGTCGTCGTCGGACCACTCCCTAATGAATAGGCTGGACAGCTTTAAGTCTGGTCTGGCGTTCTGGCTGCTATTTATAGTGCAGTGTTTGCGACCTTTATCGGTCTGTTCCCATAAAGGTAGCGATTTAATACTGCTAATAATAGGGTAGGGACAGAGAGCTGCTTACTTTAGTATGTGACAGGACCTCTAAGTGGAGAGTGTTAAGTGTGCTTGTATGCTGTATAATTCAGAAAAATTCTAATAAAAACATTTGATCAAAAGTAGTCAGCTTGACAAACTATTTAGGGCAGTTTGCCAAAAAGCAAGTTTGTTCAGACAAATGTGCTCCGTTTCTGCATGATTTAACAGACCAAGCGAGTTTCTGTGAACAAAAATACTAAACTTACTTCTTGTTAGAAATAAAATCCAGGGCTTGATACACCAAAGAGTAAAGATATTCTACCTGCATAAGAAAAAAAAAAGTAACATTAACATATGCAAAACCAAAACTGTTCTTATTCTACAGATCCCAGATCCACAAACATGATGTGATTCTTATCTTTACCAAGATACCAAAACCATAGTTCTGGGTACTCGGGAACAGAAGAGGACTTTGGAAGAGATTTTATTTTCACAGGTAAATAGGATGTCACATAATCCGAGGATGTTAGTAGTTTGGATGTTCCTGAACGTCCTGAAGCGGTACAAGGAGTATGAAGTGGGCTCACGGGCTGAGCCCTCTACAAACTCAGCGAGTGTTTGCTGCATAATGCAGCATACACCTGTCGCTAACACTTACAAACACGGGTATTAACCATTTAGATGCCGCCGGGAAAGGTGCCAGGCTCATGGGCGCCGCCATCTTCATTTCCATCAGCACGCGAGAATTTGTTGCAAAGACAGCTGTGAGGCCCCCCCCCCCCCCCCCCCAAGCCTTTCTTTAGGCAGCATCTGTAACAATCTGTGGGTGCCCAAATGTCAATTGCCACTTTTTCACCATTTTGCATCATATAAAATTTTGAAGACAAAGTGATCAAAAGGGTGTACAAACCTCAAAATGTTAGCAATGAAAACGTCATCTCGTGCCACAAAAAAAATGAACCTTACATTGCGTTTGATTTTTTTTTTTATTAAAACATAATAAAAACCTTTATCAATTTGGTATCGCTGTAATCGTACCAAACTAAGGAATACAGCTGAGATGTCATTTAGGGCGCACAGTTAAAGTTGTAAAAATAGAGCCCACAAGAAAATGATGCAAATGTGTTTTTTCATCAATTTAACTACATTTTACCAGCTTTCCAGTGCACTGCATATTAAATACTGTCACTAGGAAGGACAATATTTTGCATAGAAAACAATCTCTTATATAGCTCTGTACATGGACAAATAAAAAGTTTAGGGGATTTTGGTTGATGGGGAGCGAAAAATGGAAACCGAATAATGAAAAAGGCCAGCAGCATAAAGGGGTTAATGAGAAAATCTGGTAACGGATTTAGCACACTTCTTATGGAACACTACAGCAGCGGGTAGGGGCTGTGTAGAAGTTCAATGCAAAGAGACAAGAGCAGTAGAGACTCAAAGTCAGGCTATAATCCTGGAATATAGATCAATTTTTCATAGTCCTGCAGATACGAACTATAGTCAAAAGGAATGACTGTGCTGGGCTTTTTTCCCCGACACTATCTGCAGTTCAGTATGGTCCTAATATACCGTATTTTTATAGGCCAGTGCACCTTATATATGAACTTATACAGAAATGTACTACAGACAAGATGTACTGTACATTTACCAGTGTTTAATAGCTCCATCCCCAGAAATTTCCTGCACCTTCCCACACAGTATACAGGGTCCCTAGCTCCTGAAGTGCCCTGGCACCACAACTAACATTGTGCCCATCCTGCCCTCCCCTAGCAGGGAGAGACCAGAGCCGCCATAGTGCCGACCACAAGGCAATCATCATCATCCATAAACAATCCCCCATACCTGCCAGCCCTTTAACAGGGGAAAGAGAAGGAGCCACAGGGAACCCCACAGGAATAACACCCTGGCTGAGGAGGGAAGGAGAAGGGGCAGAGGGAGACCGCTTAACCCCTGCTGCATCACCCTGCATTAACCCCCAGCAGCCATACCTCTGAGATCGGAGCTCTCTGACACTCTGAAGACAAGTTTCCCAGGAAGTGTAGCTGGCTAGAACTGTGCACAGGTCTGCCACCTGCTGGTCATTTTTAGGTACTGCATTTGATCCTGCGCCTTATACTCCAGTGCGCCTTATATATGAACCTAGATGTCTTAGCAGGTTTTTATTAGAGGGGCGCCTTATACTCCAGTGTGCCTTATAGGCCGAAAAATACGGTACTGCCTTTTAAGTATGATACATTTTCTTTAACCCCTTAGTGTCCAACCATATGGATTTCTCCGTCTGCCACTAAGGGGCCTTGGGCTAGGCTGACAGGTTTTTTCGTCGACCTAGCCCAAGTTGTGACCCGGCTGTCCCTGCTCTAACAGTCCAGATCAGAATGAGTTCCGATCCGAACTGTTTAACCCCTTTGATTCCAGCATTGACCGTGGGATCTCACCCACGGCTCCCTCTTCCTCCTCCTTTTTGATGAACAGTCTGGGACCTAATGAAGGTCCCCGGGTCTGTCCAAGTCACAGCCTGCTCGGTCCATCCCCTGCCTGTCAGCCTATGCAGATGCATAGGCTGGCACTTCTTATGCACTGCAATTCATCGTTATTGCTGTGCATTAGTATGAACTAGTCACATGATTACTAGTTTTTATGCTAGTAATGTAAAAATAAAAAAGGAAATGAAATAAAATTCATTAAAATGTCCCAAAAACAAGTAAAAAAAAAAAATTAAAAAAAAAAAAACAGTCACGGCAATGAACCCCGTAATGGAAAAAACACTAAACTTCACTTTTTTGCCGTTTTCCAACTCATAAAAAAAATAGTGAACAAAAGGTTGCAGTCCCCAAAATGGTAGCAATGAAAACATCAGCTCGTCCTGAAAAAAATAACACCAGAATATGTCAAAATGAAGACTTTTCTTCGTACAAAAGGTTTAAATTTTATTTACCCTATTAACACCTAATAAAACCTATATACATTTAGTATTCCTGTTATGAATTAAAGAAAATTAAGTGAATGCAGTTTGTCTATTTCAATGCATTTTTAATTCTACTTTACAATACTGTCACTAGGAAGTGTTAAAAAAAAAAAAAAAGCCCGCATACAGCTCTTTACATGGAAAAATATAAAAGTTATTGATTTTTGAAAGTAGGGAGCGATAAACAAAGTAAAATTGAAAAAGCTCATCAGTGGCAAGGAGTTAAAATTCCCCCTATATGACATGATAAAAAATTTAAAAATTCTCTGGGGGAGGGGGGCTGGTTTTGTGGTACCTGAGACCACATTCAGATGTGTCATTTTGGTTGCGTTTTGAAATGCAAACCAAAGGCTCCATTCATGATCACATGTTTTGGTAACATTGCGTTTTCAACACGTTAACTAAACGAGAAGTAAATGCAATCTTTCCTCAACATGCAATGCGATCGCAACCAAAATGCAATATGGGAATGTGGCCCCAGGGGCTCTGCAAACATGTCATGGCACCCGAAAACCATTCTGCCCTTCAACGCAAGCCATGTGCTCTGACAGCGGGTTACATCCATATATGGGGTGTCCTCTTACTTGGAAGAAACCACACAATGTATTCAGTTTATGTGGGGACATTTTAGTACTAAATTAACATAATAATTATAAATATTAGTGAATTCCAAATCAAAACTTCATTTTGTTGAAGTTCTGTAAAATACTTATAGGTTCACAACCTTCCTACTGGCTGTAGTTTGAGGGGCGATGTGAGGGGTGTCTATTGAAAGATCTTCCCCAAACACCTATAGAAATAAAATGGCCCCTAAAATAATTGATTCTGACATTTTCTTGAAAATTTTAGAGAATTCAGTTTGATTTGTGATCTTTCTAGCATCATAATAATTCGAAAGGACACTAAGGACTCATTGACACGACCGTTTGGGGGACATATGAAAGCCTGCACGCTTGCGATGCGCGGTGGGCATATGTTTGTGTAAATGCAGTCTTATAACACAACACCAACACAAAGCGGAGATATGGTAAATATTAGTCTGTAACTAATTCTGGTAAGTTGGAAAAAAAAAATATCACGAAAAAAAAACACTCAAAAACCCTTGGGTAAGTTAAAACGTTCTTACGTTATTATCGGAGTGACACATGCTGGTTTTGAAAATAGGCCTTCATCATCAGGGCACAAATGAGCCTGGTCACTAAGGGGTTAAACATCTTACCTTTTTACTGTAAATACATGCTGATCCTTGGATAAGGAGAGCAGCTTCTGCAAAGTTCATAGTGGTTTTGCCTCCATCAAAAGATATACAGATCTGATCCAGCTATATTTAAAAAAAAAAAAAAAAAAATTACCATGTAGCTTAATATAAATGGAGAAATCTACAGTAACATAAAATAAACTGAATTTTGTTAAATATAATTCAAGATAAATATACCTCTTATGGGTATGTGTCCTGCCATTCCACTGATTGCCAAGCATAATGCTCATCTATCTCCAGCACCATCATTCAATGTTGGAGAGTGCCAGATATATCCGAGTGCTGTGCTTGGCAACTCAGTCACTACCTCTTTCCCACTGGGGGTCCCAGCAGTCGGAGCTCCACCGTTTAGCTTTAAGTGTTTTTGACATGGGCATTTCAACTGCTTCTTTTTAAAGCATCTTAACACACAGTACACTTGTGGTATCAAAATTTTTCAATTTCTGGTAAAACAGTTTAGACGGGGAAAGTATACTAAAGGTGTTGAAGTTTAAGTGCATCATGCAATCCTAGTACCTTCATAACACCATTATGGACTGGAAACCTGTCAAGACCAGGGTGACACAGGCAAAATACATCTGTGTATGTGTATCTGTATATCCGGATTTTGAAACCCCTTCTTTTATGCTGTCCCCTGCAGGGCTGTGGGTAATTTGTTTGCTTTGTTTGGATACCATTTTTGCAATCAAATGACTAATAACTTTTTCTAAATTTAGAAAAGGGGGCACATTTATAAGAACTTAATCCTCAGGGCTCGTTCACATGTTCTGTTTTGGCCTGCATTTTCATTGCGTTTGAAACGCATTACAACAGCTGTGGAGAGGCGATTTGCCCAGTTACATTACTTTTAACATTTGATTTTACAAAAATGCAGTGTAAACGCGATATTAACACCTACATTAACAGTATTAATGCATTGATTTTGTTAACATGGGTGTTAACAAATGTAAACAGTAATGTAATTGGGCAAATCACTTCTCAGCTGTTGTAATGCATTTCACGTGCAATGAAACCAAACGCAACGTGTAAACTCACCATCAGGCTGTGTGCACATGTGTTTTGAAACGCATTATGAACACATGGGGGCAAACTGCATCACTAAATACATATACTTCTTGTGCCCCCCCTCATCCTCATATACTGCAAGCTCTTGCAAGTAAGGTCCTCAATCCTATTGTCTTATATGACTGTTGTTACTGTTATGTCTTATTTTATTTGTATATAGCCCCCGCAATCTGTAAAGCACTAGGGAACCTGACTGCGCTATATTAAAGATCATTATTATTTTTTTATAGTGCATGTAATGAATCTATGTGTGTGTGGGGGGGGGGGGGGGAGTTGAAACGGCTACATATTATAAATCTACGGGGGGGGGGGGTGAGGCGTCTGCTGGGACTGATGCATAATCATAAATCTATTGTAGGTGGGTTGGAGGCGCTGAATATTATAAAATTATAGGGGGGGGGGGCGGGGGGCGCTGGGCCAGGGAAAGGGCTGATCAGATTGAGGAGAGAGGGGTGTCCCAATCTACCGCTTCGCCCAAATCTTCTTAGGGGGCAGGTCGGGCGGGGGAGGATTCGCAGGAGGAAGAACGTAAGAGGTGTGCCCGGCGCGAGGGGAGTGCCGGCTGGGCCCTTGGGGAGGAGCGAGGCAGGAAGAGTGATAAACTTCATGGCCGTTCTTTCTTGCCTTCCCTGGGGGTTGGGGGGGGCCGGGGCGCTGGTGGGGAGATGGGGATGGAGGGATCGGGGGATTGCTGGATATTATAACTCATGTGTCCCCCCCCCCCTCCCCCCACCCCCCCCCCCCCCCCCCCCCCCCCCGCCCCCCCCGCGGACCCCCACCCCCCCCCCCCCCCGGGGGTTGGGGCCACCCCGGACCGTGAGCCCGCCCCCCTGCCCCATATTATAACTCGATGTGTGTGGCCCCCTGGGGGGGTGAGGGCTGCTGCATATTATAAATCTATGTGTGTGGGGGGGGGTGAGGCTGCTGCATATAGAAATCTATGTGTGTGGGGGGGGTGAGGGTGCATATTATTTAATATATGTGTGTGGGGGGGGGGTGAGGCTGCTGCATATATAAATCTATGTGTGTGGGGGGGGTGAGGCTGCTGCATATTATAAATCTAGTGTGTGGGGGGGGGTGAGGCTGCTGCATATTATAAATCTATGTGTGTGGGGGGGTGAGGCTGCTGCATATATCATGTCTAGTGTGTGTGGGGGTGAGGGATGGCTGCATATTATAAAAATCTATGTTGTGTGGGGGGGTGCGGTGCTGATATAATACATCTATGTGTGTGGGGGGGGGTGGGTGCGGTGCATGATTTCTAATCTATGTGTGTGGGGGGGTGAGGCTGCTGCATATTATAAATCTATGTGTGTGGGGGGGTGAGGCTGCTGCATATTATAAATCTATGTGTGTGTGGGGGGGTGAGGGCAGCTCTGCCTATGATAAATCTTATGTTTGGGGGGGGTGAGGACTGCTGATATTATAAATCTTTGTGTGTGGGGGGGGGTGGCTGCTGCTCTTATAAATCTATGTGTGTTGGGGGGGGTGAGGCGTGCTGCGGCATATTATACATCTATGTGTGTGGGGGGGGACGTGAGGCTGCGCATATATAAAATCTATGTGTGTGGGGGTGAGGCTTGCGCACTATTATAAATCTTGTGTGTGGGGGGGGGGGTTGAGCTGCTGGCATATTCTAAATCATGTGTGTGGGGGGGGGGGGGGGGGTGAGGCTGCTGCATATTATAAATCTATGTGTGGGGGGGTGAGGCTGCTGGGCATTATTATAAATCTGGGCGCGTGCACACGGTTGCGTTTTGGTTTGCGTTTTCATTGCGTTTTGGAACGGATATACAACAGCTGATGTGAGGTAATTTGCCTAATTACATTACCGTTTTACGTTTGTAAACGCAATTTAAGATGGCGTAACAAAACGCATGCGTTAACGCTTTGTCAACGCATTGCTTAACATCGCGTTACGATGACGTGTTTGTTAAGCATGCGTTAACCGTGATGGAATTAGGCAATCACCTCTCCTCAGCTGTGTATATGCGTTTCAAACGCAATGAAAAACGCAGGTCAAAACGCAACGTGTGAACGGCCCTGTGGGGGGTGAGGCTGCCTTGTGTATATTAGTAATTATGGGGGTTGAGGCGGCTGAGCTATTATAAAATCTAGGGAGGGGGTGGGCGGCTGCATATTATAAATCTATGGAGGGGTGAGGCGGCTGCATATTATAAATCTATGGAGGGGTGAGGCGGCTCGGGGCTGCATATTATAAACAAGATGTATGTGGGTAGGGTGAGGTGCTGCATATATAAAAAATTTATATTAAGGGTGGGTGGGTGGGGCGGAGTTGTAAGTAAAATCTATGGGGGTGCGAGGACGGCTGCATATAAGAAATCCACCCTGTAAACACGAGTTATTGCAAAGGGGCAACTGAGGCTCCTGTACCCAAGGTTTCCTACTGAAAACTGTAGGGCCCGCAATACCTTTGGGAAAAAACTGTCCACAAAGATTAGGGGTCAAAAAAGTCATGTGTTTTGCTTTTCTTATAAACATTAGGGATCAATGCAAAACCTAAGTTACCATTTTCAAAGCACATGGGATTAGTGATTGCATTTTGCCCTCATGCATTTGCAATGCTGCTTTCAAACGTAGTAAAATGGGAGGTGTGAATCCAGCCTCCAGGAACAACAGACAACTACAAGGGGTCAAGTCATCTTATAAACCTGAATTTTCAATTATCCACTCGATGGAATTTAACCTCTTCCAAATTACTCGCCCAGCTGAGAGGCCACATCCACCTCCCAGTTCTTGGTCATGTCCTGATGGGCTGCAGCAGGTGGGTGTACCTGGACTCTGCGTCCTCCTCATGTTGGGTGCACCTGGAATAAGGCCAATATGTAGTATGCAGAGAGACAGAAAGAAGGCAATCACACTATGTACGGTATGAGAGGGAAGTGGTAAAGAAGATCTGGGCACTACACCGTCATGTATCAGAACGCGGCTGCACTACAACTGCCAGGCAGACACTCACAGCCTGGAGACATGTCACACATAGTGGTAACCAGCATCGGGCGCACACGTATAGAGCAGCGATATAATCACACTCCGACCCGTCTACTCCCTGACACCGTATAGATTTCCACACACTGGGAATCCAACCTCACAGCGCGGCACGTACTAAAGGAGTACAGTGCTACAGCGCCTGCTGTCCGCAACACATAAAACTGCAATTGTTTACCCTTTCGTCTCAGCACGATTTTTTTATCCGCCTGCCGTACAGACGCGTACTTCGATCTCGAATCTACACATCGGCTGATGGTGTGGAGTACAAAGTGGCTTCCGAGGACTTTGGGTTAGCTAGTGGCGCTGACGTTTGGACAGCTAAGTCTCACAAATTCACAGGAGTCCTGTACAAGTCACCCTGTCCCATAGCACCGATCATCTTTGTAATTATTTTCGGATAGAGGAGAGTTCACATGTGTATTTTTCTTTTTTTTTAAAAAAGATGCATGTATGCATATTATAGTTTTGGCAGTGAAGTCACTGTCAAAATATAAAACCAAATACAGCCCTATAACTGCCTTCTGCAGTCACTCAGTTAAAAAAATACTGCAAGGTGTCTGTTATGTACCACAGATGTGTTTAACCCCTTAAGGACGCAGGGTTTTTTCCGATATTCTCGCTCTCCAACTTCAAAAAATCCATACCAACTTTTAGTGTTAGGAAGAAATGCTGTGAGGAGTTATTTGTGCGTAACAAATGTTTACTTCCTGTATGTTATTTATTTGTTAACAGACCGTGTACTGCTAAGCTGAAAAAAAAATTCCCAAATGTGGAAAAATTGGAAAAAAACGCAAGTGCGTCACGTTCTTGTGGGCTCTCAGTTTTTTTCGACTTTGACTGTGCACTCCAAAATTAACACCTCAGATTTATTCTTTGGTTCGGTGCGATCACGGTGATACCAAATTTATACAAGGTTTATTGTGTTTTAATACATTTTTCAAAAATTAAACGAATGTGTCACAAAAAAGAAAAAAAAATTTTGCCACCTCATTCTGACGCTAAAACTTTTTCATACTTTGGCGCACCGGAGCTGTTGAGGTGTCATTTTTGCAAAATGACGGAAGTTTTCATTTTTCTAACCATGAGGTCGTGCGACAATTTGACATTTTTTATTTCATTTTTTATGTGATGTAAAGGGTAAAAGTCGCATTCGGACATTTGGGCGCCATTTCCCGTCTGGAGGTCACCGCCGGCCGTAACCGTTTTTATATTTTGATAGATCGGGCCTTTTGGGAATGGCGGATACCTAAATGTTTGGATTTTTATGTTTTATTATGTTTTATATATCAATTCTAGGGAAGGTGGGGTGATTTGAAATTTTTAATACTTTTATTAATTTTTGTAATGTTTTAAACTTTTTTTTTCTTTTTTTTCCAATTTCTTAGGACCATCTAGGGCAGTGATTTTTCAACCTTTTTTTGAGCCCGGGCACACTTTTTAATACTTTTTATAACTTTTTATACTCGTTAATTGTCAATTATGGCACTTTTTGCATGACACGGCTTTTTTTTTTTCATGTGACGAATCTCAGAGCCTGTCCTTGTGTCAAAAGAACGTGATGTGAGTATGACAAATCACCTGCCTCAGCTGTTGAATATCTATGACGTGGTCAAAAAACGGCAACGTGTGAAGGCGTCCTTAAAAAGATGGGGCGCCGCCCGCGCCGCCCCGTCTCTTTTAAAGCCGCACGGCGACTTGCCGGGGGCAATGACAGGGTAATAGCGGTGGGGGGTTTATTGCAGGGGGTGCTGTGGCGGTGGTCAGAGGTTACTATCTCATACAACTGGAGGCTACACCACTCCAACCCTGGTGGGTATGGAACTGGTAACAGCCTAATTGTGTTTACTGATGTGGTCGATACTTAAAGTGTTTAATTTACTAGTATGTGGCTTATTTCAGACCACCGCCAAACCTTTTTTTTTTTTTGTGTTTTATGTTTTTAATTGTTTTTTTTGGTGTGACCGAATTAAATAAAGACATATATTATCAATTGTAAACTGAGTATCCTACTTTAATTGTAAATTTAATGCAATTCACTTTGGGTATCCTATTTACTTCCATTGGTATTTCCTGCAAAAAACAACCCACCTTGTTGGAGAGGAACTCAGTCCGATGAGCCCTCGTTCATACAATACCTTATCCTCTCGCCGTGAAGCTACGGCGCCAGAGCGTACGGTTAAGGTTGATGATGCCCACTTTGGGGCCATTTACTTTTAAAAGTGTAGGGTGTCTGCTGGCTTTGTACTGACCCTGCTTCAAAGAAGGTCACACATTAATTGTGTGGTCGTGGCAGAGACATTTTGGCGCAGCAAGACCATTTTTGTCCCTGGGACCAAATTCTGTTCCGAGCACCAAAATGTGTCCAACAGTCCCTGCTAGGAACCAGTTTTCTTTCTTTGTTCTACGGTTTCGAAGAGTTGTAACAGCGCCCCAAAACTGCTGCGCCACAATTATTGTTTGTCCTGAGTTTTACATCCGCCATAAGTAGCAACTATCGCACCTTGTTTCTGAGGACAGAGTCGGAGCAGACGGAGGAACAAAGGTCATTTTTCTCTCCTGACAGCTAAAATAGATAGGAGAGCAGAAGTGTTCGGTTGATAGTTGGAGGAAGCGCCCACAAAAATACGTCAGTAGCGAAACACCATAGAAAATGTACCCCGTTTGTGTGTTTGTTGAGGCATGCGCTTTCAATTTCTTAAAAACCCCTACGGGACTCAGCCTCTTTTTGCCTCCATTTTCTCAAATCTGATCGTGTCACTAGAAGTGGTTATAGCGCTTTGGAACGCATGGCCCGGTCACCACAACCGCTAGCGGAGTGTTTATAATGCTCGCTAGCGCCACAGGGGAGGTCCTCGGCCTTACGCACCTTGCGTTTCCAGAGAAAAAAATCGCATTGCGTTTCCTGGACAACGGCATTAGATTCGGCAAGGACTCCCCCTGTTGGCTACGTTGCATTATGAGGACCCTAGCGTTACGTGTCGACCGTGGCCTTAGAGATAGCCACGGGGATTTGAGTATTGTTTTCTCGTGCCACATTGTAACTTCAATTAGTTTAAAATTTGTGAGAATCTTTTGCGTTTATTATGAAAAACAAACAAAAAATTTGGCAAAAATTTGGACAAGAAAAACTTTATTTTCAAAATTCTAAATTCTCTAACTTTTGATAGCAGATAGTCAATAGCAACCCCAAATAAATTTCATAACTTACATCCTTCCCAATGTCTGCTTTAGGTTGGACATGGTTTTTTTTCGAAGTTCCACCTATTTATAGAATGGTATGAGGTCCAGAATTTCGGTATTCATTTTCACCCATTTTTTTGTAACATCACCCAAAACCTGTATTTAGAGGGGGAACCCCCTGCTCAAATTGTATTGGAAACACACTGAAGGGGAAGGTTCAACACGGTGCGGTTTTGACTTGCGTTTAATTGTTTTGGACACGCATATTAAAAGATGCGGAGGGGGTGGATTGCCTATGACCTCACTGTAACATTTCAGTGTACAAACGCAGTATGCATTATGCATTAGTTAACACGTGCGTTAGATAAACCGGGAATGTAATTAGGCAAATCACCCTTTCATCAGCTGTTATTGTATATGCGTTTTCAAACGCAATGAAAAAACCAAACGTTGTGAACGCGCCCGAGAGGCTAAATTAATAGCGGGGACTCATAATTACCCCCATTATGGAAATTACACCCCGAAATGTCTGAAAAAACCACTTTTAGGAAGTTTGCTTAACCCTTTAGGGGGTTTGATAGGGGTTTTTACACAAAATGGAGGTGCCAAGTCCTGCAAATTGTAAATTTTTTCACACTACACTCATTTTGGGTGGAAAATTAAATGATTTACAATGGGATATTTACCTGGAATAAAGGATAAAAACAAAGTTGGTTTTACCCAATCTCTCCCGCGTACACGGATCCCCCATATGTGGTGGGGTAACCTGCATGTAGGGGGCACCACGCCGGGCATGGCGGGAAGGAGGGCCCATCCCGATAGATGAGTTGGCTAGTCACATTGTAAGGAGATGATTTTTTTCTTTTTTTATGTGGACCTATAGCGGCTTATGGGGGTTTTTTTTGGCCGTTAACCTTTACCCTAAAAAATAGTATCTCTTTTATTTATGAGTCGCCACGATTATTACCAAAAAGACTTCATTTATCTAGATTTTTTTGATTTTTTCCCCATTTTTATGAATAAAAAGGTTTAATTTGGCACCAATGTTGTCGCAATTTTTAGGGCCTCTTATGCATAACTTTTTTATTTTTTGCCACCTTCATAAATCTGGTTGTACGGGCTTATTTTTTGCAACGAAGGATTGTTCTTTAGTTGGTCTTTATTTTTAGAGTGCATTTAAACAAAATTTTGAAAAAATCACTTTTGAGCTTTTTTTATGGGTATTAATTGAAATTATTTTAGAAGGATCGGGAATTAATCATAGCATTTATTCGTCTGTTTAAAAGCGTGCAGTCATTATCTGGTGTGACCACTGCTACACAATCCCCAACCTTGAAACTTATCTTTTTTTTGGAGGCTTTTTGTTTTTTTTTTACGGGTTCAACTCGCGGATCTATAATGATTTGTTTTATTTACAGATTGTTACGTCGCCGGGAGGGAAGACAAAATATGTGGGGGTTTTTTTGTGAATTTTATGCCCTTGTACTGAATAACCACAATTTGAGAAATCCTTTTCATAGGCATAATTTTTTATTTTTCGGCTGACAAACTCTAGTTTAGGGGCTTATTTTTTTGCTGCGGAAGAGTGGGGCGGTTGAGTGGGCTTCTTTTGGCGTGCATAACAGGGGGGAAAATAACTTTTTACGAGGAGAAGGTGTATAGGGTATCTATTAAAAATGAGGACTTTTCGGAAAGTTTTCTGGGTTGGGTTACTACGGAGGCTTCTTGTCTGTACCGTTACGGGTTCCAGTAAACTATAGGTTTTATTATTGACAGATTGTGACGGACGCGGCAATTACCAAATATGCGGGGGGGGGGGGGGGTTTGTGTTTTATTATTATTAAGTGGTTTTATAGGAACGTGTACCATTTTACGGGGGCTGGGGCTGATATTGTAATGTAGTTTATTTTTTTATTTTACTCTATGTATTAACTATACATCCTGAACCAGTGATGCTCTGATCAATACACTGATTTTAAGTCAATACACTGCATTACTATTTTATGGTTTAGAGCAGTGTTGTAAACTGTCTGCAGGCATGCCGTCGCATGCTCAGGACAAGGGCTTGCAGGTTGGGAAGGTGTCTGGACTGCAGAGGGACATCGGGGCAGCTCGGGCGAAATTGCCAGTCTCGGAGCTCCCCGACGTGGATTGGATCCCAAAGGGAAGCGGCAGGGGATCCGAATCAACACAGCAAACACCCGTACACGTTAAGGGTGTAGGAGTTAACAAAAAGCGGATCGGAGCAGGCGGATCGAGGGTTGTTAGCGCAAGGCTGTCAGCGTGATATTGGGGTCAGCTGGGATGTTAAAGTTGCACCACAGAAAACGCGGGGTACTCTGTCGGGCCAGTGCGTGGGGAAGCAAAAAGATCCTGATTTATGTCAACAAGATCGAAGTTGAATCGAAACAAACGCAGCATAATAATGGAAATGCAACTTTGTTCATTTTCTGACAATATAATAAATGTGCCCATTATCAGATTACTACCTAAAACCCTCCCTTCATATAGTGCCCCAAAAGAAAGTATTAGGATGTTACAAAGCACCCACAAAGTCTAGATACCCCACTCTTGAAACTACGACCTAACTACTTTATATATTTACAAGCACCCGTTTATTTACAACAGTTCCCTCAATTTATTTACAGGCACCCAATATTACATACTCCCAAATTTAAAATTATTTAAACTTATATAAGGTCACCAGTTTTTAATTAAATCCAGACCCAAACAAATACGATCCCTTAAAAACTATTAGGAGGCCAGCCTTCCCCAGGTTGGGAAACATGCCCCAGATGCACACTTCCCCCAGTGAGCAGTATACACCCCCCTGGATGCAACACAGCCACATCCCCCCAGTATGCGTAGCGACCACCCCAGTAAGTACATCCCCGCCAGTATGCACAGCCCTCCACAGTACTTGAAGAAAAAAAATAATAAATATAAATAAATAAAGATCATACCAGTATCACTCCCTGCCGATGGATGGAGTCCCCATCGCTTCTACCACCGAATGCTCTGTGCCATGGTTACATTTACCGCAGAATGGGTCTCCAGAGCACATAGCGGTGATGTTTGCAGGGACGAAAACAGGCTGCGCTGCTCTGTATAGTAAATCATGTCTGTGTTCTTAAAGGGGAAACCGCCGCAAATATTAATGGGAGGGAACTGGGCGCCACAGTTAATACACAACCCCCCACGTTTGCTGGCCGCCCCATCAGGGCTTGGACATCTGCCGCCTGAGACGAGATTCTCATCTTGCCTCATGGCAGATGCAGCCCTAGGTGGCGGCGGTGGAGGGGGCGTTCCCGCCCAGTGCCTGTGTTCTATTGCAAAACCAGCAAACGAAAGTCTTTATGCAAAATAACAGCAATTCCGTTGATTGCTAGCATACGCCAGCACCCCTAAATCTCCCCATATGTCGTTACTGCTCCTCGGGTAGACAGGTCTAATCATAGATACTTGCTATGATTGTGTCTCCCCTAAGTAATCTTCCTTACATGTGCAACATCCCCCACTGAGGCCTGGCTTATCTGCGGTGGCTGTAGACAGACGGAACCCAGAGTACCGGAGTGGGTGGCTTATGCAGCCTTGGGCACGCTATGGTCACGTTGCTTGGTATTGGGACTGGAGAACGGGCCTACAGCCTGGCAGGTCTCCAGCCATTGGTGTGTGCAAGAAATATAGAGGGGGAGGCTTATGAAAGAGGTTTCTCTCGGGGGAAACCACTGGGGTGTATTTTGGAGTCCCTGGATGATGGAGGTTGGGGAGCCCGTGATGGTGATACAGCCTGATCCAGGGTTTTACACAGAGGCATGTTGTGCAAATCAAGCAAGCTGGAAAGCTGATGGAGATAGCAGGTCCGCAGGAAGGTTTGCTAACAGCCTGGTAGTAACTTCAGGCTGGTCTGGTAAAGATGGAGCAGAGTCCGGATTGTGGACCTTTGCTCTGGGGCTTAAGTCTCCTGACTTGCCATAAGGTGCTAGGCAGTGGTCTGAGACACCTCTGTTTCTTGGTAGTGGGTCTGGATGGCAGCTCTGCAGAAGCTGCACACTGGACCTGCTTCTCTGACTAGAATCCAAGACCCTGTGCTTCTGCCCACCAGGGGTTTATAAACTCCCTATGATACAACTAAATTGAACAACTCTTTTTGCCAAAAATAAGCCCTCAACCAGATCTGTCAATAGAAAATGGGGAAGTTATGCCCCTGAAAAGTTGTCGCTAGTCGATAAAAATGCAATATTCTCAATATTGGTTTTTCTCAGTAAAATTGAGCAACGATAAGAAAAACTACATAAATTAGGTATCACCGTAATCATAGTGAACCAGAGAATAAAGTTAAATATATTATTTTTATGTTATGGTGAGTGGGAAAAAATCCAAAATAAAAATTGATGATTTTGTTTGTGTTTCCCTTGAAATAGTTAATAAAATCTCATGAATAAGCTATAGACCTTCCAAAATAAATTATCTATGCATTGTATCTCACCCTGCAAATAATAAGCCTGCATATTTTCACATTACCAAAAATATAACATTTTCATAGCCTGCACAACATGACAATGCAAATCTGTGCTGCTTCCATTCTATGCCCGGCCCTGTGGCCATACAGCAGTCACAACCACATATGGGGTATCAAACTTTTCAGAGTATTTCATAATTTAATTATGAAAGTGTCATTTTGTGCCTAAATACTGTCAGTTTGCCAGGCATTGTGATTATCATTGGTGGACAATCCCTGAGAAATCAGCCCCATGGTGCTTGTTTGTGGCTGAAAAGATTTCAGTAGAAACACATCTGTGATTAGACCAAGTGATTGGAAGCCTTTATATTGCGTTTCAAAATTTATCTGTCTGATATACTGTGTAAACTCTTCAACTATGAAAAACAATTAAAGGAGTATATCAAAGGCTGATCCGTGAGAATTCTCACTAGTCTGTTAGACTCCTTATCCTGAAGACATTATCCTCATGTCACTGATCGCTTTAAAAAGCTGCGCCTGCGCAGTAGACAAAGCCACCGTGCAATCCCAAATCTCTTCGAACGCGCCTATCAAATTACGACGTTGAGTTTAGAAACCTGGAAACGTGTAAAGCGCATGCGTTCGTGTTTGGGCGACAGGCTTAAACTTACTGCGCATGTGCAGACCGTCCACGTTGTGACTCATCCAGACAGCTGCAAAGATCGGGGGGATCCGCGGTCATGGGGGAGCAACAGCGGGTCCGGAATACCTTTCTATGGGGACTGAGCGGCATCTACCTGTGTGCATTCCTCTCACTGTACATGCAGATTCCAGGTACACCATTACAATGGGATGAGCGCCGACACCTCCCGTCTGCTTTTTATTTCCAGTGATTTGAGCTTTCATTTTCTAGGGTAGGGAATATATTCCCAAAAGGCAGCGTTTGTTGTAGTAGTGCACAGCAGGCCCTAATATACATGCTCCACGTTATACATAAAATGTATGTGTACTATAATATTTCCCATATAGATTGTTGTCATATACAACATATATCCATGTAATATATATTGTATTATGTATACTATAATGTTTTCCTTATGTATCAGTGTATTGCATGCTGTAATAACCATGCATCATGAGATGCATAAATAGAAATATTATGTAATTATATATCTGGTTCTCATTTCTCACTTGCATTCACACATTGGTGGCTGCTGAAGGCCTCGTGTTCCCTGCTAGTTAATGTGTACACAAGGAGAGCAGGGATTTATAGCGGATAAAATGACATTAGCTGCAGAATTTTTTTTCTGTATACATAACCGATGCCCCTGATTGCATTTGTGTATATAGCCTTACTTTAACTTGTACAGTTTTTTTTTTTCCTCCTACAATCCTAAATTTGCAGCAATTCATATTCCCCAAAATGAAAGATTATATTCCTCAAGGTTACCAATTCTTGATAAGTGAGTAAATACTGAGTCAGCACACAGTGTAGAGGTCTAGATATCCATTATTACAGCTGCATATGATGAAATCTGTGCAGTGATACTAGGATCTGTATTTTACAGTGTGGGCACATGGCCATGTCGGGAAGTGTAGCCAAGATATCTGTGCTTGGGAGCTATATACATGCTCAGTCTATGTAGCCCCTCCACAGGAAGTGGTCTATGCCTTGAACAGCTGGGTCTTATATTTCCAACCGCTTGTGATCAGCAGGATTCCATTGCACACAAGGACATTAGCAGTTTACTATTGTAATACTCCATTTAGTATTGTCAGCAAATGATCTGTCCTGAATCATCTGCTCTCATTCCAGAAAGTATGAGGTTTGACTAGGACATAATTTATATTCTGTGCACATAGTATTTTCAGTCATAATTTTAAGGTGCTGCACTGTTCACGTCTCAAAGCTACACCCCGGGACAGTTGTCATGGTTCTATGTTCCTATGCATGTTCCAAATGTTAACAGACCCTGAATATATGAACAAAGATGATGCTGAGAAGCTCTGTGGTTATCTGAACTTAAATGGGTTGTCCCAGGTTTGAAAAAATACGTCTGCTTTCTTTAGCTGGCATGGTTAGTGGTAGCTCCATTCATTTCTATACAGCTGAGCCAACTGTGTGGTGCTGTTAATGAAAGCAGCCATGTTTTCCATGTTAATGAAAGAAAGCAGCCATGTTTTCCAAACCCATGTACTACCCCATAAGTTCACTGCCCTTACCTCTGTATGCAGGCTACTATGAACACCAATGCATATTTGTACACAAGCACAGCATGTGTTGTTTTTTGTTTTTGTTCCCCATAGATTTAGTAAAATTCCATGACAAATTAATATTGCCCACCATATGGAACCAAACAGTGCCATGCCTATGTACATGCAGCCTTATAAAGACTTCACTTTCTTGCTTAATCAGTTGTTGTATTCTGTATTGTATTTAAATAAAGCAATCTTTAATCACTGTTTCCATTTAACTTTAAATATGTTTTTTAAGGGCTGTATGGACGTGAAGGAATCTTGCCAGGGTGGAAAATGCTTCGTTTCACTGGAAAAGGGTTATGGGAACAATTGAAGGACTCCCCTACGCTGCTATGGTTAGGTCCACGGTTAGGTCTGGACACTGAGCATGGCATGGAATTCATTTGTTTACTTGGGGCTGTTCTTTCTTTGGGAGCTTTTCTATTCAACTGCCTTCGGGACAGCGTGATATTTCTCTTGCTCTGGATCCTTTACTTGTCCTTATATCAGGTGAGCTTCATGTGTTTCCTTCAGACACTTAAATGGGTTTCTGAGGGTTAAAATAAAAAATCCCTTCTCACATGAGAAGTCTCATAATGATCTAGTGGTCAACCCAGTCCTTCTCATTTGACTTGCAGTAATGTGACCTTTGTAGCCAATCACTAGCCTCCGCAGTGATGCTTGTACAGCACACAACAAGCCATGAGTGAATATAGAGTGATACTTTAGGAACTTCACTAATGCTGTAAATGGTAGACAAATTACCTTTCAAAAGGGGTTTATTGCAGATCAGACCATAAAGAATATATTACTTACTGTAGTCGGGAAACTGAGATACATCATAGAATTGACAAATCCTAAACATGTGTAAAAACCCCATTACTCACTTGACAGAAGAATAAGGCTTACATACGTATAATATAGGATTGGCTGTTTGGCAGGGCCTTGACTTACAGTGAAACAATACAAGACATAATAAAACATACATGGAAAGAACTGGTTAGGTATAGAGAGAGGAAGAAAGACAGGGCATCAAAGGAGATATAGGTTATGCCGCGGAGGGTGTGGCACTGAACATGGTAGACAAATTTAAGGGATTTTAATTTTAAATATGTAGAGTGACAGGACACAGTGGGGAAACATACTTACCCTGCTCCAGCTCCCATTTATTGCACCGCTCCAGTACTTGCGGTTTCAAGGCCTGCCCTCATCTGGCAGTCCCAGGGAAGGAGGGGAGGGGCACAGGACCCTCTGCATCCAGTAAGTAGATGAGGTTTCAGTACAGCAAGTGAAGTCCCATGGAAATGGGAAGTGCCATCCCGTGGTCCTAGGAGGCCACTCACTGTTGAAGCACGAAAGTACCAGAGTGACTCTCTGAGGGTTATACAAATTCCTGTAAAATCCTTTTAAATGATTAAATACCATATTTACTGATTCTAAAAATGTTTTGTTTAAGCTTTTGTGAGAATACTGTACATGTTGATTCATCTATTTTATATATACAGGTTGGACAAGTGTTCCTTTATTTCCAATGGTAAGTGTTTACATACATACATACAGATACATGTAAATTATTGGAAATGGGCTCTATCTATGTAAAGTATGCCTTTTATAGTACTGTATATGCAAGTGTACATATTGTAGTCATTACATTTTGCTTAAAACGGCTTGAGTTTTGTCATTTTATGACTTCTTTTAGGGCATGGCTTAAAGAGGACCTGTTACCAGATTTTGCCCCCCCTGACTAACAATTTCTGCTGATAAGGGGTACACGTCCTCCCTATATCACCTAAAATTATCTGCCACTGGGGCCCTGTACCTTAATTACAGCCATTTTTCTGATATGCAAATTAGCTTTTCTGACTCGTGTCTGACAGCCTGAGAAAGAAGAGTTACATATACCAGTGAACCACCCCAATATTCTGACTCACAGCTCTGTGTCTCTTCAAATCACAGCACTGCCTCCATGTACTTGGGGAACTTCTGCTAATATTCAACTACAGACATGCAAAGCTCTATGTACATAAGGGAAATAGAATAGGTCCTTCAGCTGTCTAAGCATAGCAAACTGTAGACCATGTGATTACATGAGATTACAGCAGCCTCCATGGAGGCTGGAGAGGACTAGAAGTCCATGGAGGCTGCTGTGACTTCATGTGCCCAGATACATGCATAGGGTACAGTTTGCTATTATAAGCAGTCATAAGGTTTGGGGAGGAGTAGATGGGAGGATCTGACTGAGCAGGACATGCCCCCCTCTGATGTCGGGTAATATGAGATAAAAGGTGATTTCTGTCGATGTAAGCAAAACAACTTTTAGATAAAAGGGGGTCAGTCGGTTATTAGAACTCTATAGAAACCTGGCACTTGCTGTATATGTGCAAATGTGGTGACAGGTTCCCTTTAACTCAAAATCCTTTTCTAATTAGACTATTTACTTCTATTGGCTCTTGTTTCCTGTTTATATAACATTGATATTGGTAATTCTCTCCTCCATTTCCTCTTTTAGTGTGATTCTGGTTTTATCTGTGCACATTTTATTTCAGGGACAGTCTTTTACTAGAAACCGGATTCCTGGCGATATTGGTAGCTCCTATGCGTTGTTTGCGCTCAAAGGCAAATGTCTGGAGTTCCCATGATGGTATTACTTTCTGGCTCGTACGTTGGCTACTTTTTAGGCTAATGTTTGCATCTGGAGTTGTAAAACTAACAAGTCGGTGCCCTACATGGTGGGGGCTTACAGGTGAGAATTATTATTATATATATTTATTTTTTTTGGTACATTTCCTTTTTGAAGAGCTTGACTAAGGGTTGTTATACACCAATAAGTCAATATTCGGCTGTTCTGGGTTTGGACCAATTAATGGGGTAGATGAGTAGGTTTGTTCTGACAAACAAGCATGTAAAAACTCTCCTAATGTCTTCCATGCACATAGTGAGCCAGTTCCAGCACTGAATGTTGGTGTTAATTACTATAAACTTCTTCATTCGCTTATTGATAACTTTGATCTTCTGAATCCTATCATGTATTCCCTCTTAAATGTTAAATCTTTTACACAAAACAATGAAAATCACTTACTAAGTCACATGAAATTGAATTGAGAAGAATAATTTTTTCCCGGAGATGAGGCACTTTTGTAATACAGTTAGGTGCTACAGATAATATAAGGGCATCTGAAGTGTCTCTTCCCTTCTAGACTCTAAAATGTTTTTTCCCCCAAAGATATTTCATGTAACCGTGTCAATGCTATAAAGAGAATTTCATACACTGAGGATGCCATTAGTTTAATGGGTTTAAAGCTGGAGGTGCCCCTTCAAGACATATTAAAGCTGCTGTAATACACCATATGCATGCTGAAAATCTACTGTGTAACACAGTTCCTTTTAAAATCTGTTATCCATAGGATAGGGCCTAGCTTGCTGATCGGTGGGTGTCTCAGTGATGGGGTCCCAGTTACCTCAGTCGGACCCCTCGCTCCCAGAGAGTAATGGAGCAGACGGACAAATTGCAGAACGGTCATGCACGGCTTTCTGCTCCATTACTCCCCGGGAGCGACGAGGGGCCCGACTGAGGTAACTGGGACCCCTTGTTTTTGTTATCTGTAGGGGTCTTGTCACTGAGACCTCAACAAATCATAGTTGGGCCCTTACCCGTGGATTGGGCCTAACTTTGATTTGTGGGAAAACCCCTTCAATTTACTTTTAATATTCACATCTTACCCATGCAGATTTCTGGATTGAACATGCTGGAGCCCCATCAAATGCACACAATTGCACAACATTTGATGCTTTGTTCAAGCAATCATTGACACCTCTGCATTTAATTCATGCATATTGTTTTAAATGCCGCCGCCCCCCCCCCCCCCCCCCGACACACACACACACCTCTGTACAGTTCCCTCAAAAACTAGCCATGCATGTCAGGAAATACATATTTTTTTTCTGTATATTAAAATTAAATTGTTAAAGTGACTAAAAGGGATCTGAAGAACTGTTGGTATATATTCAGACGTTTTGTTTCTGCACATGCACTAATTCACTCTGCGTGCACTTCATTCCATGAATTTAAGAGAATTATTAAAATCTACTTTTCATGTCACAAGACGGCAAGCATAAAAGAAAGCTTGTCTAGCTTAACTTCTTCAACAAACAGAAGGGCTCTAAATCTTTTTTTTTTTTTAAGAAATAATGAAGTTTCCGTGCGTAAAACATTTGAGATGGATGTAATTATTTTCCATAGAAGTCGTGTATTACATGGCTAGAAAGTTGAATTGTAATAGGTTAGATGGTGAAATGTGTGTATGCATAGTTGAGTCTAGATAGTATTTGCTATACATGAAAACAATATGTCACAATTATGGCTAATTTAATGCCTTAAATACACATGACCTTCTCTGTATATTCTTTCAGCTCTAACTTACCACTATGAGACGCAGTGTATTCCAACTCCAGTTGCCTGGTATGCTCACCAGCTTCCTGTGTGGCTCCAAAAGCTGTCAGTGGTTGCCACCTATGTGATAGAAATGGGGGTGCCATGGCTTTTCTTCCTGCCCTCAAGAAGGCTCCGCCACTTCTCATTTTATTCTCAGGTAATAAAACTAATTCTGGCACATTTGCTAAGCTAATTATGCCAGAATTGGCTTAATTGGAACACAAATGTTAACATATGCCTATCAATTACTATTTGTCCTAGAACAGATTCACACTGGCTTTTTTTTCTCAGTGTTTTTTCAGAGAACCATTCTTTTCAATGTGCTTTTAAACCATTTTTTCCCACTGATCAGTGCTTTGTGGAAAAAGAATTTGGAGCTTGTACTGTTTTGTTCTCCGACAACATTGGAACGGTGAATTAGTGAAAAATCCATTTTTTTTTTTTTTTTTTTTAATGTGAATTTGCCCTTAAAGGAAACCTACCATTTCAAATGGTAGGTTTAAGCTGTAAACACCGAGCACCAGCTCAGGGTGAGCTGGTGCCGGTGCTTAGTTTCGTTAGTATCGCGGTTTTAACACTTTTTAAACTTTATAGCATAAACTGCTTCGGCGCTGCGTGCGCACGTTCTTGCGCGCGCCTACATAGGAAATGCCGAAGCGGCTTCTGCTATAAAGTTTAAAAAGTGTTAAAACCGCGATACCGCGCGCGCCTACATAGGAAATGCCGCAGGCGTTGCGCGTGCACGGTCGCGCGCAGCGCCAAAGCGGCTTCTGCTATAAAGTTTAAAAAGTGTTAAAACCGCGATACCGCGGTTTTAACACTAACGAAACTAAGCATCGGCACCAGCTCAACCTGAGCTGGTGCTCGGTGTTTACAGCTTAAACCTAACATTTGAAATGGTAGGTTTCCTTTAAGCCTGATTCATTTTGTATTTTTAAAGTTGATTTTAGAAGGAGGCCATGCTAATATAAGAAGATTACAACATTACCATTATTTAGTTCTCTGAAAACAATAGACTATCCAGGTACAGTCTGTAATGAGTTTAGTCATTGGGGGGGGGGGATACAGGGACTTATTTCTTTGATAAAAGTATTTAACATAATGTGCTCTGTTGATTGATCAAGTGTTGTTAACAGTTTAATTCGTTTTCTACAGGAGTGGTCCCCCAAATTTTTGTATCTTGGGGCCGGCTGCACTCAAAATATTTTTACTATGGTCCCTGGGTGACAAAAAATACCTGCAGCTGCCTCCTTTTCTGTAGCCCCCTCCTGATAGTGCTTCTTTTTTTATAGCCCATTCACACCTATAATGTCCTTCTCTTTTCACTATGAGAAAAAAAAAAATTACCGGTAATACTTGACATATACAAGTATAGGCCTATGGTGGGAAATGCAGCAGCCACTCCTCACTAATGAAAAATGCAGCATCAGTGCTCGTCCCCCACACCCCCCGTAGATCCAATCTTAAAAAAACAAAGCTCCATCTTCTTGCTTGCGCGCACACACTGACGTCACACTCCTTGATAGTGTATGTGCACAGGAAGAGAAGTCAAAGCTGGAGGTAAATAGTGGTGTTTGGGTTTGTTTTTCAGCTAATTTTTATTGTACCTAGTCTAAATTGAAAATACAGGTTTAGTATCATTTGCCTCATTGTCTGTATCTATTGTTGTCTTCCAATTAGTAGACTTCTTCCAAGATCTAGTGTATCTGTTGTTACTATTTTTCTTTTTATTTAGAGTACAATTTACATAGTAATTGGAATATCTTCAATTTTAGGTTCTGCTGCAGGTTCTGATCATTCTTACCGGCAATTACAACTTCTTTAACCTGCTTACACTGATTCTTTGCTTTTCTCTACTTGATGACAATCATTTGAAATCTGGTCCGAAGGGGAAAAAGGGTCAACAGAAAGGTAAACACTTAAAGGGGTTATCCGGGTTTAAAAATTTTTTTTATGGCCGGGCTGGGGAGGGATAGTTAAACATGGACTTGCCTCCTCCGGTGCCGCCGATGTCCCGCGCCACAGTCACTTTGAAC
The DNA here is from genome assembly GCA_019512145.1 of Engystomops pustulosus. NCBI lineage: Eukaryota > Metazoa > Chordata > Amphibia > Anura > Leptodactylidae > Engystomops > Engystomops pustulosus. The sequence goes on from CM033644.1 coordinate 79,034,604, forward strand.
CGTGCCCCTGTAAACACAGGGAGCTTGCAGTCCGCGTTGTGGACGGCTCCTCCCATCCGTCCCTATCTCTCAGCGTTGTAAGCCCTGGGAGATGGTGCGCATGGGAGCTTCCGGCCGGCCGGAAGCTCCCTGTGCGCCCTTGTACTGAAACCGGCGCACGGAGAAGACGGGCTGCGGCGCGGGACATCGGCAGCACCGGAGGAGGTAAGTACATGTTTATTATGTTTAAATAGCCCTCCCCAGCCAGGCCATAAAAAAAAATTTTAAACCTGGATAACCCCTTTAAAGCAATAGTCATCATATGTGTCTGTGCTTATATTATGTCCCATTCATTCTTGTTCTGTGTTGCTACAGCCTAGACAGACATTTACCCTAGTACAGTGATGGCGAACCAACGGCACGGTTGGCACAAAGTTCACCAGACAGGACTTGAATCTTCCTGCGGTTCTAGACAACTTGAGATGCTGCTCTTTTTTAAGGTGACATATGCTTCACTGATTGTAACTGCAGGTGTGAACAAGGCCAGATTATCTTTTGAGGTCCCCTTGCTGGCCCCATGATTCTTCCTGTACAAAGAGACCCTGGCACGAAGCTACAATGATGTCTGAATTTGCCCTCCTGCTTTCAACTTTATTTTGTATACTCAGGAGGTCGAGATGATTTGAACGTTGTAAAATAACAGGGAGCAATAATTTACTGTATAAATCATCATATTTATTAGGTTTTGCTTGTTACCCTGGTCTCTAAAAGGTTCGCCATCACTGTCCTAGTAGAACAAAATTTGTTTGCAATGAAAAGCACACCATGTAAGTTGGATGGAGTCAATATAGAATTGACTAATTCAGCTGGTTTCAGTACAATAGCACTGTTTGATAATCGTACATACACAAACAAGTTTTTCTGTGGCCCTCCAAGTACATGAAACGCCTGAGAATTATGAGATTTAAATTACTGCTCAGTAACAGTAATTTTTTTTTTGCTGCTGTTTCCAAAATGTTACCCATAGAGCCATAAAAAAAGGGAACCTGTTTGATGTTTGTTCCATGATGTCCAGTGTGCTTTCCACACATTTAATGTTCCATTTACAATATCCGTTTTGGCAGATGTCATGACATTTTGAAGGGGCATATTATGTACCTCAAATGTCGTTGATAATAAGTTAAAAGAAAACTAGAACAAAATAGAAAGTTGAAAATGGCTGTTTCATTATTGGTAAATATGAGACTTTGTCATTTAAAGGTTATTGTATATTCTTACTAATAAACTATGGGCTCTTAACAGTTTTTAGAAAGGAGGAGGGTTGCCAAGAGTCACAAATGGCCAGTGCCAGTGGTTAGTGATCACTACTACACTGAAATGAAGGTTCTTCTTTGCATAATATGTTATATAATTTTATATACTTTCTCTTCGCAGGCCATAGTTTCTTCATCCAGTCCTTTGCTGTGCTTTTTGATCTCCTCGTATTTGGTTTGCTTGGTTTTTGGACTGTAAAATACTTTGAGCTACAGATAAACTGGGAAAAGTATCATGTGGAATCTAAAACTGGTAGGTTCTCACTTGATTACTACCTTGGATTTATATGGAAAGCTGAAAATCGACACAAATCCGCTGATTGCAGCAGCCCCTGCCTCCAGCATTCGAGAAAAGCCAGAAAAGGAGCTGGGCAGCAGATCCCACCGCTGGTCACTGCACAGAACAGAGATGGACATCCAGCTTCATTCTCTGTATTTTGAGCACTTGCTGAAGTCAATGGGAGGTTTAGACTGATCCCCTTTTCATAGTTTCATAGTTTATACGGTTGACATTTGTCCATCAAGTTCAACCAAGGAAGGGAAGGCATTGCATGAGGAAGGGATTAAGGGGAAACAATTCTATATAACATACCCATAAATGTTATTTCTTTTTCCTAGCCCAACACAGGGCCTATAATTTTTTTTTTTTTAATTCGAATCCCTTTATGGGGGGAAAAAGTAGTGCTGTGTGCTCCTCTATTGTTGCTGTCAATTCTGCTTCTGCTTGGCCTCTGCTTCTAAAGCTAGATTTGCATGTGTACACATTTTTGTAGACTTTATGGGAGGCTATGCCAGTGCACAAGCACATAATGAAATCCTTGCCCCTCCTTGCTGCCAGATGCATAAAGAAGCTCCTACCTCCTGATGTACCGTATATACTTGAGTATAAGCGGAGGCACCTAATTATAACAAAAAGAAAAAAATGGGGAAAACCTATATACTTGAATATAAGCTGACGGTGGGAAAAGCATTGGTCACATGCACTCCAGTATATAGCCAGCAGCCCCCTGCCAAGCCTATAAATAAAAAAAATTAAAAACTCTGTGCTTGCCTTTCCGATGCCCTGGGATATGCTAAACTATGATGATTTCTTTTCTACAGCCTTTACTTATCATGATTTCCTTCAGTGGCTCCGCACACTTACATTTCCCTCTATATGGCTGGCAGCTGCATCTCTTGGTTGGGAGATTCTCAAAGGCATGTACAAGTGAGTATTGAATTTCTTGTATATGAAAGTGTTGTCTTTTTACATTTTTCTAACTACCCTCTTAAACATTGCAAGCCACCTGTATATGACTAACCAAATTGCCATGCATGTGTGCATATATAACATGTAAAGCAGCACAATGCTACAAAAAATGGTTTTTATCCTCTGATGCAAGACCCACGATACAGAGAAAAATCCTCCCATTTAGACAAGCAAAGAAAGGCAGCACTCCAAGCTTAACTTCAAATGGGGTGTACACAGAGAGGTCATATTAATGCCTGTACAGTATTAACAGCAGTTTTATGTCTTAAAGTCCCATGCAGATATTACCACATGGAGCTTTTCTCCCCCTTGTGATTTGAATTGAAGCTTGGAGTGCTGCCTTTTTTGAATATGTATATGGGAAATATCCAAATGTTTTTTTTTTTATTGATTATGTATCTCACCTATATCTTTGTTTCTTCAGGAGCGCATCTGTACGTGGATTGTTTTGGAAGCTTTGGGCCACTATACAGTGGGTGGTTTTTTCCCTTGCTACAGTTTCAATGTTTATAGTCAGCCTGGTGAGTTGTGTATCCTTCTTTCCTTTTTATTTTATTTTTTTCTCTTTCCTCCCCTTGTGTTTTATACGTGATTTGTATTATGGATACAATAAAGCGTATGAGCTAAAAAAAAAATGTGGCAGAAAAATTACTTGCTATGAAAGTAGTCCGGCTAAAGATATGGCAGATGGATATAATTGCTGCAGCAGCCTATGTGTCTGTCTCAATCTCCTCAATGCATTTTTCTTATACTCCATACGTTCGACAGCTCCATACCACTGCTGGAACTGAGCCAAGTAGTGTGCAATAAAATTGTATGAAGTACTGAAATTATTCACAATGCTGACAAAGGTATATTTAAAATCTGCATATTGCAGCTAAAAATCACATTCCTGGTGACAGTCTTGCTTTAATTGGAAGATCCCTTTAAAGGGGAGACTTTTTAAAAAAAACAAAAGGTGGCTGGGAGGGGGCTGCTTAAAAAAAAAACTAAAGATGTACTTGCCTTCTGGCGCCCTCCGAGTGTCCCGCGCTGCTGCCGCTCCGGTCCATGCCCCATGTAAACAAACATGACCACGGGAGAAGCGCTGGACTCAGCTTCCAGCCGGCTGAATCCAGCACTGCTCCCGCGGCCATGTTTATTTACATGGCGCATGGCCGGAGCGACAGCAGCACAGTACATCTTTATATTTTTTTTAAGCAGCCCCTTCCCAGTCTTCGTCGTCTTCTTTGTCCTCGTCGACTTTGTGCGGCAAATGGCAAAAAAGCACCATCTGCTCTTCTTTAGTTTATATAGTGATCACAGCAGACAACCACAATCATCGGCAATGACTGCAGCACAAGCGGTATGTCACTGCTAAGGCCATCACCCTCACAATCCTCTTTCTTCCTACCTCTTAAAAGGGTAAAAACAACTACAGTATTTGAGGCTACAAAGATAAAAGAAAAAAAATAAGATCTATAAGAAGGTGGCATCCAAAAAATTTGTTTTATAAAAACTTCAAAAGGTGGTGCATATAGCTCAAGAATTAATCCATAATGGAGATCACTGCTCACCCCATGAACCACTTGGTCAGAAAAATAGCAAGAAGTGAAAGGTATTGTATGTTACCAAAAGTCCTTGCTTCCGAAAACAATTAAACCGTATAACAAGGAAGTGGTCGTTGCATGCCATATTACATAGAAGGAACCCCTGCCTTCTTGTGTAATCGTCTGTGAAAGACATGGTTGTAATGTACAGATCAATTTTCTATAGGAAAACAAACTGTTTTGTATTTTATAACATGGCTAAACCGAAAAATGAACATTACCATACTGTACAGCAGAAAAATGCAAAAATATTATTTATACTGTACATGAGACAAAGTAAAATGATAAACTGACACCCGACACACAGACTGACTGGTAAAGCTCTCTGTATTCTTTATTTTAGTCCCAGGCTACAATTATCAGTTGTAACTTGTGTGTAAAGAAGAGTTTTATTGATAACCCTTGTACTTATGAACGCAAAAATTTTTATAATGGAATTGTCAATGGGACAAAAAATACTTTTGTCTGGAGCTACAATTATATAATATACCTGTTCTGACTTGCATACAGATTCAACTTAATGGGGTTTTCCCCACCAATAAAGTAGTCCTTATTGCTCTGCAATCTCTGTGTCAGCTTCATAGAGATGAATGGAGCAGAATGGACATGCTCGATAGTCTCCTCCTTTCCGGGAGCGACAAGGATCTAACGGAGGTACCTCGAAGCCTGTCGGATCCGCTATACTCGTGGCCTAACTTCTTTGTTTGGAAAACCCCTTTAAGAACAAAGCTAAACCTTTAAACAACCTCTCTTGTACTGAGAGTAGCAATAAATTAGGGACAGGCTGGTTCCCTAATTTACTGCTACTCTTGGATAACCCCTTTAACCTGGGGATTGCCTGCCTAAAATTCAGATATTGCTGTGTTTTTGAGGGTCATAACTGGCTGCATCCTGTAGAGGTTAATTTATTTAATGGTATTTTGCAGCATCTTCTTGAAGTCTCTTTCTTATCATGGATCTTCCCTTTTTGTAATAGGTTCCATACACATATGTAGACTTTGAATCTAATGGTCAGCTTTGGCCATCAGTGCATCGCATGTTTAAAGCGGTGGATGAATACCAACTTGTGAACTCCTATGGTTTATTCAGACGTATGACTGGTGTGGGAGGCCGACCAGAAGTTGTGGTTGAAGGAAGTTATGACAAGCAGTCCTGGACGGTATATGCACTTATATCAGTAAAGTTTCACTGCTGTCTTAAGTTGTTGGGTTTTTTTTCTCATATGATGTTTTCTTTGTCCTTTTTTACTTTAGGAAATTGAGTTCATGTATAAGCCAGGGAATGTTAGTGTGTCTCCTCCAGTAGTGACACCTCATCAACCACGCCTTGACTGGCAGATGTGGTTTGCTGCCCTTGGGCCCCACACACAGAGCCCATGGTTTACCAGCTTTGTGTATCAACTTCTACAGGGAAACAAAGATGGTGAGCGATAAGAAAGCTTGTGCCCTGTGTAACTAATTTCAATACCATTTCCTACTAAATTCAACAGATGTATTGCTACTATATACAATTGTGATTGGGAATGTTACTTCTCTGGAATTCACCGGAGTATGTAATCTCCCTAAATAATTGTAAAAATCTGTTTGGTCGTTATAAAAACATCATATTAAAATGAATCCTAGTGGTTTTCCCCCAAAATTCCAACACTAGAGCTAAGTAGAGAGAGATTTGGGGACCATCTATATAGCGGCTTTAACAGTAGTAATACATTCAGTCTGTCAAACTAGACTCCAACTGCACTGATCCATTAATGGTAGGGGGTCCTGATCTCTAGAGTAGCCCTAAAGGTTACCCCTAGAAGGGGTATCTAGCCGCCCAGAAAAGGGTTGCCTGCACTGGAAAGTATACTGAACAACATCCTGGCTCCATCTTTCTAGTCTACTCTTTATGGAGTAGAATTTCAACATTTGCAGATAATGCTAAGCTCTGTAAGACAGTTGGCATAGAGGAGGATAGTATAACATTTGATTTGTGAGTATTAAATTAAAATGGAAAGGAAATGCGGCACTAAGCATCTTTGTTAAAAGTCCTTATTGACGAGTGTCTGCAGCCTTATGGTCCTGGTTCCATGGACCTGATCTTATCAATGAATGTGGAAAAGATGTTTTACTAAGACTCGAGTCAAACCATTGTTGTTTATGTTGGGTGGATAAAGAACTTCATCTTTTCACATTGATAACCTGTAATACTGTCGCCTTTCTCCTTTGGAATATTAAATTGCAAGGCATGGAGTAAAACTGAAGTTAAAATATGTAGACCTTGGCTTTAGTGACTAGTGCCAGAAAGCAGCTGCCTAGACTAATCACACAATACCAGTTTAGAGAGCCATATGAGGGCTTGTTTACTGCTAGATATATTGCAGAAAATAGAAAGTACAATGTACATGGAAGACGGTGGGGAGGGGGTGGAATGAAAATGTGGCGGAAATATTCCCCTGGCAATGACCATTGCATTCACAGGCTTTGGAGAATCTGAAGTGCTGCCTGTCATGGAACTGATTGCTGCCCTCCTTCCCCCACATGAAGAGTGGCAACGATTGGAACCAATGCATTGTTGCTATTATAGCTGCTGGCTAATACAGGCAGTCCCCGACGACCCCTATTTGTGAATTAACCTCTACCCACTATGACCATGGTGACACTTTCCATTCTGGAAATTTACTTACCTTAGAGAGGCTTGAATTAAAGTTATCTGAGATAAAGCTTTGTTAATCCTTGCTCCCTTGTCAAACCAAAATGTCAAAAATGTGTTCCATGGACCAAACAATAATTTGGTTGGAGTTAAAATGAAGTATGCATGTTCCAACTTGCATACAAGTGTAACATTTAAAAAATCTGACAATATCAAGCATGATTAAACCATGAATGCTTACACATGCACTGCGATGTGGGAATCTCATGGTAGGTTTGTTCTTCAAGGAAATCTATCTTGTACATAACTCGGGGCTGCCTGTATCTGTTATCTTCTATGTTGGTGATGATGATTTATTTATAGAACAAATAATGCAATATATGGTGCAATATATTTTAACATGCTTACATTTTTGTGACCATTTTAAAGACCCCAGGATAAAGGAGAGCTATGATCAGAGACTTGCACATCACACTGTTATTTTTGTGTTCCAGTGATAAAACTGGTGCAGAACGACGAGTCGCTCTATCCTTTTAATTCGCATCCTCCGCATTATATCAGAGCTCAGCTGTACAAATACTGGTACACAGAAGTTGATCAGGCAGGGTAAGTATTAAAGTTAAAGCATAACTGCAACGTTATGATTTTACCAAATTCTCCATGTGATGTGATTTCCCACATTAAACAATGCTCATATTGTGTTGCTTGCCCATTTTTTTTTTTTTTTTTCAAAAGTTAAAGATTTATGTCAGACACTTTCAGAACAGAAAATGTTATATCACCAGTGGTGAAGTGGTTGGAGTCTAACCTCTTCCTGTATCTGCCCTGAAGCTGAGTCCAATTCCCTGTACCCACAGATATCTTGATACCTTGTGTTCTCTCAAAATAATTTAGCATCAAATCCAGTGAGAAACTTAAAAGTAAATCCACTGAATGCTGCACTGCGTACATACAGGATATATATTGTGACTAGCCTGGCAGCTTTCATCACCTGGTGGAGCATGGAACATATAATAAGTGGTAGAAATCAGAAGTAAAATAGTTACATGAAATGTATAGTTTGTGCTTTGTGAGCACTAAGCGTTAATAGCTTCTCCCCACAGTGCAGAAAATGCCTGGAGTACAAGGTGGGGGAGAGGGTGCAGCATGAGGTGAAGTGAGTCTGTAGAATCACATACTGGAATGGAGGGACTGATGGGAAATGGGAGATCTTGAACCACACTAGTCCGTGTAGGAGGCATCTGTATCCAAAGCACTGAACACATTCAACTCTGCCATACACACAGAGAGCACTGTTACATGACTTCCCCCTCCTTCCTCCTTTGTGAGCAGCGAGTGCTGCCCCTCCCCACCTGTGAGTCCATAGTTATTTACAGGAGGGTCTCTAAATTTTGTCTGCACAGAGAGCGGAAGGAGCTTCTTCAGCACTGAGATAAAAGGAATATAGCAAAGAAACAGCTCGATATGGGTATAATGATAATCAGCAAAGTTGTTCTACATCCCAGGAGCTATTGATTTGTGGGGGAACTTTATAGTTGTTGTGCTTTAAAGTTTATATAGATTAATCCTTCAGGTGAATACTGCAGGACAGGGCTTTCAGTCCCACTCCCTGTCACACCCAAAATGGTGTGTGGGGTGGGAAAAAAATGGCTTTGTACCCCCCCCCCCCCTTCCACCCAATGTGTTACCTTTTTAAACAATATGCAACCAGGAAACAGATTATACTGAAATGTTTTTGGTTTTTCCAGCCACACCTCTGGTAACTGGTGGCGTCGTCGCCATGTTGAAGAATTCTACCCAGTGGTATTCCTAGGGGACCATACACTGGAGTCTTTTCTAAACCAATATGGCTTAAAGGTTTGTTGGTCTATTTGTAACATAGTACTTGTATGTGGGTGCACTGCTATTTTGTTTGGGTAGATGCGCACAACAATGAAAAACCGCAATCCGCCATACGTTTTTAGAACAGCAAATGCTTGGACTAAATGCAATAAATTTTTAAGCCTATGCCCATTATTTTGCAACCTGCCCAACCAATATTAAAGAAGACCTGTCAAGCGAATAAAACCACTTACTAAACGTGAAAAGCTTCCTAGCCCACTCCTAGTTAAAGCCTTGTTAAATTCTCTAGGTTTATTGGAATGCTGATAAGCTTGGAAACAATCCACTAACTAGCGGTCAGCTCTTTGGACCTAGCAGTGGTCTGGCGTATTCCTAAGGGGGTGGTCCGAGGAGACGGTGACTGCAGTATCGAGCCTGGCAGTCACCGCCAACATCAAGTGTGAGAGGGGCAGCCCAGAGGAGAATCTGAAGAGAGGGGAGCGCCTCGGACCGCCCCCTTTATGAATACACCATACCACTGTAAGCTAGGTCCGATGATTGGACCACCACATAGTGGATTGTTTCCTCGCTAGTCGGTAACTGGGGGAGGGCTAGGGAGCTGCTTACTTTGGTAAGTGCTGCTAGAGCAGGGTTCCCCAAACTACGGTCCGCGGGCCACATGCGGCATTTCGATCCGGCCCCCGACGCTGGCCATGCCAGCGCCGGGCCCCCGCGGCCTTCGACAGTCGGGCAGGAGCCTCCGTCCGTCCGGACAGGAAGCTCCTGCCCGTCACTGTATGGTGCTCGATGCGGCCGGAAACGGCCGCTCTAGCACTATTACTGGAGTGATGTGCGCCGGGGTTGTATTCCGGCCACATGGCTACAGTAATAGTGCTCGAGCGGCCGTTTCCGGCCGCATCGAGCACTATACAGTGACGGGCAGGAGCTTCCTGTCCGGACGCGACAAGAAATTAGAAAATGTGCCGTGGGCGACTTAGGTGAGTACAGGGTTTTTATTTTTTTTTTATTAAAAAGGGCAGTAAAAAGATTGTGGTGGCCGGGGGCCAATAGCTAGTTATGAGGGGCAGTATAGGAAATAATTAATGGTGAGGAGCAGTATAGGAAATAATTATGAGGGGCAGCATAGGAAATAATTAATGGTGGGGGGCAGCATAGGAAATGATTAATTATGAGGGGCAGTCTAGTAATTAATGGGGGGAGGCATATTCAATAATTAATAGAGAGGGGTCCCAGTACATTAATTGGGCCAATATTAAAAAAAGTTCTTAAGGGGGTGCAGTATATTAAATACAGGCAGTCCCCGGGTTACATACAAGATAGGGTCCGGAGGTTTGTTCTTAAGTTGAATTTGTATGTAAGTCGAAACTGTATATCTTATCATTGTAGATCCAGACAAAAAAATTTTGGCCCCAGTGACAATTGGAGTTTAAACATTTTTTGCTGTAATGGGACCAAGGATTATCAATAAAGCTTCATTACAGACACCTTACAGCTGATTATTGCAGCCTGGGACTATATTAAAGCATTCAGACAGCTTCACCAGAGGTCAGAGGAGTCTGTCTGTAACTATGGGTTGTCTGTAAGTCTGGTGTCCTTAAGTATTGGACCGCCTGTAATTGGGGGGGGGGGGGTGCCAGTGTATTATGGATGCGGTCACATGTACTGATATTTATTTTTAAACTTTAGTCCGGCCCTCCAACGGTATGAGGGGACAGTGAATGGCCCCCTATGTAAAAAGTTTGGGGACCCCTGTGTTAGAGGGTTTTATTTGCCTGAGAGGTAATAATTCATACTTCCAGGCACTGTGACTGGTTATTTTATTACTGCTGTATTTTCCTGTTGTCTAATGCAGTGGACTCCCTCACTATATTTAGAGAGCTCAGTCTGTGAGCCATCCATACAGGTTAACCGCAACATGATGTACAGTCTAGTTGTGGTGCATCTACAACTTGAAGTGTGGTTGAAGAGTGCAATATTTTAAGAGTGACTTTATGACTCGGGAAGGTGTATTTCAATTTTCATCAATAAATGGCTGAGAGCAGTTCAGAAACCATACCAGTTCTATGCCAGCAGAAGATTAGGAAGGTGAACAAAAGGCTCAGGAGCTGGTGTTTGGGTTCTTGATCTGTTTTATTATTGCTTCCAATTCTTAAGTAGGGTTTCCTGGTTACAAATCCTAAAGCTCTATCCTAAAAATAGGCCATCAATATCAGATTGGTGGGGGTAGATTACCAAGCACCCATACATATATCAGCTGCTGTTAACGGAGTGGCCGACAACCTGAGTGTTTCTAGCTTAGGGCCAGTTTACATCTCCATTAGAATGAAAACCAGGTGCGGCAGAGGTATAATGGAAAGTCTTGCATCTTTTCTGAGTGTTCAACCACTTCTGGTTTAGGCTTGAAATATCTGAACAATATATTGATGCATCTGCAATATATTTTATCACAAAAATCCCCCTTTTAATGGGGAACTAAATTTGATTTTTTTTTTTTTCCTTCAGGATAAACCCCCTCCACGACGGTCCTTGGATGCTCCACTTCCATCAGCACTCAGGTTTATACGAGAGCTGTTACGGCCGTACCCTGCACCTTTACTACTACACTCACTGCTGATCACAGTAGTTGTCATCTACTCCTTGCAAGCTTTATTTGGCAGAGGTAATCGTTCAGGACCCTCTAAGCCGCGGGGTCATACAAAACCACAAGTGGAGAAGGTGAAAACCGAGAAGAAAAAGCCGAAGGAGGCCACCAGACAAGGAGAGTCTGGTGGCTCTGGGAGGGATTCTGGTCACAATAACAAGAGGCGTGAAAAAAGCTAATGACTGCAAGAGGTGTCTGAGACTCATTCCATCTGGCACAACCGTCCAAAAATCTAGCACGTCATTACTCTATTATACACTGGTGGAGCTTCATTCTGTTAAACCTATCTTCTTGTCATCGCAAAAATTGATGGCATTTTGTAACTGGTCGCCTCAAAGGGGTAATGGATCCATGACCACTGCTCAATGCATTGAATATGAACCACCTTGCTTCTGTTTTTAAACCTGTTTTTATTACATTTATATGAAATAAATTGGCTTTTACCCAAAGGTTATAGGATAGTGTTGGCATGATCTGACTGTACATGTAACAAGTATCGCTAAACTATAATTTAAATTTGACTTGCCCTTATAGGAACAGATATTATTAATGTATCAGAAATAATTGGTTATTAGTGATGAATACAACAATCATGTTTGCTGTCATCCAAAGTTAATACATGCAGGCTATTACAATGCAAAATGATTATCTGTAGAGAAGAAGTTATCCACATGATGTATATAATTGTGTTTTGTGCCAACAAATATTTTTTTGAGGTGGGGGGTTGTTCTGCCTGCTTTTGATAATGTAAGACTATTATTTATGGAGGCTGCAGGTCTCTAAACCAGGAGCCTAGATTCTAAAGTGCCTTATTGTCTCTACGTGTCATCACAATCCTTAAGTGCCTTTGTTACATATGACTTTGGCTTAAATTGCCTAGTCAAACGAAATGGTCTTGCTTTATAGAGGTGTGCCATGCTACTGCTCATGATACCAATTCTTTATTTTAATATTTGTTCTGTTTCGTGGAAATCATTTTGTGTGTGAAAAGTAAACATTTGACTGTGGAGAAATAATTGCCAGTTCATACATAGAATAAAAATAACTGATCACTGGCAAAGATTAACTATGACGACTTGAGCAAATTCCAAAGCCCTGTCACCTTGAAGCCATATTACTGGCTCTAATTGCCATGTGTTTGTGTGTACAATATTAATACAGAGGAATCCTCTGCATTCTTTTACACCCACAAGCGAGTTTGTTGGTTTCCTGGCCTGACATGCTGAGTTCAGTTCGGTGATTTCTAGGTTCTGTTCTGTAAATTGCACATGGAGCAAGTTTGTTGGAACAAAGGAACTCGTGGGCAACTGGCTTTAAAGGACATCTACCACCAGGATAAGATTATATGCAAATGAGCCTATGGGGCTCCAAGTTCCATTAACACCTATGGAGCGGGAGCCCCTTAGGCTCATTTGCATACAGTCCTTCATCCTGGTTGTAGATGCCATTTAAGCTCTTCTCGGTTCTCTTGATGTGTCTTAGGAAATACTTGAGTCCTTCCTAGAGGATTATTTGGGAAGGTTTTCTGGTAACAGTACTTAGTGATGTTCGTCTGTTGTTGTTCCTTGAGTTTCTGAATAAATTAATAAGTGGATTATACCATTCTCCTTGTCATAGGAGCATTTCCCTGCAGAGTCTTAACCGTGCACTGATTGGACATTGTTGGTCGAGCCAAGCCCTTTATTGAATACAGGCGGTCCCCTACTTAAGAACACTTGACTTGCATATGACCCATAGTTACAAACAGACCTCTGGATATTGGTAATTTATTGTACTTTAGTCCTAGGCTACAATGATCAGCTGAAACAGTCATCAAGTATGTCTGTAATGAAGTGTTAATATTGATTCTTATGACAATCCAACATTTTTAAAATCCAATTGTCACAGAGACCAAAATAGTTCTGGCTGGGATTACAATGATAAAATATACAGTTCCCACTTACATACAAATTCAACTTAAGAACAACCCTACAGACCCTATCTTGTATGTAACCCGGGGACTGCCTGTATTGATGTCCAATCTGTGCACTTTTTTTTATAAATTTCTAGGAATGTATCAAAGAGAAAGTTAGTTTAGTGTAGATTTGTCACCTATCAATAGTGTAGAAAATGTTTTTTCTGGTGTTAAAATTATGACTTTACTGTGTTGCTTGAACTTTTTTGTTCAATGATTATATGATATCATAGAGAGGGTCTTTTTTTTTTCCTTGTTATATAAACAATGCAAATTCTATCTGTATTTTGAATTCCTAAAACTATATTTGGTAGGTACAAGGGGTACCTGCAGTTTTCGATGTCTACACTACATACATGGTAATATGTATAAAGATGATGACCTTTCACCACCACAAACTAATTAACTTTAACATGCCCAAATGTAGGGACTTGCTCACTGATCCACGGGCACTTTGAACTGTATTCCTAGCCCCCACCGTTACCGATATATGAGCACCGTTCTCTGACCATTCAATGTAGTGGATCGTAGGAGAGGAGGTGCTGCAGCAGGGGTGGGGGCATGTATATATGCGAATGTTCTCTGACAACGTCCAATCACCGTGTGTCAGATCCGATCTGCCCTAGGCACTGAACTTGCAGAGTGGTCTCGCTGTTCTACACCTAGTGAGACCACTGTGCCTGATGCTGCCCGTTCGCTCTGCACATAGTGATGATTTTGTATGCTGGGTGCGTGCTGCTGCTTTGTTCGGTACATAGAACACTGCATGATGTTGCGGTATGTTAATAAGTTTGGGGTGGTGAAAGGTCCTCTTTTAAGATATGCAAATCTGCTTGCTGATTTCTATACCTTATAGCTTTATAGAAGGGTGGCTACATGTGAATATGGGAAGCAGGTACTCGGTCTTAAAAAGAAATAAATGCTTTTGTATTGACTAGTCATCTACTTTAGGAAGAAGCTTTTTTCTTATTGATTTTTATGCACAATGTCATGATGATTTTGTATTTTGTAATAAATCTGAATTTGCATATTGGTTGCAATCCTTTTGAACTGCTGTAGATATTGTTAAAGGATAAACTGTATACATGGTAGTTCAAGGCATAAGACACTGGATTTCTAACATAATTGCATTTAAAATATTTTTTGTTTCCTGAAGTGTGCGAAAAAGTTTCCTAGACTACTTCACATATCTTGGTAGTTCTACTGTATTTCTCGGTCAGCCACCATTGTTGACTAGAACACATCCAAAAGAAGGTTCCATACTAGTGAAGCATTTTTAGTAGGTCATTTTAAATGTATTTGCCAAACTACCTGGTAAAATCACTGGTAGTTACAATTTATATAGAACACAATAATATATTATACTACAGGTTTACCGGTTTGTGTGGTGTGTGTTTTTTTTTTTTTTTTTTTTTTGCCTAGTACTGTCCAAAAAGGATATAAAGGAGTTGAACAAAAGTTTTCAAGCTGGTGATGACAGGCAGGTTGATAAGGGTCCGTAGGCTGGAGTCCCCTACAATCACAAGAATTGGATCCTGTTCTCAATACTGGGTGGAACGACAGGAGCACGTGTCCTGCACTCTGTTTAGTGTCGGAAATTGCTATCTCCAGCACTCTAGTTTTTTGGGGGTGCTGGAGATGGCTAAGCACTGTGTTCAGCAAGTATTATTGAACACCTGTTTTTGTGAAGGTAGTTTTGTCAAACGGTTGTTGTGCTTGAAATTTTGTGTTCCATCAGTGTATCCTATCTATTTCCACTACCTTCTCTCTTTTTTTTTTTTTTTTTTTTTTTTTTCTTTCAAAGGACTGTAAAAAAATAAAACTAGTTAATACATAAAACAAAGGAAAAGAACTGTCTTAATATCTGGGGAAAAAAACCTTTGCATGGGCTCTAGATTAAAAAAAAATATATATATATATATATATATATATATATATATATTACCACTACAGTACTTGATTCAAGTTAGCTTTTTTTTTTTTTTTTTTTTTTAATGACAAAACAGTTAAATTTTTGCTTCAGGAAACTTGTTTGATGTGAAATTTACAGCTGGTTTTCTCCAATGGTCTGCAAAGTTCAGTAATAACGTAGCAGAAATATTTTCCAGTTTGTCTAGGCAATGGAAACTTAAACACAGATCTCAAGGGTTGAACAAATGAATGCACTTTTTTTTTTTTTTATCAAAACCTGTTGTATACAGCCTCATTTGTGCATGTGTTATCACTTAGATTTGGCACAGAATGCTCACTGTCAAGGATCATGATTCAATAATGGGTCATCTGAAGAGAAATGATTATTAGGGCTGTTAATTGGTATTGAAATCTAAAGGGAAAAGGTTTGAATGTATCGTTAGTACCAAAATGACACATCCACTCTTCTTTTGTTTTTTGCTTTTTTTTCCTGCTCTGTTCATATGCCTACAGGAATTTATGTGAAATGTATCCATAGACCTAAACTGTGAGGCAGAGGCATTCTTTTTCAGTTTTCCATCCTGCAAATGCAGCCTCCTGTTGATCTATTGTATATGTACAGCGAAGGCTGTTGAGCAAAGGCAACGTATTATACGCATTCCAGGCAATAACATTACATGTAGCCTATGCAAACCCTACTTCCCAGACCATATTCTCAAGGAACCTAAAAACATGTCTTGTGTCCCTGATGTATGTAGGGGAAACCCTGGTCAAAAGTTTGTAGGTACAGGTGTACCTACTCCTTAGGTCTCCCCTAAGGCCCTCTTATGAGGGCTATGTGTGATGTTACTGCCTTTTATTCATCTATTACCCACAACCTAGCCATACAGTATCTGAGTATACACATGTGTTTGTATGGTACCTTTAGTTCACCATTATTACCTTTCTTTCAAAAAATTAACTTTTTCATATTCAATGGTCAGTTCTATTTACAAATTAGAGGTGCAGCAATGGAGGCAAAGTTCCGTCCGTCACTAGAACACACACACATATAAACATAATGCATATGCTTAGAAATGAGTTGAGGACATGGTTTCGGAATGCTGATTTGTTGTGGGCTGTTATTTCAAGTGACAGGTTGCCTTTAATTGTGTTTTACTAATTTGTATTTGCTTTTTGTATAGCCACACTGGAGATCTGATAGCGGCTCAGCAAGTCATGTGATCGCTAGTGTCTCATGATCTACAGTCACATGACCTCTAATGGCCATTTTAAATACTTGATTTTGTTTAGCCTGCTTGTGGACTTTGAGGGTGCGTTTTTAAATGTTATAATTTTTGCTACTCTTAAAGCGTTTTTCTACATTGCTGCAAATGTAGTCAGCTGTGTAAACATTTTCACACCTGCTTACACTTCCAGCAATGAAAAATGCTTCCAGAGTAGCAAAACGCATTGTAACATTTAAAAACTCATGCGTTTCGACACATCCAAAACTCCATGTGTGAAGGCACCTTGGGGAAACACCAGGCCGAAAAGCAAGCATGTGAGTCCAGATGCATTCTCTGTTGTATGCATGGCTTTATAATGATGTGTAATAAAGCGGATGTAATGTGGATAAGAGTCTTCGAGCAGTGCTGCATATCTACTTTTCTTCACTTTTTGGTGGTGAACGTTTAGGTAGGAATCCATGAAAGTGTGCAGAGGTTATGTGCATGACATAAAAAAGTTTTTCCTCTAGGGAGCAGCATTTATCCAGGATATTTTTCAGAGTTCTGTAACAACTGTATTTCTGACTCAAAATATGTTTTTTTACCCCCTAAGTTTAATTAAATATCATTAACTTTATTAATGAATTTTCAATTTGTAAAAGAAAAACATCAGACATGTGGAAGTGGGATATAAGATTATGGGATATGTAGGTAGCATTGGACTTCTTGTCTTCACTGTGCAGTACTGTAACTGTTTACCAGCATAAGATCCTGGGGCAGTACTTGTCTATAATTCCCTGGTAATATGGTTGGAGATTTTCTACATCTGGTAAATCCTCAGTTTTTGTGTAGAGATCAAATTTGCTAAAAAAAAAAAAAAGAGACAAAATATTGATTATGAACAGTGTTTGCCCCCTTCCTTACCAGGCCTTTTTTTTTTTTTTTACGCATGCGACTTGTTTTATGTGATGTTTAGAAGGAAAAAATGTGACATTTTATTGAACGAAAAAACTGAATTTGATTTTCATACAATTTTGAGGTGGTGTAAAAAGGTTCTAAGACAAAATTGTTTTGGACACTTTGTAAATCAATACAATTTATTTTATAGTTTTGGCTTTGCACAAGACTTGAAATGATTGGAGCACTTGACTCACGGGAGGCATTTAAAATCTAAACGGCTGTCTGCTCTCAAGCATCTCACCCTCCATCCCATCGCTGGTCTTCAAATCCTCCCCACCTCCACACGTGCTTTCTCTCTTCCTCCCTTCCCATGCTTACGACGGCTCAACGCAGAAGTTGATTTTTGCGCTTACACGGTGGCTTCTCTTCCTTGGACAGGCGCACAAGCCTCTGCCTCCATTATCCTTGCGCATGTAGCACTTGGTTGGCCCAGTTGCTAGGCAGTGAGAAGGTACACAAACTCCGTAGTGAGTTTGCGCACTGAGAATGTCGATACACTTGACTGAGGAAGAGCGCTCAACACGCAAGCACAAGAATCGCTTGTTATGGTGAGCTAACGTAAGCGGGAGGAGGGCATGTGAGAGTGGATGGGTCCGAGACCAGTGACGCTGAAGGGAGGAGGAGAGATGCTGGAGAGCAGAGGGGCATTTAGATTCAAAATGCCCTCCCCTGGGCCTCGGCACTGAATTCTGGCAGGGAGCCATGTAAGATAAATTAAATAATTCTAACAGATTAAAACTGTTCAGGAAATAACCGAAAGATGATTTGCGTTTAGCAAGTAATAGAAAGTATGGTCTAGTTTGATTACCTCATACTATACAGACCTTGTGTCTGCAATTGCAAGACAGTATTCTTCTACTGCCACAACACCCTTGAAATGTATACACCTCCTGTTGAACTCATTGGTTACAAGTAATGCTTACTTGAATTCCCGCACCCAAGGTAACATGTTAAGGTCTTTCTCATTGCAAAGGTGTCTGTAATCTCCGCCAGTATGCCACGGGTAAAATGAGTGAAATCTGATCATGTACATAGCCTGAAACAAAAGTAGTGTATTAAATGACTTTTTGCAAAGTTGATCCTCCCCCCCCCCAATTGGAACTCAGGTTATCTGTGATCTTGTATAGTTAAAGTAAGCTACATCACAAGTAATTAAAAAGCATAAATGTATACAAGAAGTAAAACCTCTTTAGGCAGACTGTCCAACTTTTGCAGCACAGAAAGAGGGACAAAAGATGTAGCATGCATAGCACCCTCTCAAATTGTGGCCCATTCAAATTTTGGCCCCCTTAACATTCTTCCCCCACCCACCAAACAACTTGCCCCCATATTATGCCTGCCATCAACAGTTCCCCTCCTCATATTGTGAACCGCCAGCAGCAACAACCCCTCATATTATGCCCTCCTGAGCAGCTCCCCCTTGTTACTACTGAATAAACCTCAAACACCTGATACTTACCACTCACATTCCCTTGCATCTTTTCTCCTCCGCTGATGTGTATGGTACTGAAGCCTTCACTGACTCTGCTACACACAACAGCATCAGAGGCACTGTGATTGTGCAGAGAGCCGCAAGTTCTCTGCATTATGTCTGCGTTCAACTCTGTCGGTGTATGGAGGACAATTGGAAAGTATGTATCCGACTGATGCACCAGTCTATAGTTTTAATATATTTTTGTCATGTGTTCTAGCTGTGACTTCCTCAGCCCAAAGTAAGAGCTAGTGCCCATGAGGAAAAACTCAGGGCATGTCCTATTCTTGGCTGTTTATGTGACACTGCGTTCCATAGAAATTTATTGGAATTTGAAAAATACAGATGTCATCTGCGTGGCTTCTGTATTTGTGGGTTAGGGACAAGTTGCTGATATCATTTACCAACCGATCGTGTTCTGGCAGTTCCGCAGAAACTGATTTGGGCTTATGGCTCAGAAACTACAACATTGTTAAAGACTCATTGGGGCAGATGCATCATCATATATGCGCCAAAAAATTGTCGGGAACTCACATTTTTTTTAGGTGCAAAAGTGTTCCGGATCATTTATAATGCGTTTGTGCAAGAAAGGACAGATGTTTCCGACTATCCCGACTCGTCCATCTTTTTTTGGCGCAAGTGGGTGTGGCCTATATTTTCCACATCAGATTCCACATTTATGTGTTTGTCGGTATTTTTAGGTGCAATTTTTGGCGCAGAACAGACCAGGAAAAAAGTGGTCTGAAATGAAAAGAAAAACGGTCACAGCCTATGTAAGATTTTGGCGCACATCTCATTTGTGTCGGCATTTTTATGGCGCCCTACTGATTAATTCCATCTGCGCATTAATTACTTACAGCCGTGCGCTACTTTAATACATCGGGCTATGCTTTGTGTCATCGGATCTCAGATGCTGACTGTCAAGGTTGCGACAGAATTAAATCCCCCCCAATGGGGGGGATTTTAATATGCCTTGTCCACTGAAAAATGAAGATCAGTATTGCAAGCATGTGCAACCTGTAACTTCTTTTAGAAAACAAGGGACCCCCTTTTCCTGATTTGGTGGGGTTCAAATTAAAGAACTCATGATCCTGTACATCTGCAGATTTACCTCTTCTGGTAGTGTACAATGGTTAAATTTCAACACTTGATAAAGATATTCTGAAAGAAAGCAACAGAACACAAGTTGTAGAACAGTTGATAATGATTCACATCATACTGTGTCTTATAATAGAGGCTACATTCACAAGAACATATGCCCGCTGGGCCATCTGGCGCCACGGAGAGGAGGCGGGGTGACCCCTCCCCTCTCCATAGAAATGCACGGCGTACGGGCCATAACACTGGGAAAGATAGGACATCTTTCCTGTGTATGGAGCGGTATGGTGCCACGTGTGTGGCACCGTATCACTCCGTGCGGCCATTGCCATCCATGGGGTAGCATGTATGGCTGCAAGCTTGCGGACGTATATACATTCCCTATACATTCATTTGAATGTAGCCTAAGGGTGAGATTTATAGACCGGGGTTCCGGCCTCCTGATGTATATAGCAGGGCGACTGCATCTGCATACAATTCCACAACAGGTGCTGCCACTCATGAAAGTTTTCGGGCTGTAGAAAGTGTGCAGGCATGTGGAGGGAACACCCTGTAACTTTAAATCTGTGGTCCCCAATAATAATTATAGGAAAAAGTGGTTATGAGCACCGGCCGCTTACACACTGCTGCTGATGAAGCTTGGCCCTTGGTAAATGTGCCCCAATGTTCCTGGGCTTCAGCTTAACAGATTCTTCTTCTGCAGCACTGCAGCAGTATGTAAGTGAGCGCTGCTCAAAACCACTAAATAGGCAAATTTATGCATAAATGAAATGCAATAAAAAAATTACCCCTAATGTGTGATAAATTTACATCTTTCTGTACATTATCCATATTATGTACTGTGGACAGTTTTAGTAAATACACAGGTTTACATTACCATCATGACCCCAGGACATGAGTACTTTTTCTAGACCACAATTGGGCTCATAGATCCCATATTCAGTGCTGAACAGAGAAAATATCAAGTATGAGTTGTCTTGTTGCCATTTATTTTCTTGAACAATTTTCTTGAATAATTATTATATTGAACAAAGTAGAACAATCTAAGAATAATATAAATCCATAAGATATTTTATACTTCTAACTGGAAATGCAAATGTTTATAAATGTTTTACACACTGTAAATTATCACAATATTTGCAAAAAAGTGCTCATAGATTGCAAATGAAGTGGTAAAGAATGATTTACTCACCTGTATACTGGGTGCTTTGCATCTGGATTATTTTTAAATGTGGTGTCACTAAATACAATAGATTTTTGGAACTTGCAGCCAACTGGAAATGTGTCGCCAACAACAGCCCACTGTAAGGAGGGATTATATATTTTATAACCTGAAGCTAAATTTGATACTGTCTCTATGTGCACAACTATGTAACCAGTTGTGCATAACCATATGTTCATAACCAATTTATTAAACTAAACTGTAAATATCCTTGTTGTTATTCATTGCAAGTGCAGGTCTTACTGTGAACACACAGACTAGGTGCAAATCCGTATGTAATTCATTATCTGTGTGTGGTCTCCTTAGCTGGTTTTGACTTATAATAGGCCCTTATGTGTACAAGGTATGAGGAATGATGTTGATATGGCAACTATGACTAATAATTACAAGGACAACAGCGAAGTATTGTTTTGTATGTACCACATGTTTTTATATAGCTGCCACCATTATATATGCATTTAGTGTGCAGTATTTTACTGATGTTGTACCTGAGGTTCATTCTCCAGGGCCAGAATTTTTCCAATATCATGCAACAAACCAACCAGTTGGAACCAATCTGGAGGGAGAGAATATGTTAATCTGTGACTACAGGTTGGAAATGGTGTGAACATATTTTTTTAATTTTTTTTTTTTTTTTTTTTTTTATATTGTATTTTCATTATTTTTCAGGGGAAAATAAATTAACAAACACAGTGTACAGGGTTGCTTTATTTTCAACTGATCTATACAAGTGACATTCCTCACTTGCGTATATTAGGGTATCGCTTGACCCAATTGTACATTTAGCTGGACCCAGTCGTGCTACGAACAAATTTATTTTTCCCAGGACTTGTCTGGCCCAGTTACCCTGATTGCACTGCCTCTTTATACTATAGTTCTTGGCCCAGAATTGGGTCGTATAGAATAAACATCTGCAACACCCAATGAAAGACAAGACTTACTCTTCTTCAAGGTACACACACAAGGAAAAATAGGGGGGGATAGATGAGGGGCGGGAATCCTTGCAAATCTTTAAATATTGTTCGCATTTTTTATGTACATTATTTATTGAGTTACAGTTTTTTTTTTGCAAAGATAGGGGGAGTGATGTCCACTAAGGACAGCTATACCCAGGAAGCCACAGTCGAGAGGCCCGGTTATGGAGACCAATCGCCAGCGTATGCAGTCCGTGACGTCGCACTAGGAGGTGTGGCTCACGTCTGTCAGTCACCAGCCGGAGTCACAGCCAGTGACATCATGCAAAGGGGCGTGGTCTGCGCATGTCAACCGACTTAGTGCAGGAAAACACAGGATCATGGTGTGTATACCGTTTCGGTTAGGCATCCAATTGGGTTGGTGTGGATGCGCATGTCAGGGGACTTAGTCTCCATTTACAAGTGTCTGTACGTAGCCGTCACTTGTATGTGCGTTATGCATAGGTGTGCAAATATTTATAAGGATACCCATATCTATATGCCGCTATTAGTTAAGCGTGCATTCTACATTTGATTGCATGAGTAACCAAATTATAATAACAATAGAGTTATTGAGTCTCTAAGTCCCCAACATCTGGATCCACACTAGGGTAAGTATACACTGGGGTAAGCAATATCTGGATCCACACTGGGGTAAGTATAGGATATCTCCATTTCCTCCAGCATATCAAGTTCCCTGTGCGAATTAAACTATCTTGTCCCCGTGTACATTTCTGTGTCAAAAAGAAAACGATGCGATAATAGTGTGCCTATATGGATGGGTATTGCCCATGTGGATTCAGAAGAATCCATTCTATATTATGTTGTGTGTATGATATTAACTCATATCACAAGAACGCCGCAAATGTAAATCCTTCATTGAGACCCTTGGGGCTCAATGTCCCCAATCTGTAGATCCATTTTGCCTCAAGCTGTAACAGCCTGCGGTCCAGATCTCCTCTTCTAATGCCTGTTCGAAGGCTGTCAATTCCCCAGAAGCGTAGATGTTCAAAGTCACCCTTATGTACAGCCTGTACATGTTTGGATAACGTGGTGTCTTTTTTCGTTCTTACTGTACTAAGGTGTGAAGAGATCCTTTTTCTTAATTCTTGTATTGTCTTCCCTACATATAGCTTTGGACATCCACATTGTATCATGTAGATCACCCCAGTTGTCTTGCAGTTGATGTATTTTCTAATCTGATATAGATGGTTATTTTCCGAGTCCGAGAATTCCTTTTTCCTGATCATGTACTTGCAAAATGAACAGTCCCCACATGGGTATGACCCTGTTATGCGGGTGGGTAGCCATGTTGTTGATGGGGTGCGTTTCTCAGTGTAATGGCTCCGTACAAGTAGATCTCTCAAATTTTTACCCCTCCGATATGTAATCGAGGGGAAGTTGGTTAGTATTGGTTGGAGATCTTCATCAGCCGTTAGCATGGGCCAATATTTGCCAAGGATCTCCACCATTTGTTGAGAATAGCCATCATAAGTACCAATACATCTGACCGGTTCCCGTTTTGGATTCATATATTTATTGCCAAGAAGATTCTCACGTTTCATTGATCTTGCTTTTTGATAAGCTCTGTGTAGGGTCTTTTTCGGGTATCCTCTTGCTATGAAGCGTTTGTAAAGGTCGCCACATTCTTTTTCAAATTCACCCTCCGTGGAGCAGTTTCTTCTAGCACGGAGATACTGCCCTATAGGGATGCCCCGTTTTAGGGGAATGGGGTGCCAGCTTTGCCAGTTCAGTAAATTGTTCGTTGAAGTTTCCTTTCTGTAGATAGAGGTCTGTATTTTTCCCTGTGTATCAATTGTGATGTTTAGGTCCAGAAAATAAATGTGCTCGTGATGGATTTCCGATGTGAAGTGCATGCCTATCCTATTATTGTTCAGCTGAGTCACGAAGTCATGGAAGAGGTCTTTGTCACCATCCCACAGGATCAGGATATCGTCGATATACCTTCCCCAGTAGATCACGTGTTTGGTGAATTCATATAAATCATCAGAAAACACTATGGTGGATTCCCACCACCCTAGAAAAATGTTAGCGTAAGTAGGTGCGCAAATAGTCCCCATGGCGGTGCCTCTCACCTGGTGGTAGAAGGCACCGCCAAAGAGGAAATAGTTATGGGTGAGTAGAAAATGAAGAAGTGACAACAAAAAAGTATTGTGTTTTCTATACTGTGTCCCTTTAGTGCTTAGGAAGTGAGTCACTGCTTGCAGTCCAGCAGGGCTGTGCACTGGTGTGGTGGTGTACAGCCCATGCGCTGTGAATCACAGTTGTAGCAGGATAATGGTTAGCGGTATTTGATTACAATATAGGTGATCTAGCCTTCTAGGGGGCCCATAGCCACCTAAACCGCCAGCCAAATTTTATACTCAGAAGGACCTTCACCCATTAAATTCCTGTACATCTGTTTTGCTCACAATACACATTAGGGGACCTTTAAAAGATCTCCAAAGGTCCTAAAATCACAGATTGAAAGCAGGTAGAAAGGACACATCCTCAATTCAGCAAGATGCTCGTTTCTAGGACCATATGTAGGAAGCAAATCCCAGACTTGTAGGGGCTATAATATTCTTAAAACCCAGTCTTCATCCACCCCTGATGGTTAGCCATTATAGCAGAGGGGAGGGGATTTCAACATCTGATCGGTTCACGTTTTGGATTCATATATTTATTGCCAAGAATGTTCTCACGTTTCATTGATCTTGCTTTTTGATAAGCTCTGTGTAAGGTCTTTTTTGGATAGCCTCTTGCTACGAAGCGTCTGTAAAGGTCGCCACACTCTTTCTCAAAATCACACTCTGTTGAGCAGTTCCTTCTGGCACGGAGGTACTGTTTGATAGGGATACCCCTTTTAAGGGGAGTAGGGTGCCAGCTTTGCCAGTTCAGTAGATTGTTCGTTGAAGTTTCCTTTCTGTAGATCGAGGTCTGTATTTTTCCCTGTGCATCAATTGTAATGTTTAGGTCCAGAAAATAAATGTGCACGTGATGGATTTCCGATGTGAAGTGCATGCCTATCCTATTATTGTTTAGCTGAGTCACAAAGTCATGGAAGAGGTCTTTGTCACCATCCCACAGGATCAGGATATCGTCGATATACCTTCCCCAGTAGATCACATGTTTGGTGAATTCATATAGATCATCAGAAAACACTATGGTGGATTCCCACCACCCTAGGAAAATGTTAGCGTAGGTAGGTGCGCAGATAGTCCCCATGGCGGTGCCTCTCACCTGATGGTAGAAGGCACCGCCAAAGAGGAAATAATTGTGAGTGAGTAAGAATTGAAGAAGTGACAACAAAAAAGTATTGTGTTTTCTATATTGTGTTCCTTTGGTGCTTAGGAAGTGAGTCACTGCTTGCAGTCCCAGTGAGTGTTGTATATTGCTGTACAGGGCCTCTACATCAAGGCTTGCCAGAAGGGTGGTTTTGGATACAGTTATTTCTTGCAATTTAGTGATGACGTCCTTCGTATCGCGTAGATAGGATGGTAGCGAGGTGACAAACGGTCGTAGCAATTTATCAATATATTCGCTTATCGCTTGTGTGAGACTATCATTCCCAGAGACAATCGGTCTCCCCGGGATAGGCTTTGTCTGTTTGTGTACCTTTGGAAGGGCGTAAAAGGTTGGTATTGTCGGCTTCTTGATAAGCAAATATTTGAATTCATCTTTGGAAATCATGTTTTGCTCCCTCGTCTCCGTGAGGATGACTGAGAGTTCTTGGACAAATTTGTCCGTGCCTGTGGAACGACCTGGTGGTACCACATCGCAACAAGTTCAACCCACTTTGCGGCGGGCTCTGGGGTAAACCAGACTCTCCATGCCATATAAATATGATTGGGACCCCAAGTTGTACAGGGGCTTTATCACTCAGTGCTCCTTGGACATTGAACTCATGCCTACGCAGTTTGTCACAGAATGGTCTAAAGCGGCTTTCATCATCAGCCTCCTCTCCGGGAAGGCCATGGCATGGGCTACTCCCCTCCTCGACAGGCAAGACCCGGTCAAGGCTAATATCACCACCTTCTTCACCAAGTTCCAGTACGTCTTTGAGGAACCAGCCTGGGCATCTTCTGCTGGGACCGCCCTGCTGAACATGTGTCATAGGGACTCATCCTTCGGTGACTATGCAGTTCAGTTCCATACCCTGGCTTCTGAGATAGCCTGGAATTAAGCCACCATGGTCACAACCTTTGAAAAGGGACTTTCTGGACAAAGTAAAGACACGCTGTCTCCATGTGACCTTTTGTCTACTCCGAGTCATCTCTCTGGCTACTCAGATTGACATATGGTTTACTGAGCGTTTTGGGGAGCAGAGGCTTGAACAAGTGCAAGTAAAAATCCACCGTCTACCCCGACTGGCTCCTGTCTTCCAAAGTCCACGACTGTTGCCCTCTGGGTCTGCTGAGGAACCTATGCAGGTGGATAAAGCTCCTCTGACACGCCAAGAGCACTTGCGACAGGACTATGTCTGCCTCTATTGTGCCAGCCCAAAACACTTTTTGAGTCATGTCAAGTCAGTCCTCAAGTGTCCGAGAAACACACACCTATGGTTCTTGGGAAGAGATTCCCTAGGTGAGAACAAAACTTCATCATGACAGAACTTGCCTGTTTTACTCAGCTTCAGGAGAGGTGCTCAGTTTCAAGCCACATCCTTCTTGGATTCTGCTTCTGCATGAAATTTTGTGGATGCTACCCTGGTCACCCAGTATCAGCTTCCTGTGGTCCACCTAGAGAATCTGCTTGCTATCTCCTCCATCAATGTGCAGGTCCTCAGGGTCTATTACCGCACCAAGCTTCTGTCTCTGCAAGTTGGGGCTATGCACAAGGAGAGACTATCCTTTTATGTGCTCCAACACATTTTATGTGCAGCAACATTCTCCAGTGCTCGACTGGCAGACTGGGGAGATTCTTCACTGGGGTCCAGAGTGTCAGTCTCGCTGTCTCTCGGTTTTTCAGATGGTGTCCACCATATCTGCTTTGTTATCCTCCAAGCCTCTAGTGGGTCTTACCGCTGCTTATATGGGCTTTGCCGACATCTTCTTGAAAAAACAAGCATGGACTCTGCCACCGCACTGTCCTTATGACTGTCCTATAGAGCTGCTGCCTGGCACCTTTCCGCCCTGAGGTCGGGTATGCCCATTGTCCGTACACGAAACCACAGCTATGTCAGCCTATACCAAGGAGAATCTGCAGAAAGGGTTCATCCGCAAGTCTTCCTCTCCTGCCGATGCTGGATTCTATTTTGTGGCCAAGAAATATGGTTCTCTCCGCCCCTGCATAGACTATTTAATAAAGTTACTGTGGAGTACCGCTACCCACTACCCTTGATCACGGAACTTTTTGATTAACTCAATGGAGCTCCTTCTGGGGGAATATAATCTGCCTTCAACACTCGAGATGGGCACTTCGAGTATCTGGTCATGCCATTTGTACTCTGCAATGGGCCTGCTGTCTTTCAAGAATTTGTCAACAACATTTTCAGGGACTTGTTATAGACCTGAGTCATGGTCTACTTGAATGATATCCTCATGTTCTCTACTGACCTCGAATCCCATCAGACCCATGTGCAACAAGTTCTCAGGCGCCTAAGGGAAATCGCCTATATGCAAAACTTGAGAAGTTCCAGTTCCACTAGAAGAGTCTTCCATTCCTCAGGAATATAATTTCTGACAAGGGTCTACAGATGGATCCCAACAAGTTGTCTGCTCTTCTCCACTGACCTTGCCCAGTAAGACTACAATCTATACAGAGAATACTAGGCTTTGCTAACTTCTACCGGCAGTTCATACCACATTTTTCCTCTCTCGTGTTGCCTGTTGTGGCGTTAACAAAGAAAAACACTGACCCTAAGCTCCTTCATCCGGTGGCTGAAGAAGCATTTTCTAAATTGAAGTCTGCCCTTGCCTTAGCTCCTGTTCTCAACCTGATACGGAGAACCTGTTCCAGCTTAAGGTTGATGCTTCCTCTAGAGCTGGAGCCGCCCTCACCCAAAAAGGATCCAATGAACAAATGCTTACCTTTGGTTTCTTCTCAAAGACTTTTTCTGCTGCAGAGAGGAACTACTTCATAGGTGATCGGGAGCGTGGCTGAAAGGAGCTCTTCATCCGGTCTGCATCTACACCGATCGCAAGAATATCCTATACCTCCAGAAATGATTTCCTATGTCAACAAAAGGTTGACGGTATATTTAGTCGATAACACAGCATGGTGGCGAGATAGTGATCAAGTTCCATAATGTATCTGGTGAAACACCCGAAAAATGAGCCTGGCACAGCTCGATTGATAAGGGGACGACATGTGGAGGCAACCATGGAGACGACTTCCATGATTAAGAGTGACAGTATGGGGCATCCATATTGCTTCTATGATTGAAACTTCAGGTCTCCAGCATGGCGGCGACAGATGGGCCGAGTTCCATTATGTATCTGGTGAAACAACTGAAAATTCTGCCTGACACAGCTCGTTTGATAAGGGGATGATGTGCTGTATATCCTCTCGTGCTCCAGCGTCTGGGGTATAGAGAGTTGAAAGTTGCGCATGGAGACATTGGTGGATGCTGTGGAGGATCGTGGAGGCAAAATGGACAGGAAACAGCAGGGGCAGTATGCATGGATGCCTCTGAGGCTGCCTAATCTTGGGATGGAGCTGCCAGGCGAGCTTTCGCCTTTCCAAGCCCCTGTCTCTCGGCTCCTCCCCACCCAAAATGGGCCTGGAAGCCAGAAGCGTTTACTTCGAAAAAATTATAATTTTCAAAGCAGGCGGGGTCGTTTGAATATTTCACCTAGGAATAATAGAATAGCATAGCGGTTCTGTTTTTAATTGTTTTTTCGTAAATGGTATCATATAAGGACACCTACAAATTACTAGAGAAAGACCCCACGGACAAATTTGTCCAAGAACTCTCAGTCATCCTTACGGAGGCGAGGGAGCAAAACATGATTTCCAAAGATGAATTCAAATATTTACTTATCAAGAAGCCAACAATACCAACCTTTTACGCCCTTCCAAAGGTACACAAACAGACAAAGCCTATTCCGGGGAGACCGATTGTCTCTGGGAATGATAGTCTCACACAAGCAATAAGCGAATATATTGATAAATTGCTACGACCGTTTGTCACCTCGCTACCGTCTTATCTGCGTGACACTAAGGATGTCATCACCAAACTACAAGAAATAACTGTGTCAAAAACCACCTATCTGGCAA
Organism: Engystomops pustulosus; assembly: GCA_019512145.1. NCBI lineage: Eukaryota > Metazoa > Chordata > Amphibia > Anura > Leptodactylidae > Engystomops > Engystomops pustulosus. Next base: position 79,063,846 of record CM033644.1, read on the forward strand.
GCCTTGATGTAGAGGCCCTGTACAGCAACATACAGCACACACTGGGACTGCAAGCAGTGACTCACTTCCTAAGCACTAAAGGAACACAGTATAGAAAACACAATACTTTTTTGTTGTCACTTCTTCATTTTTTACTCACCCATAACTATTTCCTCTTTGGCGGTGCCTTCTACCACCAGGTGAGAGGCACCGCCATGGGGACTATCTGCGCACCTACCTACGCAAACATTTTTCTAGGGTGGTGGGAATCCACCATAGTGTTTTCTGATGATCTACATGAATTCACCAAACATGTGATTTACTGGGGAAGGTATATCGATGATATCCTGATCCTGTGGGATGGTGACAAAGACCTCTTCCAGGACTTTGTGACTCAGCTTAACAATAATAGGATAGGCATGCACTTCACATCGGAAATCCATCACGAGCACATTTATTTTCTGGACCTAAACATTACAATTGATGCACAGGGAAAAATACAGACCTCGATCTACAGAAAGGAAACTTCAACGAACAATCTACTGAACTGGCAAAGCTGGCACCCTACTCCCCTTAAAAGGGGTATCCCTATCGGACAGTACCTCCGTGCCAGAAGGAACTGCTCAACAGAGTGTGAATTTGAAAAAGAGTGTGGCGACCTGTACAAACGTTTCGTAGCAAGAGGTTATCCAAAAAAGACCTTACACAGAGCTTATCAAAAAGCAAGATCAATGAAACGTGAGAATCTTCTTGGCAATAAATATACGAATCCAAAACGTGAACCGATCAGATGTATTGGAACATATGATGGCTATTCCCAAGAGATGGTGGAGATCCTTGGCAAATATTGGCCCATGCTAATGATAGATGAGGATCTACAACCAGTTTCAACTAATTCCCCCTCGGTTACATATCGAAGGGGTAAAAATCTGAGGGATTTACTCGTACATAGCCATTACACTGAGAAACACACCCCATCAACAACATGGTTACCCACCCGCACAGCAGGGTCATATCCATGTGGGGACTGTTCATTTTGTAAGTACATAATCAGGAAAAAGGAATTCTCGGACTCGGAAAATAACCATCTATATCAGGTTAGAAAATATATCAACTGCAAGACAACTGGGGTGATCTACATGATACAATGTGGATGCCCAAAGCTATATGTAGGGAAGACAATACAAGAATTAAGAAAAAGGATCTCTTCACACCTTAGCACAGTAAGAACGAAAAAAGACACCACGTTATCAAAACATGTACAGGCAGTACATAAGGGTGACTTTGAACACCTACGCTTCTGGGGAATTGACAGCCTTCGAACAGGCATCAGAAGAGGAGATCTGGACCGCAGGCTGTTACAGCTTGAGGCAAAATGGATCTATAGATTGGGGACATTGAACCCCAAGGGTCTCAATGAAGGATTTACTTTTGCAGCTTTCTTGTGATATGAGTCAATATCATAATACAACATAATGTAGAACGAATTCTTTTAAATTCACATGGGCAATACCCATCCATATAGGCACACTATTATCGCATCGCTCTCTTCCCGATACAGAAATGCACACGGAGACAAGATAGTCTAATTCGCACGAGGAACTTGATATGCTGGAGTTAATGGAGATGCCCTATACTTACCCCAGTGAAGATCCAGATGTTGGGGACTTAGAGACTCAATAACCTTACTGTTATTAAAACTGTTATTAAAACTTGGATATTCATACAATCAAACGTAGTGCACGCTTAATTAATAGCGGCATATAGATATGGTTATCCTTATAAACACTTGCACACTCATGCATAGCGCACATACAAGTGATGGCTATGTACAGATACAGTCATCCTTGTAAATGGAGACTAAGTCCCCCGACATGCGCATCTACGCCAACCTAACCGGATGCCTAGCCGAAACGATATACACACCAGGTAGGACCTTGTGTTTTTCTGCACTAAGTCGGTTGACATGCGCAGGCCACGCCCCCTCGCATGATGTCACTGGCCGTGACTCCGGCTGTTGACTGACATGCATGAGCCACGCCTCCTAGTGCGACGTCATTGACGGCACACGCTGGCGATTGGTCTCCCTAACCGGACCTCTTGACTGTGGCTTCCGACGCTAAGGTAATCTGACATGCGCGAACCACGCCCCCTCGTGCAACGTCACTGACCATGCACACAGGTGATTGGTCTGCTCCACCGTGCCCCGTGCCAGATGATTGGCTGCCGTGAACGCTCCCCCTCTGTGACGTCACGGTAGGAGCTTATATAGTACACCGTTTCGCGATGTGTGCCGCTAATAGCCCCGCTACCCCTGAGGACGCCACCTTGAGTGGTGAAACATGTCGGGGGGGCTAACTTGGCATTGATTTTAGAGCAGCAGGATGATAGCCATCTAATAGGGAATCGAGATAGGACCAAGTCCACCTCTGTTCGGAGACAGTTTGCAGTGTTTATAACAGGGATAGTGTATGAGGCAGCTTGATAGGAATCCTCCCTTCCCCCCTTCCCCCTCCTCCCCTTAGCACGCTGAGCACAGCGAGTAGGGAAATTGAGAGGGTTTACACTTTAGAAAGGGGATCCTCAGCACTCAATACAGCAAATTGGTGGCGCTGATTATATCCTACCCTTATACTGTGGCTGCGGTCATTACTTGCTGATAGTTTTAATTTTACACTAGTGGATGGAGTATTTCTTTTCAAGTTCTCTAATTTTAATATGAATTAATAAAAGTTACATTTTAGTGACCAATGGGTATAGCTGTCCTTAGTGGACATCACTCCCCCTATCTTTGCAAACAGTTGTATATGCCGTATACCCAGTCACGCATTGGTTACAATACATAAACTTTGCGTCTATATAAGTCCATAGTTTTTTTTTTAACACGGAAAACTTGGGACAAACAAATAATCAGTCTTCAGTATCTGATTAGTGCAGGGTCTTTGTGTCCACCCAACCACAACAGATTTTACCAGAATTCTCCTATATGCTGTACAAAGATGATAGCAGAAGGTTCTGGAAAGTGTAATTTTCCCGTGTCTTATCCATGTTATTAAACATATGAAATGAAAAGGACATATCAGTCTCCATGGATGAAAGAATAGATAAACCAAACTGTATATATTTAGTTATATATTTATACAGTACATAGGTATAAATAAACATTGAAATATGTGAATTTATTTGTTGTGCTACAAACATTACGTTTGAAACCTTTAAAACAGTGTCATATGCTTCCTCTATACGTTTAGAATTAAGGACTGATGCTAGACCTATTGAATATTTTAGTGTATTTACAAGGTTTATTTTGTATGTTATTATTGTAGCACAGGTACATACCTTTGTCTGGATGAGCTTTGCGGATACCCTCTGCTGTTTGGTAAGCATGGAAGGAGTTTGGGAAGTCCACATCTGGATCAGATTCATCAACCAGATTATCCAACAAACTAAGAGCCTCCATAACACTCATCTTTTTATGAGTACAAGAACTCCAGAGTGCATTCTGAATAGAAAATTAATTCATTTTATAATGTGCCAAGAAGGTCTACTGTCATAAAAGCAATATCTCTACTGCAGAGAAAATTGATTAGAGGCTGGCTCCCTTGAGTGAGAAAATGTCTAGATGGAAAATAGATACTTTAGACATCTGCAGTCGCTTTTTACATTTAACAAGCATTGCGATACTGATTTGGGTCTAGAACATTATATAGAGCTCATCATGAGAACAAAACTATCCTGCTAGGCCAATAGAAAGCACATTTCTGCCTAGGATAGGGAATGATCTTATACAATTTAAGGTCCACTCTTAGGTTAGGGGAACAAACCCTATAAAATGTACTGTGTGGTAACAGTTTACATGTTTAGGATTTTCGGAATGCACACGTCATAGGAAAAAGCAAACAAAAGTACTGGTACAGACGGAGTAGGAAGTGATAAAATCTATATTTTTATAGCAAACTTTTTCATTGTATTTCACAGTTTCATAAGACATTTCTGACAGCTGAAGTCAACAAGAAGTATGGGTCACATGCATTTGAAGGTAAATCTGATATATTCTCTTGTTACTTATCTAACACATAGGGCCAAATGTATTAATAATGCAGTATTTACCCTGATATGGGAAGTCTTTGTTTGGAATGTACATGTTGGTTTAGTGCTATGTTTTGTAACAATGTTCAATGACTTATTGGATATTGATTGGTTTATAAGATTTTAAAAGCTTAGGAATTACTTATAGGGATCAAATGAATAAGAAATAAGAACGCAGTGCTATTTCTGGGATTCCGTTTGGTTCCCAGGTAGGCAACGTATCAGCTCTCCCGTGCTATACAGTACAGCTATAATATGCCTAATGCAGGTGATATTGATCGGGGTCAGCAATCTGCAGTGCACTGTGCCAGAAAAGAGAGTGGCTGACATTTATTAAAGCGTTGGCGCCAGTTTTCTGGACTAGAAAGGATGTGCAAACTGCTTGCACAGGTATTTATAGTGTTAGTGCTTTGTCGGACCGTGTGCCACAATTGTACAGCATGAAAAAGGATGCAGGGGGCGTGCATAAATTAATTAATGGAGTTACCAGGAGGCGCAAAGGTGATGGGAGACTGAACACCTCCAACTAATTTGCATAATTTTATAACCTTATTTTCTGGCTCTGACTGAGGCTCTCGTGGAAGCTGAAAACAGGTCACTCATCCCCTGCAGGTAATGATCGTGAATTATAGGACAGTCTACCATTGAGGAACTGGTCGTAGATGTCCTTTAAATAATGAAAGCTAAGCTCTGATAGATTACCATAAGCAGCTAGTCTTTTGCTCTCATACACTTCTGATAAATCTGTACTACACTGTGTATTCAAAACGAATGTTAAAGCACGTTATGTAATTGCTATGGAGCACTCACTTCTATTTTCTCAGAGCTGTTGTAAACTGTGATTTCCCTCTATGAGATAACAATATATCAATAGTGACACTCCAGAGCCTGTACTGTAGTGCACCACAAGTTTGCTTAATGCCACTAGTATGCTGATAGTTATATAATTTGCTACAGGACAGCTTGAAACTATAAAATTGATGTGAGGTCCTGTGTTTGTCCCTGGTACAGGGTTGAAAGATCATGATATCAAAAAATATTTCTTTGTAGGTTGTGGAAGAAATATGATATATAGTTGTGTTATTGATCAGGGCATTGCAAATGATACTTCAATGGAGTCTCTACTGATACGACTGTTACCTTTAATGTACTTTCAGTTAATAAATTACTATTATTACGGCAGTTCAAACTCTTTGTATGACACCAAGAAGGTCAGCAGACCTTCAGCAATTAACCCTTTCCTAATTAATGCTATGTGATCTATGCATTTGCATAGAACAACATACATAAGACATCTATGTAAAATATGTTATGTCATTATATTTACAATAGCCCACCTTTTTCTTCACAAAGTCCACAGTTTGGTACGTGTGCATAAGATTGTAGGTCATTTTCACTCTGTCAACCAGAGGGCCATCCTAAAACAAGTGGAGGGATAATTATCATTTTATGGCTCCAACTCTTATTTAAGGTTAGCAACTTAACAAAGACTGCTGCAACTATTCGCTTCCAATTTTTATCTATCCCCAACAATTTCCAAGCAATCTTCCGCATGCAGCCTGACGCTGCTGACCTGACAGTAGAGCGCCCTGTTTCAAAGCTAACAGCACAGATTTCATGAGGACATGAGAAGTGGGCTAATCAATGGTGGTGGATGTGGGTAAAGGTCTGCATTAACTAAAAATTCATAATAAGTAGATATGAATGAAAAACTGTTACAACATAAGTGATCTGCAACTTGTGCAGTCACACAGGTTACTGTCAGCTTAGCTTACTTGTAACCATATTCTGCCCAACACCATGTCACCTTCTCTGATGAGCATGTCCTTCTGTCCCTATAGCATCCTTCCCCTGTCCCGGTGTCTGCACTCTATGTCGGCATCTGTTGTACGTTCCTCCTGCTTCCTCCCTAGGGCCAGCATCTCTCATGTCTCAACTGTACTGGCCCAAGTCTCAAGATCTGAACTTGCCTATTTCAAGATGCAGTTGGTTAAAGGAAATCTCTAAATAAAAAAGCATGATAAACTAGGGACAATTACTCATAAATCCAGGATCTGTGATTGTGGTAATCTTCTTATATTTGTTATCCCTGGCCTCCTTCCTTCCACAATCATAAAATTATGCTAATGAGCATGAGGGGCTACCCTAGTCCCTCTGTGATCTGGCTTTACTGCATTTTAAACTGTCTCACCCACCTTCCCGGTCCCTTATGTGCAGTGAGTACTTCCTTCTGGCATCCTGCTCACTGCACAAGTGCTGAGGAAGCAGGGAGAGGGTGGGACAGTCTATAAAGCCTGATCACAGAGGGCCTAGGGTAGCCCACCAGGCTCATACGCATAATTTTACAAATTAATTTTATAAGGAAGAAGGCCATGGATAATAAATATAATAACATTTACCAGAGTCACCAGTGTGACTGGTTTATCATGCTTTCATGATTTTGATGGTAGACTTTCTTTAAGCATAAAAGTTGACTTGCTATTTATTCATACGCTATGTTTTTGTTGGTGTACTCACTTTGTAATTCCTGTATTGATGATTTTCAGGTTCTGGTCGGTAAGTCAAAGATGGATCCTTAAAAACAAAATATCAGGCTAGTGAAATTTAGTCATGTCCTTGAGTCAAAGCTTTTTGGGCAACATTTCTCAAAGGGTTTAATAATAACATAGTAACTTAATATGTACAAAGTCCCCAATCAGCATTGAACACAAAATGGTAGAAGTGACATATACTGTAATGTTCCTTGTTTAGGTCAAATATCTCTTAATAGGAGGTTCCTAGTGATGTTCACATGCCTTTAAATCCGCAGTCTGTAAAGCCTAATACATCCAGAGGATGCACTCCCTCCCTTTAGCTTCATAGATATATGTTTTTCATTAAGTAAGTGGGCAAGAAGATATTGGTGAGTGTCGCTCTCTTTTTTTCCCCTCTGTTCTTCTGGATGTTTTAACCTTTATGAGTTTAATAATAAGTAAGAACTGCCACTTCAGGAGGACCACCCCAGAACATCCATTTGACTTTCCCCTGCAGGTGTGAATAGTCAACTCTTTTCTATGAGTGACAAAGCGCTACCTGTGGGGATCCAGGTTACTAAGCCTTCACTGAGTGATGCTGTTCTCTAGCTAAAGGGCTTAACACACTTGAGAAAAAACATGAAGAAACTGAACCTCAATATTATTTCAGAAAGGTGGCAATTTGTATGCTCTTTTTTCTCGGAGGTTGTGATTATCATTAAATTAAATACATGATAACAAATTCAACCTCATGTGTTCCTTGGGGAATTTAAAGATTTACAAATGAGTTGCTGAATTACGGTAGTTCCCTACATACTTCTCTTTTACTAATCTGCAAATACTGCCTAACATATAAACTACAAGATGACAAGATGTTTTGCTTTCCTACTATCTGTTAAATTTTCCTGTGCTCCGTCCACTGTCCCCAAAATGCCAAACCTTCACATGTAAACTGCTTTGCCTCCATCTATCCTCTACATACATTGTAAGCCCTTACAGGTGCATTTTGAATCTTTTATACATATCTCTGCTTATTTTTATGCATGATATGTGAACCCTTTTCAAATATCCAACAATAACAATAATAGTACAAGTATTGGAAAATTTATTTAGGGACTTTGGGTCCTTGGAGGGAACTTACCATGCAGCTATTGGCATGAATAGAACTGGAGGATTTTGGAGAGGACACACAGGGATTACACTTATGCTGTATTGGAAATGAAATTTAGGAAGCCACTAGTGGGCAGAATGGGAGCAGGAACAGGGGGAGGGGGGAATCGGTTTAGGAATATAGCCTCTGTTATAGAAAACGCAAAATATAGGGCATGTCCTATATTTGGGCAGACATGTGTTGCTTCTTGGCTTTCAAGGGAGTGGGGAGGAGTGAAGAGCGCTTACTCCCCCTCCCTTCTCCACCCATTCCTGTGTTCACCCGGGATCCAGTCAAGGCGAGCCCACAGCCGTGTGAATAAGGCCACCTGAATGGACCCTAAAGCTAGGATTAATATTTGTGTCCAAAGTGGGCCTGGCATGCAGTTGTAGCCTGTGGCTGTATGGAAATTTATAAAGAGCATATACACTGTCCATCTGTTCTATAATTCCCAGTAAATATTCATATCTGGGGCTACTAGTAATATTTGGTCAATAGTTATGTTAAAGAGAGATATTCCTCAGTCACATACAATCATGTTAAAGACAAATCCATTGGGATTGTAGAAATTCAACACAATTCAGCAGTCATTGCTAAAAACTAAAGTGCCCATTATCTCCGGTGGTTCTGTTAATAGCCATTTATCACATACTGTATATGCATATATTTTTTTTTTTTAGCAAAATGCAAAGCAGAACTGCATTCTGACACTAAAGCCCCTAAATGTGGGTTCACACTTTCAAATAGGGCATGGGTTGTAGGACCACTGCTCCAAATGAAGCAGCAGCACTCCAACACATCGTCACCATTGATAGCATATCCATCCATAGTAAAAAGTGCCATTTCAGCTCCTCAGTAGCGCCACAAATTGCTTAAGAATTTCTCAGTTGAGGAGCAGTATTTTTAATTTTCTCATATTATTTCATTTATTGTTTTTTTTGCAAATAATGTATTAGCAAATTTACAATGTAGTCTTAGTGTTTGCATTAAGATTGAGGTACTCACCAGCTGAAGTATCTTCATCCTTTTGGGCAACCTGTGAGGGGAATATGACTTAGGGGGAGAATGCGTGCACAGATGAGGATCAGAAGAGAACTCCCCTGATTTATTTGTATGATTGTATAAGAGTGAATGACCAAGCAATAAGTGACCCTTTAACTAGAAAATAGGGCAGAGGTAGGGCTGTTTCTGCTGAGTATTTCAAGCAGGCTTAATAACCCTTTCAGGTCATTAAATAGTCATATCAAATAGGATCCTTTTGTAGTATTTCCTGGAAACAATTAATGATAATCTGAAATGTAGAACTATCAATAATTCTTAATTTCAACATCTTTTTTTTTTATTCAAATGAGTGCATTCATATTTATTTTAGAAAACTTTAATGGATTTCTAAAATTTTACACAACTTTTAATTTTACAGGACTGTTGCTTCGTAAGACAGTGAAGCTGGAACCAAGACAAGTCTAAGAATGCTCATAACAAGGGCTTAAACCATACTTCTGGTTATTGGTCCCAGCTACCTAACATTTCTACTACTTTAGACAAAGATGTAACATACAGTGGATGCAAAAAATATTTAGACCACTTAAAATTTTTCACTCTTTGTCTCACTGCAGCCAATTGGTAAGACCAAACAAGTTATATTATTTGCTCATTAACGTACAGTAATGCTCATAGATGACTTTGTGGAACTTTTCCCTTCTCTCTACTGCATCTTTGGAGCTCAGCCACAGTGATTTTGGGGTTCTTCTTTACTTCTCTCACCAAGGCTCTTCTCCCATGATTGCTTAGTCTGGCTGGATGAGTTAGTCTTGTGGTAGTTGGAAACATTTTCCATTTAAGGATTCAGGAGGCCACTGTGCTCTTAGAAACCTTGAGTGATGCAGAAATTCTTTTGTAACCTTGGTCAGATCTCTGCCGTGCCACAATTCTCTGAGCTGGGCATAGATTGACCGATAATGTTTGCTTATATTTTATCTGCTGGCTTCCTTGATAGCTGTGTAGCAAACGTTTACATTTATTTGACCAGTTCCTTCAGAGAAAATTCATATATTTAGGAATTCTTCAATGTATTCTAACCCTCTCGTGCATTTTATATAAATCTACCATACAGAAAAAGAAAACATTTTACTATACATATATACTAAGACAGAGAGCAAAAGAGTGTTACAGCAAAATTAGAATCCACTCAAATATTCCAGCTTGTTGTATGAAGAGAAAAAAGCCATATTTATGGAATGAGTCCCTCATTTGTGTATTAGAGTCCTGAAATTCAAAGTGTAGGTTTCAGAATAAAAATGGCAGGAAAGGAAGGAAGTATTTTAAAATAATAACAATCATAATATTCATAGTAATAAAAAGCAAAATCTAAATAATTGTTACTACTGATTTGTGTACATTTTCCAGTGTTATACCTTCTGTGGTTACAAAGTGACAAGTTAGATATACAATAACTTTATTTAATAAGCAGATACATATACAGTGGGGGAAATAAGTATTTGATCCCAGACCAATTTTGCAAGTTCCCCACCTACAAAGAATGGAGAGGTCTAATTTTTGACTTATGAAACAAATTATTGAGGTCAGACATTTCTTGTATTTCTCAGCAGAGATTTTGTCCCAGTCCTCCATACAGATCTTCTCCAGATGTTTCAGGTTTTGAGGCTGTGTGTTTTGGGTCATTGGCATACTGGAAGACCCAACCACAACCCATGTTCAATGCTCTTACTGAGAGAAAGAGTTTTTGTTTAAAATCTTGTGATACAAGACCCCATCCACCCTCCCGTCAATGCCCGACTACCAGACCCTAGTATGATATTTCCAGCTCCTTGCTTCATGTTTGGGATAGTGTTCTTAGGGATGTACTCATCCTTTGTCTTTCTCCAAACCCAGTAAGAGGAATTTATACTAAAAAGTTCTATTATGGTCTCATCTGACCACATGTCTTTCTCCCATGTTTTATCTGGATCATCAAGATGGTCAGTTGGGAACTTCAAATGGGCCAGGACTTGTGGAGGCATGAGCAGAGGGACTTTGCAAGCCCTGAAAAATTTTAATCCATGACAGCGTAGTGTGTTACTAATGGTAATCTTTGAGACTGTGTTCCCAGCTGCCTTTTGGTCATGGCATTAACCAGGTCCTCCTGTGTAGTTCTTATTCCTGACCTATCTCAGAATCATCCTTACTCCACAAGGTGAGATCTTGCGTGGAGCCCTAGTCTGAAGAAGATTGACAGTCATTTAGTATTTCTTCCATTTCTAATAATTGTGCCAACAGTTGTTTACTTCTCATCAAGCTGCTTGTCTATTAGCTTGTATCCCATCCAAGCATTTTGAAGGTCTAAAATTTTTTGTCCCTGAACACCTTTTTGGTCTTGCCAATGGTGGAGAGGTTGGAGTGTGATTAATTGAGTTTGTGGACTGTTGTCTTTTATACAGAAAACAAGTTAAGAATTCTTGCTCGTTGGTAGGGGATCTCATACTTATTTCATACATGGTGGGTGTTGGCTGTATTATGCAGCTAACACCCACCAATGACATCCATGATCAGTGTAGCAACTATTTACCAAGCTTTGAGAGCGGTATGAGGGTGCCTCTATCTTGGGTTGAATCTTCGCTCCCTGTGACATCATCTGTATGAGACACCAGGGCCTGTCATTGGGCATGATCTATAAAGTGCTGGATGCCAACTGTTATAGATCACAAGCAAATTCTCCATATACTGCAATACTGTGAAATGATCATACCCCCAAAGGTTAAAGTAGCCTTGGGGTTTTAACAGCAAAAAGTTTAATTAAAAACAGATCAAAATGTACAGCCCCCAAAATGGTAATAATGTAAACATTATCATGTTCCGCAAAAAATAACACCTTATATGAACTTTCATACACCTTTTTGTATGAAAGGTTTTCATTTTTTTTAAATCTATTAAATCATTATAAAACCTATAAATTTGGTATTTACCGACCTCACGTAATAAAGTACAGGCGTTATTTAAAGTGCACAGAGAAAGCTGTAAAAACTTTAGAAAAGACACATTTGTGCAATTTTCTTGTGGACTCAATTTGAAAGCATTTGAAATGTTTTCGGCTCCCTCCTAACTGGCACAGAATATGAAATGCTGTCAATAGGAAATAAATATTTGTTACACAAAAAAAACAAGCACTCCTACAGCTCTGCAAACAGAAAAACAAAAAAGTTAGATAAAAATAAATAAATTTTAAAAAACCACAGGGAGTGAAAAATGGAAACGCAAAAAAAAACTGGCTTGGTCCTTAAGGGGTTAATATGTATTACCTACTGGGAAGATGAACTACTAAATGTAATGTCAGATCAATAATGGTTGAGGTTGCTCCGGTCTTCAATAATCTTGCACAATGATAAATCTAGGCAATTCTCTGAAACTTTGACTTACATCATGGCTACATTTGAATGGTAAGTAGCGAACCATGGCTACTTAACTGGGCCATAGTGTGTCTTGTCTTCAGTATTATAAATGATACATCATAGTCGGCGATCTAATATAGATTGCACATTGATGCCCAACAGCTTCAATCAAAGAATTGCAGAACAGAGGACTGTTTTAATATCTGGATTTTTAATGCTGTTACGTGAGTTTACTGCAGAGGGGCCCACTAAGGCTTTGTTACCCACTACAGCTCTACTGAAACCTGGAGCCGGCCCTGATTAAAGCAGTTGTCCAAGAGAAAAAGTTTTTTACTCTTGGACAGCCCTTTTATCTTGACAGTCGTGCCCTTTCATTGTTCAGGCCATACAATAAGATAGACCATTGGAAATATATACCGTACATAGAAACTAGACACAAACACGATATACACCAGAGATAATAAAGTGGATGCATGCCATATTCAGCAATGCCGCTGTGATTTGGACAATGACTGAAGAGTAGAGAGGTTGGCTTTACATCAGTTTACAGGCTATAAAGTAATTAGTCGGATGAGCTTCTGTAGATAATATTATAAAGGAAATTGCAATGTTGGTCATAAACAATATAAAAATTTGTTCTAGCATAGATCAGCCATCAATGATAACGTATATCTCTAACAGATGAAGTGAACCTGTTATCTTCCTCTTCACAAATAAACAAAACCTAAGCATGTGTATGTGAAGTGTCCTGCATCATAAACAAGTCTCTTACAATTTGTGGCAAGACTGTAGAGAATTCTTTATTTTTTTAATATATTTAGCACACGAGCTTTTCATTGTCTCATGGATGTGTTCTCAGCGCCTCCCACTGAAGATTTGCAAATATATAGAGGCTGGTTATTATGCCCATTACTATTCCCAATTTGCATATGTTTTGAATAGAGGGAAATAAGCCACTGACAGTCAGCTCTGGTATGCCCTATCTTCCCGTAAGAGAAAACAATTGGTCATGTAATCCAACATCAACCCAAACTATAAAAATCGAAAATCAAGACTAGAGATGAGCGAGCACTAAAATGCTCGGGTACTCGTTATTCGAGACAAACTTTTCCCGATGCTCGAGTGCTCGTCTCGAATAACGAGCCCCATTGAAGTCAATGGGAGACTCGAGCATTTTTCAAGGGGACCAAGGCTCTGCACAGGGAAGCTTGGCCAAACACTGGAAACCTCAGAAAAGGATGGAAACACCACGGAAAGGACAGGAACAGCAGCAGGGACAGCATGCATGGATGCCTCTGAGGCTGTTAAACGCACCATTATGCCAAAATTATGGGCAACAGCATGGCCATGACAGAGTGACAGAATGAAGCTAGATAGCATCTAAAACATCCAATAATTGACCCTGACACTATAGGGGACGGCATGCAGAGGCAGCGGCAGCAGCGGCAGGCTAGAGAGTGTCTTGGCAACATACCCCAAATGGACTCAGGCTTAAAACCAATGGGTGGCAGAGAGGAACCAAAGGAGGTGAGCAAGAAGCGTTCAAATAATATCGGTAAATGATAAAAGTTTGCCAGTATATTTTGTGGATTACACAGCAGGGTGGCGACAAAGTTACCAAGTTTGATGTGAAAGCCATGAAAACAACCCAAAATTCTGCCTGACACAGCTCGTTTGATAAGGGGACCATGTATGGAGGCAGTGAACTAGTAGTAGATTAAAGGTGCTGCAGTTAAAACTATGTTAGTTGGATCTTGGGATGGAGCTGGCGCTCCGCTGCCAGGTGAGCTTTCGCCAATCCAAGCCCCTGTCTCTAGGCTACTCCCCAAACAGCACTTCTAAGAACCTTTTGTATAAGATCAAGTGTAGTAGCGTTCTTATAAGTTTGGGATATGGCGGGTGAGGGGAATGTAAACAGATGCGCAAGAAGCACTGAAATAATATCGGTAAATGATAAAAGTTTGCCAGTATATTTTGTGGATTACACAGCAGGGTGGCGACAAAGTTAACAAGTTTGTTGTGGAAGCCATGAAAACAACCCAAAATTCTGCCTGACACAGCTCGTTTGATAAGGGGACCATGTATGCCTACAGTTCATGCCAGTCGCTGCACTGGCTGCCAGTCTCCTTTCGAATACAGTTTAAAATAATAACCCTCATCCATAAAGCTCTGTATAATGCTGCACCCCCCTACCTCTCCTCTCTTATCTCAGTCTATCACCCAACCCGTGCTCTTAGATCCGCCAGTGATCTTAGATTAACCTCTACCCTAGTGCGGACCTCCCACTCGCGTCTCCAAGACTTCTCTAGAGCTGCACCAATTCTATGGAATGCTCTGCCCCGGACTATCAGACTAATACCTAACCTCCAAAGTTTCAAACGTGCTCTTAAAACCCATTTCTTTAGGCAAGCCTATAACACTCATTAACTGCATGAAGTTTTAACTCTTCTACTAACCCGTCCTGTGTCGTCCTCCCATCTGTTATCCAGCAACCAACAGGCACCAGACTTCTCTTCCAGTCCCCATTCACCCTGGACCTGGTATATAAGATGACGGCTGAGTGGTTCAAGCAACAGCAATTCCATTTATTATATTTTGTTCTATTCCCTAAGAAGAATGGCTTGACCATTAAATATTCTTTTACCTCGTGTTACCCCATCATCTTCATAAACCGTAAGCTCGGGCGAGCAGGGACCTCATTCCTGTTGTTCCATACAAATGTTGTGCTCTGTTACATTACATTTGTATTTGTTTCCTATGATTTGTAAAGCGCTACGGAATATGATGGCGCTATATAAATAAAGATTATTATTATTATTATTATAAAGGCAGTGAACTAGTAGTAGATTAAAGGTGCTGCAGTTAAAACTATGTTAGTTGGATCTTGGGATGGAGCTGGCGCTCCGCTTCCAGACGAGCTTTCGCCAATCCAAGCCCCTGTCTCTAGGCTACTCCCCAAACAGCACTTCTAAGAAGCTTTTGTATAAGATCAAGTGTGGTAGCGTTCTTATAAGTTTGGGATATGGCGGGTGAGGGGAATGTAAACAGATGCGCAAGAAGCGCTGAAATAATATCGGTAAATGATAAAAGTTTGCCAGTATATTTTGTGGATTACACAGCAGGGTGGCGACAAAGTTAACAAGTTTGATGTGGAATGCCCTGTAATAGCTCTTGGGCGGTGTGCCTTTTATCGCCTAGGCTCAGCAGTTTGAGCACCGCCTGCTGTCGCTTAGCGACGGCACTGCTGCTGTGCCTAGAGCTACCGACTGATGGTGCCATGCCCACGGATGGTAATTCGGAGGAGGAGGAGGTGGAGGAGGGGTGGGAGGAGGAGGAGGTATAGTAGGCCTTTGAGACCTGGACCGAGGTAGGCCCCGCAATCCTCGGCGTCGGCAGTATATGACCAGCCCCAGGGTCAGACTCGGTCCCAGCCTCCACCAAGTTAAGTGCAGTAGCGTTCTTATAAGTTTGGAGTATGGCAGGTGAGGGGAAGGTAAACAGATGCGCAAGAAGCGCTGAAATAATATCCGTAAATGGTAAAAGTTTGGCAGTATATTTTGTGGATTACACAGCAGTGTAATCAACAGATGCGCAAGAAGCGCTGAAATAATATCGGTTAATCATTAAAGTTTGCCAGTATATTTTGTGGATAACACAGCAGGGTGGCGACAAAGTTAACAACTTTGATGTGGAATCCATGAAAACAACCCAAATTTCTGCCTGACACACCTCGTTTGATAAGTCAGCTTGTGCACCAGGGCCTGCTGGTATTCATGCATTCTCACAGTCCTTTCCTCTCCAGGGATGAGAGTGGAAAGATTTTGCTTGCACCGTGGGTCCAGGAGAGTGAATACCCAGTAATCGGTGCTGGAATAAATTCTTTAAACGCGAGGGTCACGGGATAGGCAGCCTAGCATGAAATCTGCCTTATGCGCCAGAGTACCAACGCGCAAGAATTTACTCCCGTCACTGGCCTGACTCTCCATTTCCTCCTCCTCCAACTCCTCCAACTCCTCTTCTTCTGCCCATACACACTGAACAGTGAAGGACTGAACAATGGTCCCCTCTTCTGTCTCGCCAACATTCTCCTCCTCTTCCTCCTCATCCTCCTCCACCTCCTTCGATATGCGCTGAGAAACAGACCTGAGGGTGCTTTGGCTATTAACAAGGGAATCTTCTTCCCCCGTCTCTTGTGACGAGCGCAAAGCTTCCGACTTCATGCTGACCAGAGAGTTTTTCAACAGGCCAAGCAGCGGGATGGTGAGGCTGATGATGGTGGCCGTTGTCACACACAACCATGCATGGCTTCAGGTTCAGCGGTGCCAGCCACAGATCAGTCTGCGCCGTGATGCCCTGTAATAGCTCTGGGGCGGTGTGCCTTTTATCGCCTAGGCTCAGCAGCTTAAGCACCGCCTGCTGTCGCGTAGCGACGGCACTGCTGCTGTGCTTAGAGCTACCGACCATGCCCACGGATGGTAATTCGGAGGAGGAGGTGGAGGAGGGGTGGGAGGAGGAGAAGGCATAGTAGGCCTTTGAGACCTGAACTGAGGTAGGTCCCGCAATCCTCGGCGTCGACAGTATATGACCATCCCCAGGGTCAGACTCGGTCCCAGCCTCCACCAAGTTAACCCAATGTGCCGTCAGCGATATATAGTGGACCTGCCCGGCAGCACTCGACAACATGTCCGTGGTCAGGTGGACCTTGTCAGAAACGGCGTTGGTCAGGGCACGGTTGATGTTGTCTGACACGTGCTTGTGCAGGGCTGGGACGGCACATCGGGAAAAGTAGTGGCGGCTGGGGACCGAACACCGAGGGGTGGCCGCCGCCATGAGGTTTCGAAAGGCCTCGGTCTCTACCAGCCTATAGGGCAGCATCTTCAGGCTAAGCAGTTTGGAGATGTGGACGTTGAGGGCTTGGCCGTGTGGGTGGGTTGCACTATACTTCCTTTTGCGCTCCAGCGTCTGGGGTATGGAGAGCTGAACACTGGTGGATGCTGTGGAGGATCGTGGAGGCGAAGATGGGGTTTTCGCATGGGAGGTGTTTGGGCCGGGGTCCTGGGCAGGGGGCTGACTAGCAGATGACACAGGGGAAGGAGCAGTGGTGTGCCCGGCCGGAGGTGAACGGGCTTGGTGCCATTAAGTGGGGTGTTTAGCATTCATATGCCTGCGCATACTGGTTGTAGTTAAGCTAGTAGTGGTGGAACCCTGCTGATCCTGGTTTGGCACAGGTTGCACACCACAGTCCGTCGGTCATCCGGTGTTTCTTTAAAGAATCGCAAGTCTCACTACAAATTCCTCACAATATGGTAGTAGATGCACTACAGCAAGGACAGCCACCAGCAGATCAACCAGAAATAAAATATATAACGCTATTGTAGGCCTAAGTAAGCCGTTTGGATTCTCCTATGGCTATTTTCTAGCCAAGTATGAAAGCACACTGCTATGCCAGATGAGATGACGCTGAGTTATTAAAAAATAAACGTAAAATAAAAAGAAACTGGCAGACTGTGCCTAATTGAAATCAAACCCCTAATAAATTGTCCCACTTTGGTGTTTGAGGTGGATATGTGTGTCACTAAGAGCTAAACACAACGGTAGCAAGGCCCCCTGCAAATTCCTCACAATATGGTACTAGCTGCAAATAAAAAAAAAAAATGTATAACGTTATTGTAGCCCTAAGAAGGGCTGTTGGGTTCTTGTAGAATCACTCCTGTCTAACACTATTCTAATACAACAGCCTAACGCTTTCCCTGACCAGCAGCAGCTCTCTCCCTAGCGGCATCCAGACACAGAATGATCCGAGCAGCGCAGACAGGGGCTAGTCTATTCCAGGGTCACCTGATCTGGCCAGCCAACCACTGCTATCGACGTGTAAGGGTACCACGTCATGCTGGGTGGAGTGCAGAGTCTCCTGGCTTGTGATTGGCTCTGTTTCTGGCCGCCAAAAAGCAAAACGGCGGGAGATGCCATTTTCTCGAGCGGGCGAAATATTCGTCGAGCATCAAGCTCGGACGAGTATGTTCGCTCATCTCTAATCAAGACAAGATGGTTCGTGAGTTAATATGTAAAGACATAATTGTCCTCTGCTTACTAAACTATTAGGGGTATGTTGCCTATTTCCAATAGCAAAATACATGATAGAGCTTTCCTTGAGTAGTTATGAAAGGGTTTGTAAGACTTGGTAACCAAACAAACCATTTGTATTTAAATATTGATCACCTATCTTTCACATGACAGGCAGGCAGTGATGTCAAGTTCACTTGTCACATGGTTTGTGTGCATTCCATATCTAGTGCATGGAACTGAGCTACAGTACTAAGAACAGATGCTATACAATGTGCGATGGTGTGCTTCAAAGGACGTGAAGAGATAGAAATGTTCATCTCAGTGCTGCGGTCTCTTGCTAAGGCAGATCCCAGACAATCCCTTTAATAAACACTAATCAGACCTTTACTATTTTATGTGTTTTACTTGTAGTCTTCCTGTGTATAACCGTATTGAAATGCATCTGTAGATTACCTTTTTTGGCTAAGACGTGGCAGATTTTTAAGTAGCTGTTGGACCAAACCATTTCAAGTTCATTTAAAATAGCTTAGCACACCATTTTACAGTACTTATTGGAGTGCTCTTGCGTTTATTTCCTACTCCTTCCAAAATCACCATCAGCATCTTTTTTGCCACTTACAGGTCAGAAGTGACGTACAGAGCTTTCAAGACTTAATAGAAAAGCTACTGGATGGTCAACTATGACTACGAGCAGGTTACAGAAGTCAGTGGTTGTTTAAAAGGTAAGGTCAATGATCAGAAATGCTTTCTTGTAATAGACACTTACAAGAAAAAATCTGTTTAAAATATTTGTTCTTCTTACCTAATGCATTAAATCTGGAACTATTTAGCCAGTTTAGCAAAATGTCTCCTCTGTGGGTTATAATGATTTATTTCTTGCCATACCTATTTTGTCTTGATGCAACAATCTCTGAAATTAAAAGTCTATATTTACCCTACTGTTTTTTTATCCAACTGTTTTTATTTGCTTTAGGTATTGCTAAATAATTACTTTGTCCATGTTGTCTAATTTGTTCTCCAACCTGAAATAAACACTGGGAAAGACATGTGTAATGTTGTGTAATGTGTAATGTTGCTTTTGGATTAGAACACCCTAACTAAGAGACACATATTAAAAGGCCCACTGCACACAAACATGTGCAGCCTTGGAAACAGACCCGTATCTTGGTCCTATACCATGGACTACATACATTGAGCAGGATAGGAGTCCTTGCATCATACAGAAATATGATGCAAGGACTCCCTCTCTGACATCAGAATTGCAGTGCCAGTGCTATATTAACATTTAAGCTGCCGATCCTGCAGTTCGTCCTGTGAGATCTTTTCCCCTGTTTTTAGTAAGGCAAAATGTCATATTATTGTTAGGTTTGCTAGGGAGAATGCTGGGACTTCTGGTTCTTCTGGTGGTGCTAGCAGCGCTCTCCGACCCCCGGCGCGTATCCGCGCAAACTTCACCTCTCGTCCCGATCAGCGGCTGCTAAGATCTCGCGCGGTCTAGGAGTTGTGTTCTGAACTGCTGGGACTTGTGGTACCTCTGCATGGTGCCTGGTTATTCTGCACCATGAGGGGTTAATTCCCCGAAGTTGTCCAGCTCCTATCAGGTTCTGGAGGTGGGGTTCTGGCTGCATAAATTGCAGCTTCACTAGTCACCTGTGCCAGTGTTTGAAATCCCTTCATCACTCGCTGGCTGCATTAGGTTGTCTTGCTCTGTATCTGTATCGGAATTGTTGTGACTTCGGCTAGTTTTTGACATTGACGTTTTGCTTTCTGACTTTGTTCTTGACGTACCCTCTCGTTGTGACTCCGGCTAGTTTACCACTCTTTTGTGTTTTATGTTTGTCAGTCTGTTTGTGTTTCCCTTCCCACACTTATTCAGTGTATTTCGAGTGTTCAAGTAGTCGCCCCACGGTTTAGCGTGGGGGGGGCTATAGGAAGGGACAGAGGTCGGGGTAAGCTCAGGGCACACTATCCCCTGTCTTCTGTGTTACCCAACCCTAACAATTATGCTGTTAGAGCTATGTATAGTACAAAACTAAAATGAAGAGATACAAAGATAATCTAGCTTTTTAGCTGAAACTAGGGAATCAAAAAGGAAGAAAACAGAACATAGGATATATTTAAACCTTTTCTTATGAGACTCCATACAAGTATGAGGTCAACTGAGGGACAGTGATGTGTTTGGGGGAGTAATTTGAGTAGTTCATGTGCACAGTGCCTATGCATGTACTTGGCTACTCTGATTTAAGAGAACTTAATAACCACAAACACCCTTAAAAAATGTACTTATCTGGACTTTGATAATCTTTATAGGTAGAACCGTGGTGGTAGGTGCCCTTTAACTACAGTGGTCACTTACACGACCTTATGTACATGATATCACAGCAGTAATGCTAGAGTGACTCTCTGGCAACCCCTCTCCTCTTTGCAGATCTTGTTGTGGAACGTATTTCATTACAGTTGTTTTAAATATGGGGGTGCAGTGATCTTCTTTATCTTTTCCTTTTCTCCCTCACTAAACTGTAAAATATCTTAGCATTATATACATGAGAATTAGGCCCCTTTCACACTTGCGTTTTTCACGCGCGTTTTCTGCGCGTGCTTTTGACGCGCAGAACTTGCATTGTACTCTGACCCATTGTAACCTATGGGTCTTTTCAGAATTTTTTTTCACACACTCGCGCGATTTTTTTAACGCGCGTTTAAATCTCGACATGCTCTACTTTTGCAAGTCACGCGCATAAAAAACGCACCATACAAGTGTATGGAGACGCATCAAAAACGCATTGCACTCTGAGACACTTGCAAGTGCAATGCAAGTGCAATGCGTTTTTCACGCATCAATTGCCATAGAAAAGATAGAGCTCAGCCCTGAGTCCATTTCACGTGCATTTTCTACGCATGAAAAACGCATTGAAATTGCATTGAAAACCCGCGTGAAAAACTGAGACACTGAACAAACTCTGACTGAAGACTGATTGCACTCTGATGCAAAATGTGCGTTTTTCACTGACCAAACCCTGATCGCACCCTGATCAAACTCTGACGTGATCTGCAACGCAAGTGTGGAAGGGGCCTAAGTCGATGTTTATCAGTGTGCTCCTTTTATTGCATATGTCTCATTTTTTATTTATGTTGCTGACATCTTTTTCATAATTCTTATCACTTTATTTGATGTGGTCTTCATTTTGCTAGTTTATTTTATGTTTGTAATATGTGGATTTATTTGTATATCTTTGTTGGTTACATGTCCTTGCACATTGATTTATAAATTATTACTCAATCTCAATATATTTTGGTTAGCCATGCATCAATGCAGAACCAATCATGAGTGCTTGCTTTCAAGATATGTAAAACAGTAGTATAGTTAAAGGGGTATTCCCTCCTAACTAATTTTAGTTTATTCAACCCCTAACACACCCAAAAAAATGTCTTCAATGTATTGTTTTGTTTTTTTGTTTTTTTTTTAAACTACCTTTATGCCCATAATATACTGTAAATATGCGCATGGAAAGAGTCTTCCCGGTCTACGAACCCGCCAGCAAAATATGAATGCTCATAGATAGTCCATGCACAGTTCACATATGCTGGCCACCTCGCTCGCTAGAACAAGTCAGCAAGCCGACACTACTAAGTCCTCTGCATATAAAAGCAGCAGGGGAGCATGCCTGGCAGCCGTTCTGTTCTAGCGGGCGAGGCGGCCGGCTATGTACGTTCACGTTTTCCTGGCAAGTTCAGAGGCCAGGAAGCCTCTTTCCATGCGCCTGAGTGGCCACTGCAGGGCCTTTGCAAAGGGGCACAGGACCTTTGCAAGGGGCAAGTAAGCCCTATTTACAGTATATTATGGGCATGTAGGTAGTTTAAAAAAAAAAAAATAAATAAATTGAAGAAATATTTTTTTTGTGTTAGGGATTGAACAAACTATACTTAGTGAGGTGGGAATACCCTTTTAAGTGTTTTATCTTTTATATTGTACAATTTTGTAGCTTTGTACTATTGAAGTTATGTGGAAAGCTAAGTGCCCCATATTACCTTATTTCTATAATTGCTTTTATCATTTACTTGGCTTTCTCACATTCTGGTTTACTGTTTCGCAAGACTGTTCATATTCTGTACATGCACTGTCTTTTATTTGAAAATCCTACTAAATATATTGTGAAACCCATTGCTCTCAAAGACATTTTGCCCATTTGACAGTGTTTGACAGGGGTTGCTTCATTATTTGACTAAGAGAAGCAGAAATGTTATTGAGAAGAGTTAGCTATTTTGACATAGCTGGTCTTGGGAGCAGTGGTCATGTGATGGGACCTACTTACACTGAATAGTTTATGGATGGTCCAAGCAGACCAATGGTAGAGAGGATCTTTGGATTGGCCAAATAAGCAGGAATAGAAGTTTCATTGCCTACCATAACAACACAGGTGACACCTTTATTACACACTCTGCTCTCTCAGCATGGACCATTTAGAGACACTCAGAAGAAAAATAATAACACGTGGCCATTGATAGCCAGCAGCCTCAGTCTTTGTTTTTAGTAAAATCATTAATGAGAAACCTAAACTGGAAAGGACTGAAACATTTTTGTTTCTAGAAACAAATAAACACTGTTTTCGATCCAATGACAGATTCAAGTAAAGAGGCCACATGGTGAGCGCTTCAACTGTGGCTTTAATCTGGAGTGACTCATTTGGTGAGTGCTGGTGTGATGATCTGGAGAGCCATTGCATAGGTAAGCCACTCACTCCTACTGATAGTAGTGAAATGATGGACACTAATGGCTCATCAAGGGTTTCCTATTGGCATTTTATGGCAAAATGATGATATCCACATGTAGAAAAAGTCTCCCACCGAATGTCATCAGTAGATTGTAATGCTTCCTTACCCTGCCAGATTTATCATCTACAGCTTCAGCAATATCTTTAGACACATGCTGCAGGATGCCCTACAAAACCTGTATATGAAGAGTTCTAGAGCCTTCACTCACTACATATATTTCACTTACATAAATTACATTCACACATAAGTTTAATAGAAGTTTTAACTTAATTGAAGTTTAATTGAAGTTTAACTCCTTCTTGGTGTGTAATAATTTTTGTTAATCAGTTGTCAAGAACCTGACCAGCAAACAGTGCTAGCAGAGCTAGACTTGGCACAGTCAGATTTGGTCAGTAGTGGCAAACAAACTCTGCAATGTAAACAACGTGGAAGCAGAAATCTGGCGGGCACGATCTTCACCCCAGCGAGCTTCTATCATATACACAATTGCATCACAGACGGTATGCTCATGGTATAGGACTGTGTAGTGGTGCTCAGTCAACGTAGGCAGCGCTTCATGGCAGAGATACAGCAGATAAACCGTCCTGATGAAGACAAACCTACTATCAGGAACCCGCTAACGGACCCTGCTAGGTGGGAGGGAAAACTTGGGAGGACAGCTGCTGGATAGTGGACCACACAGGCAATGGGAAGTCAGAGACACCAGTGTTCACACAAATATTCACAAATGCGTCAAGGCAATAACTGAATACATGTCTAAATGCAGTCAGATACACAGAACAGCAAAACAATAGCAAGATATGCAGACAAAGTGCCAAAGGACTACAATAAGCAGCAACCTCTAATCAGAACAAGGTTTATATGTATGTGTGTGTATATATATATATATATATATATATATATATATATATTTGCAAACTGACACTGAATGACACGCCCAGCTTTCTAAAGGAAAGGGTACTAAAAAGGCAACTGTCAGTTAAAGGCAAATAATCTTAATCTTAATAATCTTCAGTATTCTAGAACATAATCCAAAGAGTCCAGAGAGAAAACTATGCATTATGCTTATAAGGAATAGAGGCAGTTACCTTTACCCACTGTGTTAACATAAAAGTGGACTTCCACAGAGCAGGTATACAGGTCCTTGTTGGGGGTCTGTCTGTTCAATGATAAGGTGTTCATTATCTCCTAGTTGCTCCTAGTGCTAACCCCGATTAAGACAGCAGCACCATAGCCTCGGAACACCGGAACAAGCTCACAGCTGGTCTGGTGTATTCAAGAAGTGGCAGTACAAGGCGTTGCTCCTTCCCCGGACTGCACCTCCCACGCCATAGACCGGCGGTGATAGCCGGGCTTCATGTGGCAGTCACCGCCTCCTAGTCCCAACCCTTCATGAATACGCCAGACCGCTGTAAGCTAGTCCAGCATTCTGAGGGTACAACAGTGCTGTCTATAACGCTTATAAGCTCCTAGTGCTTTTTAGGGTGACAGGTCCTCTTTTACAGAATACCAAAGAATTTTATATGAAAGAGTGAATTTAAATTTGTCTCTAAGGGGTAAATATACTAATATTTCTCATCCTTTATCCCTCTTTGAGGTAATGTATAATGTGTAATACTGTAAGTAACCATATCAAGGCAGAGGCAAAACTTTAAATTGTTGGGACCTGATAGGAAAAACATCCCTTAGGTCAGTGGTGGCGAACGTATGGCACGGGTGCCAGAGGTGGCACTCAGAGCCATTTCTGTGGGCACTCAGGTTATCACCCCAGGACACCAGAAAGGAACAAATCCACCAAATCTTTCTGCAGTCCCAGCCAACTTTAGCAATGCTGCTCTCAGCGCTATTTTTAAGCGACACTTCATTGGCTGTTTGGAACTGCAGGAAAAGTGAGAAGGTGTGGACAGGGCTGCATTATCTTTTTTGAGGTCCGCCTGCTGGACGAAGGGTCTTTCGCTACAGAGAGACCCTGGAGAGAAGCTATAATGAGAATCTGAATTTGCACTCTTTCTTTCAACTGTATTGGTGGCCTTAGGGGCCGATGCCATTGAAAGATGTGGAAGAACAGGTAGCAATACGTTACTGCTTAAAATGCCATTTTGGCACTTCACGGTAAATAAGTGGATTTTGGTTGTAGCTTGGGCACTTGGTTTCTAAAAGGTTTGCCGTCACTGCCTTAGGTCATGCTGCAAAAGTTCCCATAGTGAAATAATCCTTTGCCAAATGTACATTTAGATAGCAATGTGTAATGTTATAGAGTTTAATTCTTTGTTATTACACCTGTGACCTGAGTATCCATTCACTTTTCTTGGACCCTCTTTTGATGACCTACTATCTACCACCTAATTCTACTTCAATAACTTCAGAAACTAGATCTTCCCTGATAAATCCTCATTAGTCTAAAAAGGGAGTTAAGGGGTGTTAAAAAATTACCTCAAAATCTCCTTAAGTTTATACTGCTTTTATTGTTAGATATAACAAATACATTAATCAAAAATATTAAACAACAATGATAACAGCAGCAAGAATAATAAATACACAAATAATAAATATAATATAATTAGGGTGCCAACCACTGAACACTTTCATATCAGTATGAAAAGACTTTCATATTATAAATTAGAGGTACAAATGAAATTTGGACTGAGATTAATCCCTTTCTCATCTATTCCTTTCTTACAATCATAGGCTAAAACAAGTTCCGTATTCTGGATAATATGTAATTGTTGAGTCAAGAATCAGGATTTCCAGTTTTAACAAAATGAGTGCATCCTTTTATGATTTTTGAACATAGAAAAAAAAATATCAGAGGAGCATATGCATGCACTGTTCTACCCTCCAAGCCACACCAAGTCAAGGCTTCTGCCAATACTTATTATGTTAAATTAAAAGTACTAAGTGAAGCCTTGTTTAAGGAAAAGATATGTGTATAAGCATTTTCTTGCTTAAGTGTAAAAAGACAACACAGATTGTTTCCAGTGGCCATTGTAAAATATAGGTTTTAATAAATTGACTTTAATATTAGAAGAAGTGTTTCTTTCCTTCTGTGAATGAAGATGCTTAACAGAAAATATGGATTCTTCGTTGCAAAAGTTTTACAATTGTGCCTTTCTAATGAGGTATATCACTCGTGCAAACCTTTTATTGATATTCTAAACTTGATATTCAACACATTTACTGTTTATAAACATATCCTTGCACTATGTATCCAAAGTTTAAAAAAAACAAACATGTGCTACTATTTAAAGTATATGACTGTAAACTAGTTATGGATTTGCAAGACAGCCAAGAAAGTAACTTAAAATCCACCAGTCCCCAAGTAATGTTTATATTATGTGTCTCCTATGTGTGAAAAAACGACTTGTTATATGCCCCCTAAGGCTTTTTGGCCTGGGTGTGACCACACCCTATGCACCCTTATACCCCTGCTCAAAATTCACACAACCGTTCAACAAACTTAAACTTAATAAATCAGATGTACAATCTGTGTGTGCATGGGAAGAACATGGTTTCCAGTCATGATAGAAGATCACTGCAGTCATCACTCAAATGCTCTTCATAAAACATCTATGCAATCTGGCAACTCAAAGAGTTTCTGTCCACCTAGCAAGGAGGAATTCAGCAGAAATTGTGAAAAGCAGATTAGTCAATGGGTAATGAGGCATTTTGTTCTGATGAAATTTATCACAAGCTTTCTTGTGTTTATTTGCACTATTGATTTATACAAAGTTTGTTGAAAGGTTCGTGACTATTTAAGGTCAACAACTGTACCATTTTTTGCAACTAGAATTCCTAGTATTGATCCTGTTTGTTGGGTGATCACGTTTTATGCAGCTTGTTTGTCAGCAGCAAATTATTCCTTGTAAGCCAATGTATTGCCAACATATTCAAACTGCATAGGGATGAACAATGAATTTGTCATTTTTCAGAAAACTGATGAAATAACTGAGATGCAAACTGGCCATAACAGGTAATAATCAAGAACAAACTTTCCTAGGCACTTCCAATCCCAATCATCTCTGCTCTTGGTCAGTCTGTACATTGGATCGTACTGGGTAGAAAACGTATAAAGTCTGACAAAATATTCCAGCCTAAGACATAAGTTAGAGAGATCCATTAGTTTTACAATCACTTAAAATAAAATAAAAAACTTTCAATATTGTCAATAACTATATTCTGAATTGCAATTGCCAAGCATATATGCACTGTGTGAGGCAGCAGGCTTCAATATCCAGCTATACAGCATCCGGTGTATAATGCTATCAGAATACTATCAAGTAAACTGCTGTAAGATCTGCATGAATATGACTGACAGCTTATTTGATATGACCATGTGATTGTTACAATGATTATCCAGTTTCAGAAGGATATATGACAGTCCTGCCTCAAGCCTATTTCACAGATATGCTTAAACTCGCTCAGAATAGTTTCCAAGCTTGTTCACAGTGGAAAAAGTCTTTGCTGGTTGTAAGCTATGAATTCTGATAATCCACTAAGTGACATATGTGTGTAATGTTATGAACACAGCATAAATGACCCAGACACGCTATGAGTCTGAAGCGGTCTATTTACTAGGTAGCAGAAGTGACATTTTTTGGCAAACTGATATTTAAGGAGAGTTGCTTTGTGCCATTCAGGAATTAACCAAAGCTATGAGGATTGCTCAACTGGATTGGTGATTCTTCTTTCCCCTTTTGTCCCATTAACTGCCACAGTCGATGGTTCAGATTTTGCACTTGGCACGTTCCCAGAGAGCAACCAACGCGCATTAAACGGGGTTGATGCAGTCGTCGAGCGCGCCTTCGCTTCCTCCTCAGGGATCGGAGATGTATCATCAAGTCCATTCCTGGAGTGTACAATAAAGGCTGGTTTGTTGTTGTAAGCAACTTGAAATGTTCTTCCCCTTCTGGAGATTCTCTGCAAAAGACATTAAACATCATTGTGAAACAGATGAAAAAATTTATGATAAATAATAAGCCTTCATACGTCAATTACTGCAGTGTGAGACGTGTTATTTGCATGACTACCAATCTATACTTACCTCTCCAGTCACTTACTTTTTATTATCTGGTTGTTATTACTCTAGGTACATATACTATTTACCTACCAGGTACCACAATCACTTGCTGATGAATATTTGGTTGGACAGGGTGTGTTATTGCACAAGGGGATTAACTATTTTTATACATGTTGTTCTTTTTTTTATCAAATACTTTTTATTTGAGTTTTTACATTTTTTTTAAACAGACCATAAAACACTTTAAAACATGTTGTTCAAACTTTAGGCAGGCTATCTATCACAAATTGGCATGGGGTTTAGGGGGGGGGGGGGAGGGATTTTCAAGGTTTAATCATAGGTCCGAACAAAACGGTAGTAATTAGCATATAAACACACAACATTGTACTGATGTGAACTAAGAGGATGTCTGTCTGTCTTTTCTTCTTTGTTAACTGTGTTATATATTGGGAAACAAATGGTATTATATACAGCATAAATGTTGCAATAAAATCGCATTGTGTATATGCACAATACAATATTGTAAATGTATACAATATATATATATATATATATATATATATATATATATATATATATATATATATATATATATATATATTGTATATGAAAATGTAATGCACGTCAGCTTTTTTCCTCAAATACTAAATTAGCAAATTCACCTCATTAGGCAAATGTTGGCTGAACCCACTTATTTTGGTGGGTAATGGTGACCATCTAATGTCTAAGGGAAGATTTATTAGAAGTGTCTGAGAGCAGATCAATCAGAGCTCAGCTTTCATTTTCCCACAGCTTTACCTCAGAAACTTTTGATAAATATTCCCCACATTTTATAGTTATGATGGCAGATTTTAGGGCAAAGAAGCAGAGGACTGGGATTTCATCATCCCCAAGATTACTTGTCATTAGTTATTTAACTTGTCTGTCCTTACTGAGGACTGACTTGCCGAAGCCACGTTTATAGTTTGTCTATACAGGCGATCCCCTACTTAAGGACACCTGACTTACAGATGACCCCTAGATAAAGATGGACCCCTCTGCCCACTTTGACCTCTGTTGAAGCTCTCTGGATGCTTTACTCTAGTCCCAGACTGCAGTGATCAGCTGTAAGGTATCTGAAATCCTTGTGGGAAAGCTACAATTATAAAATATACAGTTTCGACTTACATACAAATAAAACTTAAGAACAAACCTACGGAACCTATATTGTACGAAACCCGGGGACTGCCTGTATTGTAAATGCAGAGATAGGTCATTTTAAACCATTGAAGTGGTGACCTGACCTGTTCAGTATCAGCCGGACTTCTAGGTCTCAGAAGTACCATAGAAGTCAATAGAGTGCAGGTGGTAGCTCCATCCTGCTCACCAAGGATTTCTATTTGGATTTCTTTATTAGTGGCTTACTGGTTGGCTGAAAAACATGATAAATCCCTTTGGGGGGGGGGGGGGGGGCATTCAGTAAATAATTTGTACTTTACTGCCATTACCAGGAATGTTCTTGGAAGTACCTAAAATTGTTTTTGATTGTGAACATGTTTGTGACTTTTAGAGCACATGAGGACATTTATTCATGCATGACTGTGGGTTCAATGTCCAGCTCTGATATTAGTCAGCAACATGTAGCTGATCATCCATGATGAGCATGAAAACATATTTGTGCTACAGAGGGTAAACAATTATTTATTTGCTAACACTAACTATGCAAGATCTGACTATGTAGAACATATAGAGGAAACTGCTCACTGCAGTTTTCTAGTAGTGTAAATAATTTCTCATAAGATAACGTGCTACATGTTACAATGTTTCTGTAGTGCAAAGAGGATGTCCTTTCAGTGTAAAGTATAAAATCTAAAACCTATACGGACCCACAACTCTCAGCAGAGGATGTCCAGTGTTAACTATTCTACAGCTACTTCAGTTCAGCCATAGGGTGAGAGTTTGGTTGACTGGTCCATGCATTTGCAGCTTTTGACTAATCACAAAATTATGAATATGGTTTAAGGTCTTAGACTTCTTCTAGGCTTGGGACACATTAATACTATAGGTTGCAATTCTACCCAGAGCATAATCCAAGTGCTTTGGGGAGGTATTCTGTAATCCACTCCATTTAGGGTTCACGGTGCCCCTTTTAACTGGATACTTTAAGTGAAGTAGTCCACACACATTATATATCCAAAAGCAGCATTGCAGTGGAAGTAGTAGACGGCTAACTTAAGGCACAGTAAGCTTTTCTAACTAGAGGGTTAAAATGCAAAGACTCCAATACTGTTGTGTCCCCTTAATCTAACAGCAGAGATGTTCTGTCCTCCTTGTATTGACCAATGACAGCAACAATTAGTGATTAGTGAGTGTGCCTCGCACAAATAGGAGAGGATCCAGAATGGACGCAGCTATGAAGCAATATTTGTTGATTGCTTTGTTTTGTCTCTGCTAAGGGGCAATGCACCTTTATAAGCCCCAAGAGGAAACAGATGGTGAGATTTTTCACTAGACCGGCATTAGCAGTATTTTTGTATTTTTATTGTGAATCATTTTGGAAAAATATATCAAGTCATACACCTCTTGAATTTAGTGCACAAAATTCCGTCCGATTAGGTGACTTGTCTGTGCTGCTCACTCCTCAGCTCTCAGCTCCCACCTTTGTGCTTCTGTATAGCTCCTCTCCTTCACATAGCTCATAGCCTGGTGAGCTGACATCAGTGGGAGAGAGAGGAGCTGTACAGGAGCATAAAAGTGGGGGCTGAGAGCTGAGGAGTGAGCAGCACAGACAAGTCACATGTTGTTTTTGAAATGCATCCAAACCAAAGCCATACCCCATGGGGATATACAGATGATTCTTTCAGGGTTCAAAGTAAGTTAAAACAAACTTATTTTAATGCAACCTGATGAAACCTGACAAAGTAAAGCAGGATTTACATCCGTTCTGTATACTGGATTCACTCCTACTTTTGTCTGACCCAAACCATTTTGGCTGCATCCTACACAGAGGATTCTGTCAGGGTGCAAGGTAAGTTATAATACTCAATAGTATTGTCATGCAAATATATAGAGAAGGCAGAAAGGAATATTTGCAATGTAGCTGTAATTGGCTTTTACAATCTGTCTTTAGTGAAAATGAGGTCCCTGGTGACAGGTTCCCTTTAAAGATGCACACAGTGCATAGTACACATGATTTCCACTCTTTGGGGGGATACACTGAATACAGTAATTATGTATATTTTTGCTCTTCACTATTGTGTTCCTACACGTTTGGGCAGCCAGGCTTTTATATAGGACCTCTTAGAAGACAGGTGATCAATATAAACAGGCTGTAAAACTGTTTTTTCTATGCAGTGTGAGGACGCCTTGAATGTTTTATTTTGTGCTAGTGGCCCATTAGCAAAGTATTTGGAGCACAATTTGTGTTCAGTGACTGCTGGACTGTGCTATGGAGACAAACGTGTATTATCGTGGAGGATGTGCATCATCAATACACTGCGTATGAAAGCAGAAATAGTCTACAAAGACAGGTAGTGTGTGCAGAGAAAGGCACTGTTTGTGTAAAGACTGGATGTCTCGGTTTTCTAACCTTCTGAGATCAGTTGCAGTCTTAAGGACATAAGAGAGAGTGCAGGTCTACACGTTCACACTCCTACAGCCAAATCCTCCACCACACAGGGCTTTCATCCAGTACATACACTCAAACCATACACTCATGCTTGTCATTTTAGAATTCTGCTACTCCCTATGCTAGAGGTACAAGCTATGCTTTACTCAATAAAATGAGGAGGTCAAAAATAACTGGGAGTTCTC
This sequence comes from Engystomops pustulosus, assembly GCA_019512145.1. Taxonomy (NCBI): domain Eukaryota; kingdom Metazoa; phylum Chordata; class Amphibia; order Anura; family Leptodactylidae; genus Engystomops; species Engystomops pustulosus. The sequence goes on from CM033644.1 coordinate 79,095,610, forward strand.
TAAATTTCCAGGTTTGCAATAGTATACAGGCAGTCCCTGGGTTACATGCAAGATAGGGTCTGTAGGTTTGTTCTTAAGTTGAATTTGTATGTAAGTCAGAACTGTATATTTTATCATTGTAATCCCAGCCATAACTTTTTTGGTCTCTGTGACAATTGGATTTTAAAAATGTTGGGTTGTCATAAGAACCAGGATCAATAATAAAGCTTCATTACAGAGCCCTTTGATAACTGTTGCAGCTGTTTATTGTAACCTAGGACTAAAGTACAATAAATTACCAATATCCAGTGGTCCGTTTTGTAACTAGGGGTCGTATGTAAATCGATTGTTCTTAAGTAGGGGACAGTCTGTATACCCTTTTTTTATATTTATTATATGCATTCAAAACAGAACAGGAACATTTATTTTCTATGATTACTGAGTCATTTATAAAACCATAATAAAATATTTTAATGATACAAAACAAATATTATCAACTAAGTAAATATCAAGGCAAAACTGAATGTAAGGCCATGTCCGTTATTACTTACTCTTGTACTCTTTCACTAGCGAGTAAGTAATTGGACGTCCTTCGATCTTATAAGTTACAATGTAATTGCATGGACCAAAGAGTCCCCTCCATCATGATTCTGTTATTTATAACAGAAAAAATAGATGGATGCACTTTTATAAATAAACCATGGGAGAAACTTCTAAAGAGCATTGTGCACCAGCTCCTGATGTTCCCTTGCACATTGTGCCAGATATACGGCCCTCTCTGCACCCACCATGGAATTGGTACTTTTTTATGGCTTCTACATGCCATTATATATCCCTGCATGTTGTCTATGTAAGCATACCTGCTACTCTGACTGTGGATTTTCATGTAATTTTTTATAGCACATATACACATTTACATTTACATGTAACCCTAAGGGGCAACAGTTATCTCAACTATCTTGTACAGTACCCCATACCTATTTATAACATGTCTAAAACCACAATATGCAAGATCCTCAAGGGAAAAACAGTAACATTTGTAACAGTGTAATCCGAAAAAGAACGTCTGAGGATTTGCTGATAAGTGTCATTTTGTCCCATTCTGTCTGCTAGTCTGGACATTGGTGTATTGCTTTGCTAGCAGTCTTGATTGATTTCCAACACACCCACCTGAATCTCGGTTTACTAAGAGTTGATCCGCTGTGATGGACATAATGGGGCAGATTTACTTACCCGGTCCTTTTCACGATCCCCGAGGAGCGTTCTCCGACGAGCATGAAGTCTGGCGTGATTCTTCAAGATCGTGCGTCCATTTTCCTGCATGTGTCGCTTCCCCGCTGAGGTCCGCCGGAGTTCACCTTCTTCTTCCCGGTGTATGTGAGTGCATTGTCTTGCAACACAATTTGAATTGTAAATCCCGCGCTTGGTCCAAATCAGTCGGGTTGTCTGTCGGCCCCCCCCCCCCCCCCCCGATTTGTGTTGCATGCAAGTCGGCGCGATTGCGCCATAATCCGATCGTATGTGCCAAAAACCCCATTAAATGTGGTGCAAATCGGAAATATTCGGGAAACCTGACAAAAATGTGCCATCTGGACCCTTAGAAAACGTGCCCCAATGTCTCCCTACTCTATTTGATTCCCTCTAACTGGAGTAGTCACATAAGGAGATAAAAAACTTTTATTGAAAAAATATTTAAAAATACCCCAGTGTGAAAATACAAAATGAATAACAAGAATGTCCGATGCAGAAGGTGACACTCTTATGAGCTGGAAGTAGGTGAGCTACAAATGTCCGCGGGTATCGTAGGGTGCCGCGGACAAGTGATACAAGCTCACTTAACATAAATTGTGGACAAGCTAGCTGGGGTTTAAGCAAGGACAGCTAAAGTTAGGCTGCCGCACAGCACCTCGATAGGATCTGGTCGTGCACCCTGAAACCCTATTGCCCACTCGTCAGCTCTATGATGCTACGGATGACTCATAGTCCCATCGTCTCATGCTCTACGCGTTTCACCCAAGATAAATGGGCTCATTAGGAGCCATAGAGCGGGGAGACAAAGCACTGATGTGTCTATTCTAACACCTACAGACAGAGACAAACAAAACATAAAACGCCGGCGTCCTGATGGTAGACGCCGGCGTGTATTAGTCGTAGCCGATGGTGTGGCGGGTCAGCTGTCATTATATTCAGCATAACTCTGCCCCCCGGCCAATGCGGGATTGAACACTGGGTGATGCAATCAAGCGCCGACCTACCGGAAGAAGTTAGGTATAAGCTGGTCCAGCTCGGCGTCGTTATGAAGATCCAATAACTACCCCGCCCCCTAGTGTATTGACGGACAGGTTGGTATAAAGATATTGGACATGACAGGATAAGTATATAACAAGGTTAATCGCAGAGACCACCCAGGTATAGATATAGGGTGGACCATATGGGACAGGACAACCTAGTAAGCAAGAGAGGTTGTCCCGTAAAGATCATCAGAAAAAAGCATAGCTACAGTGTATATAATATAACCAGCCTACACTGTAAGGTCAGTGTTTCAAATGTATGTACACTGCCACATTGATGACCTTAGTTCAGAAAAACAACATGGACACATGTCCTATATGTTAACAAGTGCCTCCAGAAATGTTGGACATCATATGTTTCAAGCCTTGGGTTATATAAAGGGTGCAAATGAAATTGCATCTTTTAGGCCATCTGGCTTAGTGCATCTCATCTGAAAGATCCATTGGGATTCTTTTTTCAAGATGTTGTTATTTCAGTCCCCTCTTCTGGGAGATGGTCAGATTCTCTCAATGCCCTGGAACCTAAGGGCATTGAGGTCACCATCATGGCATTGATGAATATGATTAGCCAAAAGTCTATCCTCACCTCTCCAGATATTCCCAATGTGGTGAAGAATCCTCACTCTGAATTCTTTAATGGTTTTACCCACGTAGTTCAAAGGACATGGGGAGGCGGCAAGATATACCACCCCCATTATCCTACAGTTGATGAATTCTCAGTTATGGTATGTGATGCCCGTCCTCACACTGGAAAAGGTTTTACTTTGATTGATGTGTTTACAAGCCTTACATTTACCACATCTGTAGGTACCTTTAATACTACATTTTTGTAGCCAGGTGTTGTCAGACACGGCTGGTGTAAGATGGCTGTGAGTTAGCTGTACTGAGTTAGCTAGTTTTTATAGAGTTTTCTGTATTCTGGTATTTGTGACCCTTTAACTTTTATTTGACCTTTTATTTGACCGTTTAACTAACAATCAGTTTGCCTTGTGATTTTGTACTGCTTGTACTCTTGGTTCTGACCAATATTTCACTATATTTCTTCTGTGTTTGTATTGTATATGGCTTCATGTTTGCAGTTTGGCTAAGCAAGGGAATAGCGACTAGTTGCCTCTTACTGATTAGAATAGGTAGAGCAATTAGGCAGGGACAACTGGAAAAGTGTGTTTAGTCTTAGAGATCACTGTCTTTGTGTCAATGGTCTGTTCCTGGACTCTGAATAACAATAACACAGCAAATAATTACTTTATCCTGACTCAGAAGACTCAAGCATACAAACTGTTAAAAAATACACTTTTGTTCTGCTATTCTATTACTGGAATGCATGAAAGTACCCAGAAAACCAACTTATCACTAGACAATAGCTTTTCCATTGGCAGAATTCACTTGTCTGTTTAAAAAATACACATTTGTTCTGCTATTCCATTACTGGATCGCATGAAAGTACCCAGAAAACCAACTTATCACTAGACAATAGCTCTTCCATTGGCAGAATTCCCTTTCTGTTTCCTTAAATCTTGTCCTTGCTTAGTTTATGCCACAGAACATTGTATTTTTACAAACCACAAGAGGAAACAGAACATTTTGTTTCCGGGCTCTGTGACTAAGGAAGGTTTATATGATTGTTGGGAAAGTTTATTTTGTATGATGAAATCAAGCAAATATAGGGAATAAGGACATGGTCATAAACATCTAATATTTTACAACTGATCTAAATATGTTATTGAAAATAACAGCATTCTGGTAAATTATTACAAATATGGAAAAGTTAAGAATTTTTCATTTTCACTTCCCTTTGTATACATTAAATCAGTACTAGGTTTCTTTCACATCTTCTTTTATTCTATTTGTGCATATAGAAGGACAATTAGGAATGTGCCAATGTAGCAGTCTGGCACTTCAGTTTAGAAAATAGTTGGCCTGGAACATGTGGGCAATTTTTGGAACATCCACATAGTGTTAATTAATTATTAGATCCAAAAGGAGTCAAATGTCATGCACACAATTATGCTTTCTTAGCTATTCATTTATGTAATAAATTATCAGCAACAAAAGGGTTGCTATATCCATATGGCAAGTTGAAGACCACTTAAACTTCTGGAGTAAATATATATGTTTGTCTAATTTGTTGATACACTGAATAGAATAGCAAATGCTTCATTTCCGGGGGAGGAGTGTCCATCCAGGCACTAGGAAAGTGTCTAAATGTATATTAACTCAAGGTACTTACATCTCTGCATTAATTTGGAAGGATCTGCCAAAAATACAATAAATGATTTCCAAAGGAACTGTGTTAACCTAATACTACACTATTCTTTAACTAAAGTCAGGGACCAACAATGAGAACTCAGTATCCAGGTTCGCAATATTGTTTCTCTATGAAACATTCATGTAAAGATCTGCATAATTTAAGCAATACAGGAAACCCTACTTGTTTTTTGGGACAGCAACATGCCCTTTAATTCATAGCTGGACCTCAAATAGTGCAGCATGAAGCCTATTACTTGCTCTTCTGCCATAGCCTTAGACCGCATCGTTGTACCAAGGATGTCCTTGTGAACCCCACCCCTGAACTCCAGGCCCCAAGTATTTGCTTGGGTTACTTTCTGGGTAAATCTGCCCTTGAGTATAGTGGTTGGTGAAACGTTTATTACCCAGGAGCCCAAAACCAATTTTAGTCTACCCCTTGTTGATGTCATCACAAATGATTTTCGATGTAATAGGTACATTGATTATTAGCCCTATTTCCCTCCTTTACATAGTAATTGAAAAAAACTGCTACCTAAAGCCAGCTCTAGGGGGAAGCCTGGTGAAAAAGAATCAATGCAGCTACTCAATGGAAGCTATAACAATATTTTAAGGAGGAGCTCCCACTAGTGGGGGCTGCAGGAAACTGCAGTGGATAGAAAGCAAGAGAAGTCTCCTGAGGACCCTATGGGAGCTACATGCCCTGCCTACATGATAAGTATATCCTTGCCCTGATCCACCCCCCAGGATTTTATTTACCTGGTTTCTTTAGCAAAACAAAAGAATAAACTAAATCCTAACCCTGATGGAGATGTGAACACTGCCTAAGTTCAAATACATACAACATATTATTGCTACATAATGGCTGGTGAAAATGTTTGGTTTCTGTCAAGGTTTTAAAGAGGATGTGTCACCAGATTTAGACCACCCTAACTAACAATGTCTGCTGATAAAGGAAAACAAGTCCTCCCCATATCACCTAAAATTAGCTGCCAGTGGGGCACTGTACTTTAATTACGGACATTTTTCTGATATGCAAATTCGCTTTTCTGGCTCATGTCTGCTGGCTCTGACTCTTCTCCTCTCTCAGGCTGGCAGTGAACCACGCCCCATTATGCTGACTGACAGCTTTGTGTCTGTCTCTTCAATTCACTCCATTGCCTTCTTGTAATTAGGGACTGTGTGCTAATATTAAACTATAGACATATAAAGCTCTATGTAAAGATGTGAAATATTGTGTCCATTTTTTTACACAGTGCTTTGTGTTACATTCATGACATGTGACTAGTGACATCATCGCAGGTCTCTGAGCCTTCCAACAATACTGTACACCATGTATGTGATTGCATGAAATCACAGCAGCCTCCATGGAGGATGGAAAGGAGTAGATGTCCATGGAGGCAGCTGTGACTTCATGTGGTCAGATACATGCATGGGGTACAGTTTGCTATTGTTAAGACACTAAAGGACCTGAGATGATGTCACTCTGGTCACATGACATGAACTGTGAACAGTAAGGAGGCATGGGAAGGATTAGATGGGAGGGGCCGGCTGAGCAGGACACGCCCTCCTCTGATGCCAAGTAAAATAAGATAAAAGGTGATTTATGTGGATGTAAGTGAAACAATTTTTATCAAAAAGAAGGGTGTCAGTCAGTTATTAGAGCTCTATAGGAATCTGTCACTGGCTGTATATATGCAAATGTGGTGACAGGTTTTCCTTTAAGCCATGATTTTGCTGCAGTGGGGAACAGCTCAAAGATTTCAATGCAATTCTGCAGCCAGAATCCACAGCAATAACTGACATCATGTGGAATCGAAGCGGATTCTTTAGGAGATCTATTAAGACTGCTACTGTAAATCACTGCGGATCAGCCAAAGAAAATGCCATATTATGCAGCGCCCCTTCCTCCCCACTTGCGAGTGTATGCGATAACTCGCATCACACTCGCAACGCAAGCTGTCGGGAACCACGGTCCGAACGCTGCATGAAACCGGGAGTGAACCATGCTGAGTTCACTCCCGCGGTGCAGTGTTCGGGCCGTGCGTTCCCGGCAGCTTGCGTTGCGAGTGTGATGCGAGTTCATCGCATCACACTCGCAAGTGGGGAACGGGCCTAAGTGTACACTTTTTTGGCTTTTATGGAAGAGATTGCACACATAATTGAACAATTTTCAGGCTAAAACGGATAGCTATTGACACAGTGACTGTGGTAATGTTTTATATTTTATGGCTTCCTTCCTTCTAAAATCAACTTTTAAACTTGGGCTAATGATAATAAGCTCTTGGGGATGTTACCAGGGCATCTAGATGTAGCAGCTTCACAGGCCGGTACACTGTGTAGGAGCACTTCCCCCTCCCACTGTGGGAGATTGCATCAGGCAGAGGGGGGGGGGTGTAACACAGTGTAAGGCTGCATTCACACTGCTGCATGGGGGACATATATGGGGCTGATGTACGTCCCCCATAGACTGCAATGGGCGCACAGCGCCCTACGGGAGCGGTGCGGTGCAGCACATGTGTGGCACCGTACCGCTCCGTACCCCGGGTGTCCAATCTTTTCCCGTATTACAACGCCTTGCGCCATATGTTCCTATGGAGGGGGCCGGGGGTGAGCAGCGCTCAACTCCTCCTCCTCACCCTACGCGCTGCCGTGTGCCCGCCATGCTACAGTACAGTATTCTGTGAAACTGCAGCATGGATGGGTTCTGGTAACAACTCCTAAAGCCCTTCTGGCTTGTAAAATTTTTTTTAAGTTGATTTTAGAAGGAAAGAGGCCACAAATAAGATTACCACAGTGACGGTGCCTGGATCTATGAGTAAGTGCCCCTGTTTTTTCTTGCTTGATTTTGATGGTAGATTTCCTTTATTTATTTGTGTGGCCACCTTTCATCCCTTGCAATGCATCTTCCAATTTAAACACACACCAAGAGTAAGTAGTTATTAAGGAACTGACACATCACAAATGTATAAATCCTACAGTCAAAAAACTGCAATGAAAACAAAAGGTCAGTGTGACCATGACCATTGTCACTGCAATCCTGTGATATTTAAGATATGGTTACACCATGTTACAAAGTCACACTGAAATATTTTATTACTGATCTAAATAATGAGGCTCAGGGGAAATAAAAGAAGGGGAAAGGTGAAAGGAGCAGTGAGAAAAGAGAGAGAAGAGATGTGGAGGAGGGGAAAGGGAAAGATGACTGCCTGCAGTTTCACACGTACTCCTAGTGCTTGGATAGTGATTCATGTCCATGTGTACAGAAGAGTGCATAAGTACATATTCCATCCATCAATGTAAAGCGTCTTTTGCACAAAAGATGCTTACATGTTTCTGTATGAGAATAGGTATATGTAAATATAGATATTTACATTTAATGTTTCTCCTGACAAAAAACATATCCTCTATCCACAAAATAAGAGATAAGAGGCTAACTGGCAGGGGCCTGGCTTCTCAGACCCTCTTACTGCCCATAAAGACCCCCAATGATCACAGGATTATGACCTTAGGTCTCACATAAAGGGACAAATACGAGGTGCTGCTCTTGCTCTTGTCAAGGTCTTTTTAGGTGGAGACAGGCCATATATGGCAGGATAGTACCATATTATTGAAAATGTGGGACTATTCTGGCATCTATCAAGGTATCAAACATGATCATCAAACATGATTATTGAATAAAGATGTTGTAATTCCAATTAATGTTGTAATTGCTCTTCAACCATATTGACAGTACGTTTGGACATAGCTGCGTTATCCCTCGGTCGCATCACAGAATTGTGGCATACTGTATATAGTAGTATAAGTAGGAATTGAAATTTACTGCTTACTTTTCACATATATGGTAATTAAAGTCAAAGGTGAGTGATAGATATGACAGATCGAAAAGACAGTAAATAGATAGATTGCTTTATTATCTTGTAAAGATAATAAATTACAGCAGGGCTCATACCATACACTTGGATTCAAATCCTAAACAAGGCAAACCATACATTTAAGCGGGTTTCCAGACTCCTGTCAATTTTTTTTTATACCTATAATCCATCTACATGAAATATCATCACTTCCACTCCTTCTGGTGAATGGTGTGCGGTATGGGTCTCAGATCCCAACTGGTCACATACTGTATGAAAAATTAAAGGGAGACCCGGAAACCCCTGAACATTGCTTTTGACTCAACAGCCGACCAACCCCCATGTGAATGGGAGAAGGGAGAAGGCAGTCTCCAGCCTTCTCTTATCATACAGATAACAAAAGGAATGGCAGCCGAATCAGAAGCAGGTCAAAAGACCCAACATGCACAATAGATGATTGGCACAAACTAATGTTTGGCAAAATTCAATCTCCAAACACAAAATACTTTGTTTGCTCCACTGTTTTGCATTATCGGAGCTTTAGTCTTTATATCAGCCAATGTGAAGTAATATTATGTAGGAAAACCTAACTCACCAGGGGCGTATCACAGAGGTGCCACATAAGGGAGTATGATCATTTACATTTAATATATTATTACAGACAGTCCCCTACTTAAGCACACCCGACTTACAGACAACCCATAGTTACAGACAGACCCCTCTGACCTCTGGTGAAGCACTCTGAATGCTTTAATATAGTCCCAGATTTTGTCTGGATCTACAATTATAAACTATACAAATTCAACTTAAAGGAAACCTACCACTTGAAGTGGCAGGTTTCCGATGGCAATACCGAGCACCAGCTCAGGGTGAGCTTGTGCCGGCGCTTATTTTTGTTAGTGTTTTCAACCGCGGTATCGCGGTTTAAAACACTTTTTAAACTTTATAGCCGGCGCAGGGAGGTACGCACTCGGCGCTTAGTGGCCCGATTTTAATAGGTCTTAATAAAGTATTTGTATTTTAAGTGTTCTAATTTTCAGGCAGTTAATATTTCTACACTTGAACACTCAACTAGGGAATTTTTTGTATATTATTTTCAATAAACAACAATGTGGAATCTTTGATGCTACAATGATACTGCCTAACGTCCATTGTCTTTGTGCCTGCAGATTGCTCTGTGCTGGAATATTGCACCAAAGGTTGTACTAACACATATACCTGCGAAAACAGTTTTGACTGTAACATTGGACTCAAAGAAGTCCGGAGAAAGCACCTGGCCTGCTAGATGCTACATCATAACCCAGGCGTCCACTTAGTAAATGAGCCCCATTGTGCCATCTCCACATCCGTTATTGTTAATGGCCCAATAAAAATTAACATTTTTATGGAAAAACAAGAAACGCCAACTGCAATGCGATTTTATGAACCTACTTGACGATGATTTCAATAAAATATTGAATTGAGTTAACTTTTTCAAAATTTCTCCAGTTTTTGAAGAAGATTTAACCCCAAATGGGTTCGTATGTGAAACCTGCTATAATAATGGCGGCAATGAGTACTGCGAGAGCGAGGAGACGATAGAATGCACCGGAAATCAGGATCGATGTTTTGACTATTGCGTCATTTTGCAGAATCCAGGTAAGCAAAACTTTATTCCTCTAAGTCTTCGGACATATTTGTAACCACTTGTTGTAATCTTGTTTTATTTGTTCGGCTCCTGTTTAAAGGGAACCTGTCATCGGCAATTGACCTAATAAACCGCTATCAATATGTTGCCAAGCAGCTCAGCAGCTTCCAGATCATGTTTCTTTCATGACCCAGTGTGGTGGCATCATCCAGAAAACCAACTTATAAGTAAGATGTAAATTGGTTGTATAAAGGCAAGGAGGCGGAGATTTTAACACTGAAGTCAAGCTCTCTCTTCATCAGAAAGCCCCTTCACTGTTATTGATGGTCCTGCATCCAGAGACATCACTAACCAGATCTCCAATCACAGAGGAGGAGGCGTTCAGAGTTTCCCACCTTGACTTCAGTGTGGAACTCTCCGCCTCCTTGACTTTATACAACTGATTTAGATCGCACTTCAAAGTTGATTTTCTGGACAATGCCACCACCACGGGCCATGAAAGAAAGAAAAACCTAAAGGTGTTATCTCCTTGACAATATACTGGTAGTGGTTTATTAGGTTCCCTTTAAGGCTACATGGACACAACTGTTATTTTGACCGGATCTGGCTGCACCAGATCAGACACCATAAAGGTCTAGGTGTCGGGTCACGGTACGTTGAGCACACTTTGTCTCACCGCGCCATGACGTGCCGCAAAGAATCTTTTGCTGGATCATTGGCTTTTTACGTAGAGGAGGGTTTGAGCAGTACCTCCCCCCAAGCCCGGCGTCACTCTTCTGCTCCCGCCCATTTTCCCGGTACCAGACGGTAGTAGTCGTGTAGCCTAACAATGGGGAATCTTTGATGCTACAATGATACTGCCTAACGTCCGTTGTCTTTGTGCCTGCAGATTGCTCTGTGCTGGAATATTGCACCAAAGGTTGTACTAACACATTTACCTGCGAAAACAGTTTTGACTGTAACATTGGACTCAAAGAAGTCCGCAGAAAGCACCTGGCCTGCTAGATGCTACATCATAACCCAGGCGTCCACATGACAGTGGGCAGTTCAAGGTATGTCTCTTGACTGAGATAAGTAAATAGGGGAAGAGTCTCAGGACAGTTTCTGGCTCTTGTGGAATAGAGGCGCTCAGCCCAACTGGCATTGCAGAAGAAATAAAGTAAAGAATATTTACAAGATAGACAGTACCTGAAAAAGACTACCGCCCTTCAGGGGTCACTATTCTTGCTGGTCAAAAGCAATGGCTGCAGGCATAGGAGCTGGAACTGCAGCAGGGACATCATCAGCCTGGGTGAAGAAAGTAGTGATGAGATCTGTCACCTGAAGACATCTGGTGGTAGAAACTGGAACTGCTGACACCCAGGGGCTGGAGCTGGAAAAGCAGGGAGGTCATCTGCGGCGGCAGGCATCTCAGCAAAGGAAGGAGACAGGCACTTCTCTGGCTGACCTTCTGTAGCTGGAGGCGCTGTGGAGAGCATGATGATAACCGGAGGAGCTGTAACTTCTTCATTGCTGACAGCTGAAGGCTTGATGTTCCTGGACTGACCTGTAGCTGTTGGAAGCGCTGTTGCGCTGGCAGTGGTAACCTCTGTAGCTGGTAGGGCGTTCTCACCGGACAGCCTGGGTCTCTTATCAGGTGGTCCTGGATATTCCGCAGGACGGTCAGCAATGGCTACAGGAGTGTTGGGCTCTTCAAAGATAGCTTCCAGGGCAGTGGGAGCCCAGGGGAATAGCAGCGGTTTCCCTCCCGCTTGGGCTGGCTCCAGCAGGTTCCCCCGGGGAAGATGGCTGCTGAGGATGGTCCGCCATTTTGGACCTATTGCAGAGAAGTCCGGCAGCTAGCAAACTGGATGCGTGTAGAGGGGTACCCTCCATCCCAGACTGGAGGTAAGTGTCCGCAAAGGAGGCCCGAGTAGGACCGCGATGCACTCGGTGCGCAGCAAAGGGTCTCCGGAAGGGATGCGCTGCCACAATGATTAGAGTCTCAAAGGCCTGAAGGAACTCCGGTTCCTCACTGGGAGGTGAAGGCCTCGGTCTCGCTAAGATGGTGGCTGTGTCTTCATTCCACAAGGCGGTCAGCGGTTCCCTTCCTGCGCTGAGGTGGAGTGGGAAACTCTCGCGCCAGAGGACAGGGCTTAAGTCCTTCCCGCCAGAAGTTGTGGCGGGCTGAATTTTCTCCTGCGCCACACTGCTCTGAGGCAGGATTCGCGCCATATGCGCAGGGGGCGGAGCTTAGCGAGGCCTCTGGGTTTCCCGCCAGTGAAGGTTTTGGCGGGCTGGAATTACTTGCTGCGCCAAAGTCTCTGAGGTAAAATGCTTCAGGCGCAGATGTAGCAGAGCTGACAAAGTTCTTTGCAGGGTTTAACCTTTTGAGTGCTGGAGCGGTGCTCGACAGCACATGGCAGCAGTAATACAGTTCAATGTAGAAACGCACAATCACTTGGGCCTTAGCCTGGATGGCAGCAGGGTTAGGCAGCACAGTCTTTGTAATAAAGCACAGTCTATAGTGCCAGAATAAGGCACAGAAGTATAAATCCTGTTCGTGACGCCACTTGCAACTTCCCCCACCGGGGCCTAGCCTTTTCTTGGGGCCTGGAGACAGCCAGGGCCCGCAGTACCTGAGTGGCTGGCGGTTGCGGCCTAGGCACGCTAGTGTCACGGTGCTTGGTATGGGGAACCGGAGGGCTGTCCTACAGCCTGGCAGGGCACCAGCAGGTGGTGTGTGCAAGAAATGATGAGGGAGAGGCTTCTATAGCGGATCTCCCTGGGGCAACCCTTTGGGGTCTGGAGTATGAGTCCCACTGTAGTGGATAGGGTGCCCGTGATGGTGACAGCCACAGTAGCAGAGACCAGACGGAGGCAGACGTTGAACAGAAATAACTTACAGTTCTTTATTGGAACCGACAGGAACAGTAGCAATGTGCCTTAACAGAATGGTAGAATGCTGGAGATGCAGTTGGAGGGAGCCACAGGATGGATGCAAAGGGTAGGCTGGGAGATAGCTGTGTCCTGGAAGGATGCTTCAGCTTGTCCTGGGTTTGTTCAGATATCACCCTTGAAGGTAGGGTGATATCCCTTTCCTCTCTCTCTGACTAACTCACTACAGTCAGGCAAGGAAGCTGGGCTCACCTGAGAGAGTCTCTAATCTGAGAGAGTGAACTCTCTCCTCACACTCTGGACTCTCTTCTGAGAGAGAACTGACTTCTTCTGAACTCTATAAGTTTACTGACCAGGGGTTTTGTTACTCCCACTCGTCAGGTGGTGGCTACTCCTCCAATTACATCTCAGCTCACAGACATAAGGTATAACACATGTGATTGGTTGCTGGAATTACATCACAGAAAACAATTAACTCCTGCCTTACCAGGCAGGCTCTACCACTGCAGTGCTCATCTGTGTTATGTAGTTGTTATGTAGTGACATGCTGTGGGGCTGATCGCATGCCTTGCATCGGCGAGGGTGTTGCACTTGCGATAGCAGGCGCAGCCGCTATGTGATCCAGCGATACGCATGCTCTAATGCTCCTGAGGGCTTAGTGCCTTCACTGGCTCTCTGGAGCGAAGAAGGGAGGGTGGGGGGAGGCGAGGACGGCACTCTGCATGCCTCCCCTAGTATGCTAATACACAAGCGCTGTGACATAGAGTCAAGCGCCGAGTGGGTTATTAGCAAAGTTCACAATCTAGAGTTATAATCCATTTCGTTATTTGATTAACCAAAATATGTGCCTGCACCAGCTCATCTCGCCTTATGGTTAAGGTTAGTGTCATAATAACCATTTTGAAGTGGTAGGTTTCCTTTAACCCTAGAATGCATGACCATCAAAATCTACACTATTACATACCTGGGGCCTTTTAGGCCCGTGTGCAGATAACATGGAATAACTCAAATAAAAATACTTTTTAAAGTTTATTTGAAAAATGCAAGGTAAGGATTAGAGATGAGCGAACATGCTCGTCCGAGCTTGATGCTCGGTCGAGCATTAGGGTACTCGAAACTGCTCGTTGCTCGGACGAATACTTCGCCCGCTCGAGAAAATGGCAGCTCCCGCCGTTTTGCTTTTTGGCGGCCAGAAACAGAGCCAATCACAAGCCAGGAGACTCTGCACTCCACCCAGCATGACGTGGTACCCTTACACGTCGATAGCAGTGGTTGGCTGGCCAGATCAGGTGACCCTGGGATAGACTAGCCGCTGCCCGCGCTGCTCGGATCATTCTGTGTCTGGATGCCGCTAGGGAGAGAGCTGCTGCTGGTCAGGGAAAGCGTTAGGGTGTTCTATTAGCTTACTGTTAGGCAGGAGTGATTCTCAAAGAACCCAACAGCCCTTCTTAGGGCTACAATAACGTTCTACTTTTTTTATTTTAATTTGCATCTATTACCATTTTGTGAGGAATTAGCAGGGGGACTTGCTACCGTTGTGTTTAGCTCTTAGTGGCACACATATCCATAGCAAAGACCGAAGTGGGAAAATTCAGTAGGGGTTGGATTTCTATTAGGCAATAACTCAGTGTCATCTCATCTGGCATAGTAGTGTGCTTCCTTTGATACTTGGCTAGAAAATAGCCATAGGAGAATACAAATAGCTTCTTGAAGCCTACAGTAGCGTTCTATATATTTGATTTCTGGTTGATCTGCTGGTGGCTGTAGTTTCTGCAGTGCATGTACTTGCCAATTCTGAGCAATTTGTAGTGAGACTTGCGACCGCTGTGTTCTGCGCTTAGTGGCGCACATATCCATAGGCACACTACTATGCCAGATGAGATGACACTGAGTTATTGCCTAATAGAAATCCAACCCCTACTGAATTTTCCCACTTCGGTCTTTGCTATGGATATGTGTGCCACTAAGAGCTAAACACAACGGTAGCAAGTCCCCCTGCTAATTCCTCACAAAATGGTAAAAGATGCAAATTAAAATAAAAAAAGTAGAACGTTATTGTAGCCCTAAGAAGGGCTGTTGGGTTCTTTGAGAATCACTCCTGCCTAACAGTAAGCTAATAGAACACCCTAACGCTTTCCCTGACCAGCAGCAGCTCTCTCCCTAGCGGCATCCAGAGACAGAATGATCCGAGCAGCGCGGCCAGCGGCTAGTCTATCCCAGGGTCACCTGATCTGGCCAGCCAACCACTGCTATCGACGTGTAAGGGTACCACGTCATGCTGGGTGGAGTGCAGAGTCTCCTGGCTTGTGATTGGCTCTGTTTCTGGCCGCCAAAAAGCAAAACGGCGGGAGCTGCCATTTTCTCGAGCGGGCGAAGTATTCGTCCGAGTAACGAGCAGTTTCGAGTACCCTAATGCTCGACCGAGCATCAAGCTCGGACGAGCATGTTCGCTCATCTCTAATTATAATGCCTTATTTATTTTATGAACTATGAGAACCCATAAGACTTAAACTCCCTATGAGGCCTAAAAATAATTTTCAAAAATGTAATAAGTAAAATAAAGTATATTGTAAGTATGGCTTTTAGAAGGTGGGGAATAAAACGGAAGAGCATAATACATGACATTACAAGAGGGAGGGGAATGGAGAGAACTGCTTCTGCACAGTGGGACAGCCTGTGAAACTAAAGCATGGAGGGCTTTTGGTTATGCCTCCCCAGAGCCCTTAAGGCTCATTAGCATAATTTAAAAAGTTGATTTTAGAAGGAATGGTGCCATGGATAACAAATATAAGAAGATTATCAGTCACTGTGCCAGGATCTATGAGTATGTGTATTTGGACTATCATGATGGATTTTGATGGTAAATTGATTTAAAGGGGTTTGCCCATGAAAGAAAATTCTCAAATTTCAATTACCTAGTGATGTTAACACAATACCGATCATTTTAACCCTTTAATTTACAATTTTACTCAGTTTTATTGCTGTTTTAGCTCCTATCACTCAGTGATGTTCACTGTAAAATCCCAGAGTGTGGCTCTTTAAAGAGAACCCGTCATGCAAAATAACCCCCCTAAACTAAATATATTTTCATAAACTGCCATTAGAGAGCATTGCCTCTATCCTTTCATTGTTCCTCTACATGCCTGTAAACCTAGGCAATGAGGTTCTAAAGCTGTATGCAAATGACCTGTGAAATGTCCAATGAAGCATTAGCATATTCAAGCTGTCCACTCTATTCATGAGTGGGAGGCACAGCCACACCCCCAGTGCTTGACTGACAGCCTGTATAATGATGTGAGGCTGTATAATGATGTGCTTCCTGGTGCTGGTGGCCACGCCCCCTGCAGCCTGTGTGTGTACAGGAGAGATACAGCAGCTCCAGGCAGCCATGTTATAGCAGAACATGTCAGATTCATGTGTAGCTGATGTCTGTCTCTCACCTGTGTATTAGGAGGATGCAGCATGTCAGCAGATGCAGCACTCACACTAGCCATGCTTTACTATACATTACACACAGACATGAGCAGGGGGAGGAGAGGGGAGGGGTAACAGGGGTGACATCACTGCCTCTGACCATGTGACCAGCCTCATTTACATGATAAAGAATAGATGATTTTACAATGAATAATGTATGAAATAACTAGATAAAGGCTGGGATGGGATCCTTGTGAGCTGCTCCAACAGGTAGAGGTGACAGGACTAGTGGCAGAGACCTGATGACAGGTGTCCTTTAAGCAGACACATTATGATCCATCTGTAAGCTGACAATGTGGTTAGATTATAAGGGTAAAGGTGTATATACACTTTCATTTACCTTGTGAACATTCTACTAGTATCTGACACAGAAAGAGAGATGAGACAGATCAGAGATGGTAGATGATGAGATCTGTGAGATGCATATTACACACAATTACACTCTCCAGCTCTTGCTACATGTCAGCTACACACACACTATCAGATCTGAGGTGCCTGCCTTCCCTTCCCCGGATTAGGAACTTATCTGCCTGTAGCTCGTAGTTACCCTCACGCTGTGTACATGCTGGCAGGAAGTCAGGGTCGGTGTGTCAGTGAAAGCACCGCCCTGGAATGCAGGGACCGCTGCAGGGAGCAGAGAGAGAAGCTTCACAACATCAGACAGTAAAGTAAAATGGCTGCCAACCCCAAAGTCAGAAGATATATTGTCTTGTCTACAGGCAACTGAAATTGTGTACACTGGGACTGATAGGTTGGAATTATATCTGTGAAATGCTGTATCTATGTAAATAACAGTGAATTAGAGATTGTGTTATTTTGTTATCCTGAGTACATTTAATAAACTTGTCTTCATGGGAATACTCCTTAAAGGTAATATTGTTCTCATTAATTTACACAACAAATTCATAATCAAGATCCGTATTGTCATTCCTATCATTGGTTCCATAGCCTTTCCTTCATGTCTTTCCTTACACTGTCTAAATCTATCAGTAGTGACTGGATAGTGACAACCCAAACTGCTAATACTAAGATGACAAATTATTCATAGGTTTCTAGTAGGAATGACAAAAGAACAATCTACCACAGTATTCATACAGTGAAGGAAATAATTATTTGATCCCTGGCTGATTTTATAAGTTTGCCCACCGACAAAGCATGAACAGCCTAAAATTTCTTTCATGATAGAACCTTCTGTCCCTTTGTCATTGGGATACAATTGTACAAGCCACTATAAACCCAATGTCTACTATTGAAGATATTTGGCATACTGCAGGACACACGTCAGAAGTGGCGTAAGAATTCTTTAATCAGCCTATACAAACAAAGTCCTGTTGTTCCATTTCTTAGTCCTGGGAGTGTAAGTGATGTTGCCACAGATGTACCACATGTAATTTCCTGACAGCAGTAACTTTCGTATACGCAAAGATGAATAAACTAAATGTAGAGACCAATGCAGATTTCTTATGAGAGAAAACTTGTAATTGAATGGCACTATGAACAATGTAAATAGTTGTTTGCAACTTTTTCTATTAGCTCCTTAAAGGGGCCCGGCAATTTTCCGTCTGCTCCATTACTCTGAGGAGGGGCGAGGGGGCGGTCGGACCCCTCGTTCTCGCGATCTGCAGGGATCTCGGTACTTAGAGGGCACACATGTTTTATAGAAAGTATTTACATTGGCTTGAAAATCTTTTTTCCAAAAAAACTTGCTTTGGTCCCTAAATTTATATTTTTAGAAGAGTTAAAGAAGTAAACACAGCCCATATTTTGTTACCTAGTTTCTCCTGAATGCAGTAATATCCCACAAGTGATCACAAACTGCTGTATAGGTGCACATTGCGGCTCGGAAGAGAAGGAGCGTCTATTGGTGGATTTTGCTGGAACAGATTTCAGGCGCTATGTCGCATTGGCTGAACCCCTAATATAGTAGGGCAGTAAAAACTTCCAAAGAGTGGACCCATTTTAAAAACTAGACCCCCTCAAGGATTGTAGTAACACTATATTTGGGGGCGCAATACCCCATTGTTTAACCTACATTAGTTATTTTTTGTGGGGAGGGTCGCATTTATATAGGTTTTTTATATCTGACTTGTTTAGTCGCCGGATGGAGAGGTGGGTGACCCTTTTAGGTGCTGTGGTCCATGCAGGATGGATCCATGCTTTCATGTTGTTGACGCCAAATTCTGACCCTACCATCCGAATGTCGCAGCAGAAATCGAGACTCATCAGACCAGGCAACGTTTTTCCAATCTTCTACTGTCCAATTTTGATGAGCTTGTGCAAATTGTAGCCTCAGTTTCCTGTTCTTAGCTGAAAGGAGTGGCACCCGGTGTGGTCTTCTGCTGCTGTAGCCCATCTGCCTCAAAGTTCGATGTACTGTGTGTTCAGAGATGCTCTTCTGCCTACCTTGGTTGTAACGGGTGGCGATTTGAGTCACTGTTGCCTTTCTATCAGCTCGAACCAGTCTGCCCATTCTCCTCTGACCTCTGGCATCAACAAGGCATTTCCGCCCACAGAACTGCCGCTCACTGGATGTTTTTTCTTTTTTGGACCATTCTCTATAAACCCTAGAGATGGTTGTGTGTGAAAATCCCAGTAGATCAGCAGTTTCTGAAATACTCAGACCAGCCCTTCTGGCACCAACAACCATGCCACGTTCAAAGGCACTCAAATCACCTTTCTTCCCCATACTGATGCTCGGTTTGAACTGCAGGAGATTGACCATGTCTAAATGCACTGAGTTGCCGCCATGTGATTGGCTGATTAGAAATTAGGTGTTAACAAGCAGTTGGACAGGTGTACCTAATAAAGTGGCCGGTGAGTGTATATTGTACTTTGACATTGAAAAGCATCTACTCAGAGCAAGGTAGGAGAGGTTGCTGGACCCATAAATTTACAGAAAGAGAAGTTTATGAAGGGATCATACATTTTCTAATTTGTGCATGTTAAGCAAACAATGGATACTACGTCATGCATTTTTTGGGTTTAACCTTTCCCAAAACACCTTCCAAACCTGATAGGCTGAGTGTATGTCCAAAATGTTTGATGCCAACACAGATTTTCGGCATGGATTATGGTCCTGCAAGCTCATACATGACTTCTAAAACCAGGGTAGAAACCATGTACAGGTTCATTGGAACCTACCCATAGACCCTGTGATGTGGAATGGTATGGCACACAGGAGGACCTACCCTCTATTCATCTAGAGCTCCATGCCTTCTTACTAAGCAATATATTATGAATCAGTAGATGCAATCACATTGACTGTCTCAGAAGTAACTACTCAATAAGAGACCTGATTAGATTGAAAACATCACAACACTTTAGGAAACAGACAAAAGGGTTATTCAGTAAAACAAGAACTTTTATTGTAACACACATGAATAGATTAGAAATCGTAGAGTTGGGGACACCTTTTCGACTCAATGGGGGGCATTTACTTTTTCGTCTGAGTCGCGATTCCCATTCCGGACTGTCCACGATCCACGTAGATCCCGCGCCAAATATCCTGCATGTGTCTCTCCCTGCTCAGGAGTTCACCATCTTCTTCCTGGTGTATGTAAGTGGTTGGCTTGCAACACAATTTTAAAGTTAAATCCCAAGGTTTGTCAGAATCCGTCAGATCATCCGACGGCCCACCCCCGATTTCTGTCGCATGAAAGCTGGCGCGAATGCTCCAGAACCCAATCGTGTGCAACACAATGCCCTTCTAAATCCCTGTCCCGGCTGAGCGATCCCCAAAAAGTCGGAAAACCCGAAGGAAATGCGGCAGCGGGACCCTTAGTAAATAAGCCCCAATATGTGTATATATATACGGCATAACTCAATATGGTATAACATGGGAGTTCCCTCGAGGTTCACTTGGAGCTCTCCAACTCTGAAGAGAGCTGTTACAGGGTCTTCTGTACAATATAATGCTCATTACCTTATATCTTCTATCCATCCTCCAGTTACCCAGGCCGTGGGTCAACTCTTAGGGAGAAGTTTTTATCTCCTCCCCCCATTGCACTATTCGTGCACCACTGGTTTGTTTTTGTGGCTTTAATATTACGGTAATGTTATTTTGTATTACATATTTATTTTGTATTATATAATGCAATGTATACATCAGTATTATATAATAATGTGCTACATAATAATGTGCGTATTATTTGAATGTGTGGGGTGGCAGAGGTGTTTCTAGTTTAAGAGATCCATGTGGGATTCTGTGGTGCGCCCTACCTCCTGACACTTCTGTGACTCTTCTATTTTATGTCTTTATCCTTCTCCATATGTAATGACCTATATGTCTACATTTATGTGACCTATGCTCAGAGCTATAATGTACATTAACAATTTCCTCAAGGATAAATAAAGTTTTATTCTATTGTATGGTATTGTCATGTAACTGTACACAGTGCTGGAGCAGAGATAAACACTTTCCTCTACTCCAGACACAGGCCCCGTCCCCAGCTCCTCGGCCTTTTGTAAAACTCCTGGTAAGGCCTACCTCTCAACTTTCATAGAAGCCAAAGAGGGACACATTTGTTTGCCTTAAGCCATGGCTTTTGCTCTGCACATTACTCCACACACAATATAATTCCCCATTATGTACACTTATAGGGGAGTATACATGAGGCGAGCCACAAGTAGGGGAATTGTGGTCCGTCTGACATTGGTTAGTGAGCTCCACTCACCTCACACATGTGAATAGACAGTGACTTGCTCCACCAGTCAGCTTGGTCCACATTTATCAAAACTAGTGCAGTTTACTCGTGGAGTATGAAAAGCGTGCCATATTAATCAAAACTGGGGCATGGTCTTTATTAATCTGCTAATTTTTGTGAAATTTGCTCATGCTGCTGAATTGTGGTGCATGGCAGTATTAAATGTGGTGCAAAGACTTACTAACACGCCCCATTAGGTTCACATTTTGTCGGACACAAAACTGGAGTAGATACTTTATAATTGAAAGTGTAACTGTAAAGTTATAATGATTTTATCAAATTATGTGATTCCCACTTTAAAAACATGCAGAGTGAGGCCTACTTTGTAATGCTCATTGTGCTGGGATTTTCTGCTCTGAAAGTGTTTGACAAAAATTTCTCACCAGAGGTGGAGTGGACGGAGACTACTGTCTGTCAGTCTATGCCCTCAGGCTGAGGCCAGTTAGCTTGCCCACAGATCACATGATACCTTGAGTTCTACCTAAGTAATTTGGTATTAAATCCATTTAGTTTCCCACAAAGAAATCCACTGAACACTGCACAGTGCACATACAGGATGTATATGGTGAATAGCCTGGCAGCTTCCATCACATGGAAGAGCAGTGAACATGTAATAAGTAAAAAAAAATCTTTAAAAAAATCTTAAAAGTAAACAGTTACATGAAGTCTATAGCCTGTGCTGTGTGAGCACTAAGCGTTAATAGCTTATCTGCACAAAGCCGATGACAAGGAGGGGAGCAGAATGAAGTGCAGAGAGATACAAGGAAAGTTCTGTAGAATCACAGACTTGGATGGAGGGACTGATAAGGAACAGGGAAGATCTTGTACCACACTATCCTGTGCAGGGGACATCTGTTTGCACAGTATTGAACACATCCAGCCCTGCTACATACATAGAGAGAGCTTTGTCACATGACCTCCTCCCCTGTAAGCAGGGAGCAGCAGCCACTCCCCTCCCATGAAACCAACAGATAAACAAACTACAGACTCTAGGGCTTATAAGCACAGGCAGAGGAAGCAGCTCCTGCAGCACTGAGGTTATGTGAGGGGTATAGGAAAGAAACTACTGGATATAGGTAACAAAGATAATAGGCAAAGATGTTTTACATCCCAAGAGCTATTGATTTGTGGGGAAAAAAAAAAACTTTACAGTTACTCTTTAAAGTGCATTAAATGTAGAGAATGCATTGAGGGGTATTATAAGTGGGGAGAAAAGAAAAGGGGTATTAATAGAAGCATTTTAAAGTATGATGGCCATATTGAAGGTTTATTATTTAAGGGGCATTTGCATGTATAGTATTTATGACATATCCACTGGATATGTCATAAATACAGTGCATGACAGGTAGCAGTCAACTAGGCCATCTCCAAAATAGGGGTCTGCTGACCCACTTTGTGTGGCTGGGCCAAATGGAAAGTCTATTTGCTTGGCTACTGTCATAACTAATATAGACTTTTATTCTGTACAGCTATGTGAAGTGGTCAGCTGCCTCCATTTTGAGATAGATGGGATTTGGGACCCAGCCTATGTGTGATGGCCACAATGACCTTAATGTCACTAGATGTAATAGGTAGCACTTAATCCTGTGTTTTCTGTAGCTTCATATGATAAGTACTGTTGTTTTTATAGGAAACACATGTGAGCAGTATGCAGAAGAGTTGATGCTGCAGAGAATTCAATGCATATTGGGGCCCATGCCCAAGATCTTTTTACCCTTGCAATACCCCTGGTGGGGGTCATCTTGTGGACAGTTTAAGGGGTAAATATTAATAAGGTGCACAGTTTAGGACACAGGTAGAGGGGACATTATACTGTAGGTGACTGTGGTATTTTAGTGACTGTGGATGCTCCAAAGGGCACCAAGGGGCAAAATTCTACAGTGAGAAGTCAACTGTACCTGTAGGACAAGGATTGCAACCTGTGAGGTGTCCACTAGAAGGAAGACCAAGACAGATCAGCCCAGTACAGAGGGAGAAGAGAATAGATGCAACCTGATTTGAACAGTAAGGGATGTTTGTGGCTACCTGAAGGCAACCCTGGTGTGCGGTATATTTATTGCTGCTAATTATTTTTGTGTGGATATTTACTGCTAATATACATTAACCTTTCTGATACATACATTGACATCACATATTTATGTGTGCAGAATATTTACTGCAGATATATATTTTTCAGTGCGCTACATTTGTGGCTAGTGAGCCCTATTCTAAATTATCCCATAGCACTTGACTTCTTCAAATTCTATCTTTTAAAGAGGTGAAGGTTGCCAATATGTTTTTCTGCACTTTTACTGCAAATTTACATGGGGTGGGGGGCACAATTTTGCACGTCTTCCTAGGGCACCAAAATGTCTCATTCTGTTGGCTAAGTTCACATCTGCAATGAATGTCTTGGAGGTCGGCCACAGCTTTATTAATAACAATGTCTACATTTAAACTGACCTGTGGGAAAACCGGAACCCTTTCCCAAATAATTCACCTTGCATGCCTGGCCCCGCCTCCGTGGGGGCATGTCCTGGTTGGTCCATGAGGTGATTTCGCTACAAGACGAGAGGGTCCAGATTCCACCAAGGCCACTAGGAGTACAGTGTAAACCTACACTGTGCTCCAACCCCCACACAACAGGAATAAGGCCCTCTCAATGGCGCCCTGAAGGCCTGAAAGAAAAATATCCAGGCCAATCTCATTTAAGTGGACCCCGTCTTTTCTCATGAGGCCCGAATTATCACCCTCACAAAGCGGGCTACCTGCATATTCAGCATCCGGCGTGCCCTTTCGATGGACTCGGGGCTGCGGGCGCCATTCCAGATCACCCGTGGCACTATCTCTGACCACACCACTACCAAGTCATTAAAGAAGGCCGAGAAGCGCTCGAAATCTCACTTCATCACCGATATCAATTCCGCCAGACGTATCGAACACATGTCGTTCCCCCCTGCATGCACCACAAGGACCGTCGGCCCTGGGGAGGCCTTGCTGATGGACACCACCTCCGGTAAGACTTGAAGCCATTTAAGGCCTTTGATACCCCCCCAAGACAGGTGGAGCCCAGATTCAGGACCCCCGGACGAACAGCGGCCCACCACGCCACCGAGTATATGTAGGAATGGCCGACAAGCCAAACTTTAGGTCGAGAAAAATCTTTAAAGAAAGAAAAACTTGTTAATCCAGCAGCAAATTTGGGCGGATACAACGCCTGAAACAATCTGACTTCCACCTGCCAATACGCATAATATCAGCATCCGAAAGCCCTGCAGCATCAGCCGTCATCGCAGCGCCTATCCGAAATGAATGGGTCCAGAAATCTGACACAGGCACGCCAGCCCACGACAGCGCCTTCTTAAAAAGAGATGTAAACTGGAATTTGGTGAGGGGGGACCCGTCCTGATGGCACAAAAAAGGCTGGGCTTTTGGACACTGCACAATAAAACTGCCCAGTAGTTGGAACGGGCAAAAGGGGCCACCCACCTTGCCAACTGACAGCCAACAGATGTCTGAGCAACGCTAAGACCTGCAGAGAACTCGATGTTAGATTATTCAAAGCCTGGACCATACTCTCATTGTCCGACCAAAAGCTAATTCTTTTATTCTTCATCTCCTGACTCCACAGCTCCACCGCCACCACAATGGGAAAGAGTTCTAGCAAAGTCAAATTCTTAGTGAAACCTCTCGTCACCCACTGCACAGGGCAACGCCGACCCTCTGCCGACCATCTCTTTTCAAAAATAGCACCATAGCCTATTGACCCTGCCGCATCCGTATACAATTGCAAATCGGCATTGTCAATCTCCTGTTTAAGAAAGGCTGACACACCGCTATAATCAGTCAAGAAGAATGTCAAACCCTCAGGTCTTCCTTCAAGACCGACGTCAGGCGAATGTGATGATAAGGCTTGGCAGTGCTGGCAGTAGCCAATGACAGCCTCCTGGAAAAAAACCCTGCCCATGGGAAAAATCCTGCATGCAAATACTAATTGACCCAACGACTGCCAACGCAGAAGCGTAACTTTTTCCGACAATAAACACAAATCGATGTCACCACGTAAGCATTCCAATATATCAGCTGGGAGGCTGAGGGTCATGCTCTCTGCATCAATCAAAATCAATCAAAAAAGGGTCAATTGTTGGGCAGGGCCCTCGGTCTTCTCAGCCGTCAACGGAACGCCGAAATACTCGGCCATATGACTAAACACAAAAAGCCGCAAGCAGTCCGGAGAGTCGCTCACACCTACGAACAAGAAATCATCCAAATAATGGATAATCCAGAACCAGACTGTAAACGAACGACCCACTCCAGGAAACTACTGAACATGTCAAAATATCTACAGGATATAGAACAACCCATAAGCAAACACATGTCCACAAAGAAAGACTCGTTAAGCTTGCAGCCCAGCAGGTGAAAAGAGCATGTATGCAACGGAAGGAGGCGGAAAGCCGACTCAATGTCCGACTTGGCCATAAGGGCCCCGGGACCGGCTTTGTTCACCAACAGCACCGCCTTGTCACAGGAAGTGTAAGAAATGGCCACCTCCTCCCGGGGAATGCCATCGTTCACCGAGTCACCTGTCAGGTATGATAGATGGTGAATCAAGCAAAATTTACCCGACTCTTTCTTGGGGACTAGGCGGAACAGAAAAGGGGCCCACCATTCTGCCCAATTCCACCTCCTTTAACAATTTCTCAGCAACCACAAACTCATTATCCCTAACCGATTTAAGGTTAACCGACAACATCAAACCATCCTGAGGCACAAAGGGAATTACAAAACCAAAGGTGAAGCCCTCAAGCAAAACTTTTGCTTCCTGCTTCAGATGGTAGCTGTCTAACCACGGCCGCATACTTTGCACCTGCATTGGAGTCCCCCCCACCCCCTGCCAGAGGTAGCGGATTTTGACGGTGGTCTTTGCCTCTTAAAGCAGCGGAGGGCTCAATGCGCCCCGCCACATATGGAGCATTTGTGTTTAAATCTGCAGGAAGGAAAGAAGCGGCAGTGGCCCTTGTTAAAAAGCCAACAGGATCCCGGTTGTTTGGAGGCTGCCACGGGCTGAGCTCCCGAGATGGCTCCCCCCTGAAAGGGAGCCTGAGGCTTCTGTGACATCACAAACTGAATCCACATGTCAGTCGGCTTTGTCGCCCAACCCAGCTCCGGCCTGGCCGCTAAGCCACGTCTGAATTCCTCATTGTATCTCCACCATGCCGCACCGCCGTGCAACATATGTGTGGTGTATATGGTATCCATGTACACGAACATATCCCGTGCACATTCAGGCCTCTGCTGAACTACAATACTTGCCATAATCGCAAAGGCCTGAAGCCAATTTCTAAAGGTCCTAGCGATCTTTGGCTTCCTAACTTCCCCTTTTTCAAAACGCTTCTCCTTATCGACCGTCAACTGATCAGGAGATAACAATGACCAAATATCAATATATTCAAAATTAACTATTTTTTCCCAGAGGTCGGCTGCCACACACATGCCCAGAGGGGCCACGCCACAAAAATAGGAATCCCTAAACAGCATCCCCGCCGACCCCGGAGCCTGCTCAAGCAGCAACGGCGTTGCCCCTAGGGAGCGCCCCAGCCTCCAACTTGGCTAACACTGCCTTAACGGTGCCTACCACATCATCACCTGCAACATAAGATTTTTTCCAAGCGTTATCACATGCCAACTCACCAGCTGGAGGAACGACCTGGGGCATCGCCGGTGAAGGAGGAGGCGCCATGGGTGCGCTAGGCAGCACGGCAGTCGGGACCGTCGGTGGCACCCTGGCATCATCCACCCCGTGAGGAGGAGAGGTGTGCTGCCGTCTCCGCGACCGCCTCTCATGGGAGCAGGTATTACCACCTGGACTGGTCAGTGTTGTGTGTTGGGTGCACTGTATTACTACTAGCCCCCAGCCCAAACCACCTGGCCAGGCTGTTTGGGTGGTGGGCCAGGCTGATCCACCACAGGAACCTGCGCTGCGCACAAAGTCCGGGAGAGGAGACACAGAGGAGCAATCCTGTCCTGTGCCTCCTCCCCGCGTAGGGGTTTAACCGCACCAGCCGTGGCCGGCCCGCTTGCTGCAGGCGACGCACGACTCTTAGCCTTAACAGGACGCAGTGCACGCTCTGCTGGCACTGGAGCCGAGGGTCGGGTTTTGTGACAGAGCCCTCGCTCGGCTCCGCGTCTTTATAGGTGAGGGGCTAAGCCTGCACGGTGCACAACCGCGCCATGTAGGCCAGGCAAATGGGGGTGGGGAAGGAGGAGCAGCCGACAATGGAGGAGAGGGATCCGGCTGGGCCGATAACGGAGTCAGGCTGCCAGAGCCCTCCCTCATCAGCTTATCGTCCAGCAGGGCCAGAAAAACAGGGTCTGCCATACTTGCAGATACCTGGAAATCTCTTGAGCGCGGAGCAGTCCAAAAGAGGCTGGACTAGCTCTGCGCTCAAGGCTAAATAGCCCTAAGCTAGCGCCATCAAGTGGCCAGCTAAATTTGCTGGCCACGTGACCCGCAGACAGTGGGGGGGGGGGGCAAAGGGTGGAGGAAATAAGGGTAGCAGGACGGGCCAAAACTTGAAACACGGCCAATCCTGCAGCCCCCAAGCTTAAGCACACTGCCCACACTGCCCACAACAAATATCTGATGGTTAAAATACTGTAGTTAGAATTACATGAGCACCATCTGTTGGTGATTTGTTAACATGAACTTTTTAGTTGGTATATTTTTAGATTGTAGACGATATATTTAATGATTTTATTTATGTATTAAGGCAGATGGCATATTTCATATACTTATATTCACCATTATTTTCACAAATAACATACAAACCAACATTATAGGGCAATTCCAATGTCTGTGTTTTTATAGACTATGGTGGAAATGTATTAATGTGTCGCTGGTTCTGATAGTAGCCCAGACACTAGTTGTGCTGCACCAGATTCATCATTTTGATCATAAATTCTGGTGCAGTTTAAGACTGCCAGGTTCTATTTAAGACCTTCTTTTAGTTGGACTAAAATATGGACAGTTTTTTTGGCACACAGAATATCCAGCCACAACCCCTTTATCAGAGAACAAACCCCTTTATCTGACCCAATGGAAAAGGGGGGGGGGGTCTTGGGGATATCACAGTAATGTAAGCTCTATATGGGTCATATGGCAGCACTTCAGGACATAATTATAATGTAAGCAATATCACGAGCACATGGCATATATTATATATTCTTACCTCAGGGCAAAAAGAAGTTGTTTCTATGCTAATTTACTTCTTCTCCTGTAAGCTTGGGGTAAAACACATCATTTATCAAATGATGGAGTGGACAGGATGCTAAAAATGTTCAAGTGATGAAGATGTGTCCATCCAACTACCTCCTTCTTAGGGGTTCATCCTCCACATCTGATGCCAAGTCAAAAGTGACCACTTGAAGTTTCCTCCTCAGATGGCCAATCTATATGCCTTGAAAATCTATAGAAAATTGTGTTAGTTCAACCATATGTCTTTTCTATTTGTTCACAGGGGATGTTTATTACAATAATAATTTTTGCTAAACTTTTCTTTCTTTTGCAGATATAAAAAGGGAAGCAATGCAGATGACACATCATCATACAGATACAATACAACAACATAGACAGAAAAATGTCTGTTTTTAGCAGACATTTGAAATATTGTTGTAATGTCTTAAAGTTAACATTTATCTACTATATGCAGTGCAGGACTGGGGCTTAATTACATGGTGTTAAATGTACTCCATCATTTTCAAAATATCAAAGTAATGTTTTTGCATAGACCTTGCTTTGTGTACTCAATGATTACCTTTGTAACAACTAGTTTTCTCAATCCAGTAGGCAGTCGCACATGCCTAGTGGTGTTTCTGTGTTCCAAGCTCCCAGACAGCAGGAGACTGGCTTGTAGCACAGACTGGTGAATTGGGCTGCTCTCATCCCAACTCATAAGAGGGATTGCACATGGTCAACCATTCATCTCCATTCATCCTTCCATTAAAGAAGTCTCTCTCAGATAGCAATGAGGCGGAGGGAGACAGATTAATGGAGATGTAGTATTTTCACCAGGCAGACTGGCCATCTGTGATAAAAGCAGAAGTTTGGCACATAAAAAAAATTCTTTATCAGCCCTGGAAAAACAACCTTACCACCCCACACACAATATTGCCGTCAACAAAAAAAAACAGCTTATAGCTCATAGAAATTCCATGAAATATACCACATGCACTTTATTTTACAGATACTATGGGAGATATTTATTGTACACCGGCGTATTATCACCCCCGTTGCAGTTTTCGCACCGCAATTCAGCCTCTTGATGTATCAGGCAGGGTTCTGCGCAGCGTTTATTTGTATGCCAGGCTCTGTCTGATGTAGAAATAAACACAGCCGGCAACTTATCACATGTGAAAAGTTGCCGTCTCCACTGAGTGGGCAGGAGCGGGGACAGTAACTCCCCACGCCGGCCCACTCCCAGCCCTTCACGTCAAGGTTGCGTAGAGGGCAAAATAATCGCAAGTTCTAGCAATAAGCTAGCATTTGCAATTATTTCAGGGCTTCTACGCCACTGACGTAGCGCAGAGGCCCTGATAAATATGCCCCAATCTGATTAATGGCTATGGAAACAGCACAATACAGCCTGTATGGTAAGAAAAGAAGGAAGGAAATACTTCAACAGGGTGATAAAAAATATTGGAGACATTTTACATACCTTGTCCACAAGCTTTCTGGCAGCCTTCCCCCCCTTTTCTGTAATTCTTGACAGTTTTCCACCAGACTCACCACTTTAGGTGTGACATGGAACAGGGCAGGTGGGAACACCTCTGCCAGGAGTGATCTATCATAAATTTCTTTGCAGCACTTATACTCAGCACCAGATTTATTAAGAAGCCGGAGCCTAAATGCTCCAAAAGTTTGAGTTTATTGGGGGGGGAGGGGGGGTGTTGGTTGTCTTCTCACGTGCTATGTTATGCTGTATTTTGAATGTGCAACATCCTCCACCAGGGCCTAGCCTTTTCTTGGGGCCTGGAGACAGCCAGGGCCCGCAGTACCTGAGTGGCTGGCGGTTGCGGCCTAGGCACGCTAGTGTCACGGTGCTTGGTATGGGGAACCGGAGGGCTGTCCTACAGCCTGGCAGGTCTCCAGCAGGGTGGTGTTGGCAAGAAATGATGAGGGAGAGGCTGCTATAGCGGTTCTCCCTGGGGCAACCCTTTGGGGTCTGGAGTATGAGTCCCAGTGTAGTGGATAGGGTGCCCGTGATAGTGACAGCCGTAGTAGCAGGGACCAGACGGAGGCAGATGTTGAACAAAAATAACTTACAGTTCTTTATTGGAACCGACAGGAACAGTAGCCTTAATAGAATGGTAGAATGCTGCAGATGCAGTTGGAGGGAGCCACAGGATGGAGATCATCAGCCTGGATGCAATGGCAGGCTGGAAGATAGCTGTGTCCTGGAAGAATGCTTCAGCTTGTCCTGGGTTGCTTCAGATATCACCCTTGAAGGTAGGATGATATCCCTTTCCTCTCTCTGACTAACTCACTACACTCAGGCAGGGAGCTGGGCTCACCTGCTCTGGTCTGGTGTGCTGGCTGCACTGACTCCTCTGAGTCTCTAATCTGCTCTGTTCAGACTCCTTGGTCTGACTGCACTCTTCTTCTGAGCTCTAGAAGTTTCCTGACCAGGGGTTTTGTTACTCCCACTGGTCAGGTGGTGGCTACTCCTCCAATTACATCTCAGCTCAAAGATTCATTATATGAACATATGTAATTGGCTGACACATATTACATCACATAAAGTAATTAACTCCTGCCTTACCAGGCAGACTCTACCACTGCAGTGCTCATCTGTGTTATGTAGTTGTTATGTAGTGACATTCTGTGGGGTTGATCAGACCCTTCACAGGCTGCAAGCTACATCGTGGGACGTATTCGCAACAACCCCTCTGCCTTGCATCGGCAGGGGTGTTGCAAATGCACTTCTTTTTTATTTGTATTTCTTCTTTATAGTATCTATTTTATGCTCTTATATTATTAGTGTATTGATTTCTGTTGGAAAATGGAAAAATGTTTGCTGTTTAATAAAAACTACCTGATTAAAAGAGCACGGAACCTCTTAGTACAATCAGTTTGCAGTGTGCCAGAAGGGGGATATTAAGACTGTTACTCTCCCCCCCATTACATGAGTATTTGCTCAATATCTATACCAAGAAATCAAGGCGGGCACTGCCCCAATACAATGGTCATGTATCAATAATAATACTATAAGCTCAACAAAAGAAATACGATGCAATGAATGACCAAAAACAGAAAAATCTTTATTAAATATTATACAACACACACAAAAGATAAAACTACTTAAAAGATATAAAAGGTATGTTACAACAGACACTGGGCACTTGACAGTACAAAGCAGGGCTCCAGGTAAACTCCCCTAAATTCTGCCCATACAATTATAAAGGTAATAGTGTTGCGGCTAAATGCACAAAACTAACCACCTCAAAAAGAGTCAAAAAAAGCAAAAGACGCCCAGGCTACACAAAATAATGATACTATACCAATGCATGAGAGTAACCACGAGGGGGGGGGGGATAAGCAAGGCCCAAGTAGCTAGATCTCACGGGTGGTGGGAGGGGGAGGCAGAGTAGGGGGAAGCAGACCCTACACGTTTTGTCACCGATATGACTTCCTCAGGGAAAAGCAATGTTGGTGTGTTGGGAATAAATTGTATTGCACCCCCTGCAACCGTAATTGTTACGCCCCTGTTAGTCTTTCAATAAGTTATAGCCTCCTTCATAATACGTATGCTTCAGATATCTAGTTCTTTTCTTTCACTGGGCTGGCACTAGGTGTCGCTATATGATCACTTAGAAGGCAGAGTTCACATGTTGGATTTTGAACATTTTCAGCATATATGCAGGGAAAGTTCTCCATGTACACACTAAATGTGTCAGTATACAATGGCATACACAAACATAAAATGGAATAGAATAGTAAACTACACAATTTCATCCTGCTGCATGAAGTTGAAAAACATCTATTAAACATCAGACACCATAATACCTGTGGTAGAGTCAGAAATCCTTGTGAATGTATACTCACAAAAGAACAAGAATAGAACAAGATATGAATATAGCTTTGTACTTCCCATGTGGAGATTAATCCACATGTTCTTGAGGGAATAAACAGGAATTTCCAGAATTACTAGTATGATGTATTCCAGTACAGGTAGTCCCCAACTTAAGGACACCCGACTTACAGTTGACCGCTAGTTACACTTGGGCCTCTCCGCTCACTTTGACTTCTGGTGAAGCTCTCTGGATACTTTATACCCAGGCTGCAATGATCAACCGTAAGGTGTTAGTAATAAAGTTTTATTAATAGTCCAAGTTCCCATGACAGCACAAAATTTAGAAAATTGAATTGTTATATCATGATGGTTTCTGTACTACAATATACAGTATAATATATGATAATTTCAATTAATATGTGGAGCGGTGTGTAGAAATAATATACTGTATATACTTGAGTATAAGCCAAACTGAATATAAGATGAGGTATGAGGTACCTAATTTTACCACAAAAACTTTAATTATGATGAAGGACGATTGCAACAATTCCACAAGGAATGACACAAAGTCCAAGTTCAAGTTTTCAGGGGAATGTCTGCACTTAGACCATCTTCATGCTTCATGCAACATGGCATAATCAATATGAAGATCAACTACTTTCCTCAGCAAATCCGCCATATGAGGGCAAATATTCATATTTTCTTAAGGATGTGATCAACATACTGACTTATTTTTTCCGTTAAACTACCATGACCCAAGATAATTGGGCATCCAGGTAGTACCACAGCTTGTTTAATAGCTACAATGTAGGTAGGTATCCCTGCTTCAGATGTCATCAAGCTGTCTTTAGCTTATGGTATTCTTCTAAATGGCCTTAGTATCAGATCTAACGACTGTTACTAGAGAAAGGGTTGAAAGTTAGTTTTTATAACACCTTTGTGGTCACTTAGAAATTTCCCTACATTAAATGAATCATAAATACACTCTCCACATTGTTAATGTGGTAAATGACTATTATAGCTGCAAACCTCATCAAATGAAGGCCATTCCATGCAACAAATTGCCATGAAACTGAAGATTTCCTACAATGGTGTGTACTGCTCCCTTCAGAGGAGAGCACAAACAGGCTCTAACAAGAGTAGAAAGAGAAGTGGGAGGCCCCACTGCACAACTAAGCAACAAGACAAGTACATTAGAGTAGCAAGTACATGAGAAACGCATCACAGGTAATTAACTGGCAGCTTCATTAAATAGTATCCGCCAAATGCCAGTGTCAACCCCTACAGTGAGTCCCCAAGAGGAGACTCCAGGATGTTGGCTATTAGGCCAGAGTGACAAAGAAAAAGCCATATCTGAGACTGGTTAATAAAATGAAAAAAGGGCAAAAAAACACAGACATTGGACACAGAAAGATTGGAAATCATGAATTAGTTACCTACCTGTCCTAACTAATCATGAATTAGTTAGGACAGGAAGAAGAGAGGTTAAAAGTTCCCTCCCCGCATCCTCCCGCCAGTGATTCCAAAATATCCACACTTGAGGAGGATACAACAATTTTATTAGTATGTTATAATCACATACAAAGTTTCATCCGCAACCTAGATAGAAAAAAACGTTACTTTAGGGTGGGAATATATAGGCCGTCATGGTGGACTAATGGAAATGGAATTACCGGTAGGTAACTAATTCATGATTTCCACTTCGTCACCCATGACGGCCCACCTGGAGATTTACAAAATAAGGAAGGTTTAGGGAGGGATTACGGCTTGCAGAACTTTGCGTCAATTCCTTTGAAGATGGTAAGTCCAATCTGTAGTGCTTTGAAAATGTAGAAGGGGTGCACCACGTTGCGGCCTTAGAGATCTGTTCCAACAAGGCTCCTCTTCTCTCTTCCCAGAATG
This sequence comes from Engystomops pustulosus, assembly GCA_019512145.1. NCBI lineage: Eukaryota > Metazoa > Chordata > Amphibia > Anura > Leptodactylidae > Engystomops > Engystomops pustulosus. The sequence continues at coordinate 79,129,612 of CM033644.1, forward strand.
TGGACATAGCCCTGGTCGAATGCGCTCGTATTCCTGCAGGGACGGGCATTTGCTTCATTATGAAGCAAATGCCCGGTGAGTATGAAGAGGGCTCAGCCCGTGAGCCCTCTTCATATTCCCCCATGCGCAGCAAGACGTAGGGGTACGTCTTATTGCGCTATGGGGTTAATAGCGGGTACCAGCTTTTCTTCGCCCAGTTTTGACAGATGAATATAGTTCTCATCTTCTCCTGACTTATCTTTCTCAGGACTCGGGCGATCAGGGGAATAGGGGGGAAGGCATAGGCTATGGCACTGGTGCCAGAGGCGGCACTCGGAGCCCTCTCTGTGGGCACCTAGGCCATCACCCCAGAATGAAGTTCACCAGACAGGACTCAAAGAATCTTCCTGGAGAATCTTCCTACAATGATAGACCAATTTGCCCTCCTCCTTTCAACTGTGTTGGTGTCCTTAGGAGGCTGAATGATTGAAAATTGTCAAAGAAAAAGGAAAAAAAAATACTGCTTAAATTGCTGTGCTGGCACTTTGCAATAAATAAGTGGCTTTTAGTTAAAGTTTAGGCACTCAGGCTCTAAAAGGTTCGCCATCACTGGGCTAGGGGAAAATTCCAGGAGTGAGAGAACGCATCTAAATTTTCCTTGCTCTCCCCTTTTTCTAGCGAAAAGTAGTGATGGCACTTGGTGTTCCTTCTTGTAGCGAATAGTTCTATCTGAGGATTGCCCCAGCAGGATACTAGGTCGTGGAAGACTTCTTCTTTCAGACACCACTAGTTTGGGAGAATTTTCTTCCTGCTGAGAAAATCGGCTTTTATGTTCTCTGTACCTTTCAGGTGAGTGTCTGATATTGACAAGATGTGATCCTCTGCCCACGAAAATATTCGCTGAGTTAGAGCGCTCAGAAGCGGGGATCTGGTTCCCCCTTGTCTTTTTATATAAGATACTGTCGTCATGTTGTCTGATAAGATCAGAAGGTGATGGTGGGCTAGGAGAGATACGTTTGAGTTGAACGCCTCCCATACTGCACGCAGCTCCCGATAATTGGAAGATCTTTGGGCCACTTCGTCTGTCCAGGTACCCTGGGAGAAATGTTGAGGCATTACTGCACCCCATCCCTTCTGACTTGCGTCTGTTTGAATGGACACGTAGGGATTGTTTGTCCAGAATATTCCTCTTTTCAGGTTTCCCTCTTTCAACCACCAGAGGAGATCCTCTTTTACCGCAGGAGGAATCAGGACCTTTTTGTCCAGATCTTTTTGTCTTTTGCTCCAAGACTTCAGGATCCACCTCTGGCACCAGGCCACTGAGGATATACACGCCGTCAGGGATCACAAAACCTTCATGGCTTCTCTGATTGAGATCACGGATCTTCTCCTGAACTTCGCTATTTGTTTCCTGTTTCCTGTGGAAGGAATTACATTTGGTAACTCGAGTTTAGATTTACACCCAAAAACTTTCTTATTGTGGCTGGCAAGAGTTCAGATTTTTGATAATTTATTATCCAACCCAAATTCTCTAAGGTTTCTATAGTGAAATCTCTTGATGAAATTAAATTCTCTAGGTCTTTGCCAATAATTAGTAAATCGTCCAAGTAGGGAACGATGAGTACATCTCGTTGACGGAGAAACGCCACTACCTCTACCATTACCTTATTGAAGGTTCTTGGGGCTGAGGATGTGCCAAAGGGGAGTGCACAAAACTGGAAGTGAAGTGTGGATCCCCCTGGAGACAAGACCGAAAACCTTAAGAATTTTTGTGAAAATGGGTGGATGGGCACATGATAATATGCATCTTTTAGATTTATAGTGCACATTAACGCATCTTTGTGAATGATGTGTGTGGCAGATCTTACCGACTCCATCCGGAATTTCCTGTAGATGCTGAAGTCGTTGAGGCGTTTCAGGTTTACGATCAGTCGGTTCGTACCGTTCGGTTTCTTCACCAAGAAAAGAGAAGAATAAAATCCAGATTTTTCCTGATCTTTTGGAATGGGAGTAACTACTCCTGCTGATAACAAGGACAACGCTTCTTGCCAGATCAAACCATGGGATGCAAAGGACATAGAACAAGATGGTGATGCACAATTTAGCTTTTGACCGCATGTCTCCACTCCAGTGCTCTTCTAGTAGAGTTAGTAAGAGCTCCTTCTTTAGAAGAAAACCGAATCCCTTCTGCCGCAGAATCCGCTAGGAAGGCTGTTGCTGACTTAAGTAACAGAAAATTTTCTAGGATAGTTGCTCTTGGTGTCCCTTCCTTAATGTGGGTTTCTAGATCATTGAGCCAGTAGAGTAGGTTTCTCGCTACGATAGTGGCTGCCAGGTTTGATTTTAGATTTAGCATTGACGTCTCCCAGGCCTTTCTTAAAAAGGAATCCGATTTTCGATCCATAGGATCCTTTAACTGCGCTGAATCCTCAATGACTTGAATGTCTACTTTGGGGCAGGAATCCCATAGCTTTGATTCCTCCAGTTCAAACATTAACCGTTTCCTGAAGTTTTTGGATAAGACTATCCTTTTCTCTGGTTCACGGCACTCCTCAGATACGAGCTCCTTTAGAGTATCGTTTAAAGGGAATACCCTCTGACGTTTTGCCTTTAGACTACTGAATAATTCCTCTTCCTTAGATCTGGGAGGAAGAACATCTTCTATCTCTAGGGTCTGTCTGATGGCTTTCAGAAGATTGTCCAACTCTTCTTGTTGAAACAGATGTCTTGAATCTACAGTCTTAACTGACTCTTGTGAGTCTGTTGGATCATCACCATCAAACATAGAACATGACAGAACCTCAGAATCTTCCCCTTCCTCGGATAGCGATGACTTACTTTTTCTTCAATAAATCCTGTAAGTTCATCCAGAAAGGAAGTTTTTTCTTCTCTCATAAAATTATCTATGCAGGTTTTACATATTGGTTTCTTGTAAGACTCGGGCATAGAATGAAAACACATATTACATTTCTTTACTCTGCTTTTCTCCGATTTTTCGGGTTTTTCAGGCCTACTAGCCTTATCCCCCTTATCCTCTTTGCCTTTTCCCTAGACCCCTGGTCTTTTTCCTAAAAGGCAATAGGAGGATAATAAATGACCCAATACCTTTTACATGTCGTAAAAACTATTCCTGCACCCCACTTACTGAGGCTGGAGGGTGCAGGAAAGTCAGGTCTGCTTCATCAGCCATAACAAGACTACCAGTGCACAGGAGACAGAGAACCAGCAGTAATCCACAGAGATCTTAGACCTAAGATCAACGTGACTAGCCCGCTTTAAATACCTTAACGGGGAGCCCATCCCCCATTGAAGAGGCTACCGCTGGCCTTCCACGCTCCCAGTGATGCACTGCGCCTTTTTCTGCGCCACTTCCGGAAGTCGTCATTTGACCTCGGGGACGCCGGTATGTGTAGTTTTTTCTTCGGCCGCCGCACGTACAACCTCCAGATTGTGGTGCGGCGGCCCAAACACAGCCAGCAGGGAAGGCTGAAGCCGACCGAGGACTCCAGCCCGCCCGGATTTTGCCGAGGACGGCATACCGGTAAGAAACTTCGTGCCCCCCCCCCTGGAGGTGAGAGGGCATTTCTCTTGACCTGACCTCAACAGGGACAGGAAGAACACTGGCGGGAGGATGCGGGGAGGGAACTTTTAACCTCTCTTCTTCCTGTCCATGCAGAGGTCAAGGGGCATCCTCTAGGTGGGCCGTCAGGGGGGACGAAGTGGAAAAAAAGTTTTATGGGTAGACAAATCTAAGTTTGAGTTGCATGGATCACACAGAACATTTTTGAGATGCAGAACTGAAAAGATGCTTGAAGGTTGCCCTCCCACTAGGTTTGAAATTGTCATTATAAATTGTATTCAGAGTTTGTTACCAATTATATGAAAATGTCAACTGTAGGACAAGTTCACTGGGAAGGGAACTTTTTGGATTGATGAAATCTCACCTTTAATATCAAATTGATGTTCACATTGTGGCTTTCCTAAAATCTCCACAGCTTCAGTTTCTTGAGTAGTAGAGAAAATTTTTCTGGTCCACATTTATGAAACCTCCACTTGAGAATGAGTGATCGTGCAAATATGTTTAAATCTTTTACCATGGAAAAAGTATCAAAACTTGAACACAGAGAAAACCAAATTGAAGAAGTTGATTATATTGGGCTATCTATACATTTCATTTTGTTGTAGATCACTTAGGTCTCTTTGGAATTTTGGTGAATGACTTTATAAACCCGTACAGGGCCAGAGGGGGGCATGTATAAAAGGTCTTCCATTTACCATCTATACCCCATAAACTTACATTTTGTTACCTTCTGTCACGTTTCCATTACTTATAGTGGAATAAAAGACTCTATAATTTGGCACTATTACTAACAGGAGCTTGTCAATTGAGGTCTGAACATAGCCTAAGAGCAAGTTTGATCCAAGAAATTTGCAGTGATTCTCTGAACCTAGTCTTTATGCTGGTGATAAATTACATCAGAAAAGTCTCCTAGCCTATTTTGAGTCTCTAGATGCCCTGTTTGATGAGCTTATAAAAAGAACAGGGGTGTCCCCATTCTCTTGCCAGTTTTGTCACCAGGGCCGTATTTAGGTTGGTAGTTTCCCCTGGGTGAAAACTGGTGGGGCCTTTTTCAATAGTAAATGTTGCTACTCAGAAATAATAATGCTTCTCCAGACATCCCATATAACAGAATTGCCCCTAAACTGATACTGGATAAAAAAAATTCACAGCTTATCAACTACAGACATGGGTTTATTAAGACAACCAAATTTACCAGGCAAACCCCAAAAAGGGGACCCAAACCCTAAACAAAAAATACTCACTACTAACACAGTGACAATTGGTCAGATCTGGAAGAAAGACTTACTCACTGACACTTTGTGAATGACACTACACATAATGAGGGTTGTCTCACATACCTGAAGGTTAGTCAGTAACTACAAGACAGAAGGGGCAACTAGCAACTCACAGGTGATGATCTGCTCCATTGAGTCCAGAACTTCATGGTGACTTCTCCCAGCCTGCAGAATTTTCCCCAAGATGTTTTAATGATCAGTAACTTTTAACCCCATAGCGCAATAAGACGTACCCTTACGTCTTGCTGCGCATGGGGGAGTATGAAGAGGGCTCACAAGCTGAGCCCTCTTCATACTCAATGGGCGTTTGCTACATAATGAAGCAAATGGCCGTCACTAACACCCGTCGCGGGTGTTAACCCTTTGATCGCCACCGGCAAAGCTGCCGGCGGCATTAAAGAGCTGGCGGCGCGTGGGCTCCGATCGTCGCTCCCCGTGACGTCACTGGGGAGCGGCAATCCATTGTCATGACAGCCTCGGGTCACAAAAAAATCTGAGGCTATCATGTTTTAGGCTATCTATTACAATGTGCGATTTGCACATTGTAACAGATGGTGTGCAAAATCCCTATATACTGCTATGCTGTAGTATACACAGCTCTTTATATGGAAAAATAAAAAAGTTATAGATTTTTGAAGGCGGGTAGTGAAAAATAAAAACGCAAAAACAAAAAAGGGCCCGGTCCTTAAGGGGTTAATGCTCACTGTGCAACTAAAAATACCACAGTCACATTTACGATATAATGTCACCTGGATAACAACACTGTGATCCTAAATAATACATACTACTCCATAACTGACCACACTGTGACCACTCAAAATATTACCCTAATGTATAATATACAGTGCCCTCTCAACCACACACCTACTAATGTCTTAATTTATTCACTGCATACCCATAACTAACTAAAATACATAATAAATCCCCCTTATCAGGGGCATTTCTAGGGTGGTAAAAAACCTAGGGCACAGGCCCCTATGTATCACACTTTTAGTAACGCCCAATCACATTAGGTAGTGCCAATAACAACTTTACTTATATGCAGATATAGAAAACACAGGAGAAATCCCTACTTTATTTTCACTGACTGCAGGTAACTTGTCCTCCATCTTCTCCATTAGGTCCAACATCACCACTTCTCCTCTCACCACACAGATATCTTCTGTTTTTCATTATCCCTACATCTTGGTTCCCTGACAGTGTTATCCTTCTGTTCCCCTTAACACAAAATACTCTAAGGCAGCATTCACACGTGGTGTTTTCTCTGCTTTTAAACAATAAAGACACCAGGCGCTGTTTACTGATCGCTTGCGATGAAGCCAAGGCCGGTCCCTGGAAGCTAGCATTGCGTTTGTAAAGACAATGCTAGTGCCATGTGTGAACCCGCACAGCCCCCAAGTAATGTCATCACACGGCCCCCAGTAATGTCCTCACACAGCCCCCAGTAATGTCCACATACAGTCCCCAGTAATGTCCTGCACATCTCCCACTAATGTCCTCATGCAGCCCCCAAGTAATTTCATCACAAGGCCCCCAGTAATGTCCTCACAGCCCCCAGTAATGTCCTCACACAGACCCCAGTAATGTCCACCTCACAGACCCCGGATCTCCTCGTTAAGTTTTTCCCATCATGTTCTCACTTCCTCCTCCCTCAGTTACCCCCTCATGTTCCCCACTCCTCATGCCCACCTTCCACATTCAGTTACCCCCCTCACATCCCCCTCCTCATTCAGTTACCCCCCCCTTCATGTCCACTCTTCCTCATTTAGTTACCTCCCTCATGCCCTCCCTCCTCATTCAGTTACCCCCTCATGTGTGATGGAAACCGCAACGTTTCGGACCCCTGAAGGGTATGCAAGGTCACTTAGTTATTCTTTTATAGACACTACCAGAACGCACAGGTTCTAAAAGCGCAGGAAGTGATTTAAAGTTGTCCACACAACTTCCGGATATGGCACAACAATAAATCAAAGCCCTGAATGGCTATAAGACTTCTTTCACCAGCCTCAGTGAAACAGAATCTTATCAACCCAAGGAGCTGCCACCAGTTCTCCTTTAATATAAACCCGGTCCATAATAGGATTATATAGGGTGAGGAACCAACCCCGTAGCATGTATATGAGCAAGACACACGGACGATTCAGTTCGTGAATCGAGATTAAAGAACAACACAGATTAGATTTTATATTTAATTGCCTTAAGGGCACACTACACAAAAAAATATATATAAATATATATATACAGTTACACAGAATACAAAATACAAGGTAGCACTACACGTATCAGCAGTTCAGTAAGTTAGTTACCTTGTGTGTGGGCTAATGGAACCTGATAGTCCACACCTTAAGATCTTTCTATGCAATTGATGTTAAAGTGTGTTCCTAGAAATACGATCTGGCCTTAGAGGTGTCTGATTATATCAGGTGCAGATACACCTCTGCCCACCCAACAGGAGGGTTAACTCCTTTAACCCCTACGGGACTCAGCCTCTTTTGGCCTTAAGGATGCGGCCCCATTCTTCAAATCTGACCTGTGTCACTATAAGTGGTTATAGTTTTGGAACGCTATTAGATATCCAGGGGATTTTGAGATTGTTTTCTCGTGATACATTGTACTTCAAATTAGTTTAAAAATTTTGATGATATCTTTTGTGTTTAGTTATGAAAAAAACAAAATTTGGCAAAAATTTGGAAAAATTCTTTATTTTCAACGTTCTAAATTCTCTACTTTTGATGCAGATAGTCATAGCTCCCAAATAAATTCATAACTTACATTTCCCAAATGTCTGCTTTATGTTGGCATGGTTTTTTAAGATTCCACATATTTTACTAGAATGTTATGAGGCTCAGAATTTAGGTATCATTTTTCAAATTTTTTGTAAAATCACCAAAACCTGTATTTAGATGGACCTGCTCAACTTCTAATTGACACTGAGAGGCCTAAATAATAGTGAGACTCGTAAATTACCCCATTGTGGAAACTACACACCTCAACATATGAAAAACCACTTTTAAGAAGTTTGTTAACGCTTTACGTGTTTTATAGGGGTTAAAACAAAATGGAGGTGCAGTCTGCAAATTGTAATATTTTTTCACAATACACCCATTTTGGGTGGAAAATTAAACATTTACAATGGATTAAATGAATAAAGGCTCCACAAAGTTTGTTACCCAATTTCTCCCGAGTACACGGATACTCTACATGTGGTGGTAACCTGCTGTATGGGCGCACAGGCCGGGCATAGAAGGGAAGGAGGTGCCATCCAGATCAGATTTGCTATGTCACATTGTACAGGCTATAATTTTTTTCTTTTTTTTAATGTGGACCTATTGGGGCTTATTTCTTTTGCCACATGAGATGCACTTTTCTGGTACGTAATTTGGGGGAATCTATAGGCTAATTGGTGAGATTTTATTAACTCTTTGTTGGTGGAGGAAATGAAAATCATCACTTTTCAGGAACATTTTTATGGGTTTTTTTTTTTGGCTGCTTACCATACCATAAAAATAGTATATTATTTTTATTCTATGGGTCGCCACGATTACAAAAGACCTCATTTATATAAATTTTTAATTTTTTTCCCATTTTTACTGCATAAAAAGTAATTTGACAAAAATGTTGTTAATTTTAGCATCACCGTCTTTCATATGCATAACTTTTTTATTTTTCGCCTCACAAATCTGTTTAAGAGCTTATTTTTTGCGAGAAGGATTGTTCTTTTTAGTGGTCTTATTTTAGAGTGCATAACATTTTTTAAATCCCTTTCTAGAGCATTTTTATAGGGTATTAATTGAAAATGATCTTTTTTCTGGAGCTTTTTTTTGTTTTGTTTTTTACGGGGTTCACTTTGCGGATCTAATAACGATTCTGTTTTATTATGCAGATTGTTACGGACGCAGGGATACCAAATATGTGGGGGTTTTGTGTATTTTATTCAATTGTACTGAATAAAAACCAATTTGGAGAAAATCTTGTTCATTTTAGCATCACCATCTTTTCATATGCATAACTTTTTTATTTTTCGGCTGACAAATCTGGTTAGGGGCTTATTTTTTGCGAAGCTTCATTCTGTCACTCTGTCATGGCCATGCTGTTGCCCATAATTTCGGCATAATGGTGCGATTAAGCAGCCTCAGAGGCATCCATGCATGCTGCCCCTGCTGTTTCCTGTCCATTTCCGTGGTGTTTCCATCCTTTTCTGAGGTTCCCAGGTGTTTGGCCAAGCTTCCCTGTGCAGAGCCTTGGTCCCCTTGAAAAATGCTCGAGTCTCCCATTGACTTCAATGGGGTTCGTTATTCGAGACGAGCACTCGAGCATCGGGAAAAGTTCGTCTCGAATAACGAGTACCCGAGCATTTTAGTGTTCGCTCATCTCTAGTAAGGATGCATTCCTACTAGCGCTGGTGTCTGCCGGGAGGGGATCTGTACTGGATCTGACCTCCTGGTGTCCCCAGCTAAGGCTGGTAGAATCCGGGCATTCCGGCAGCCTTAACTGGAGTTACCAAGAGATCATATCCATTACGGATCACCTCCTGGCAGACACCAGCACTAGTGAAAATGCATCCTAAGAATAATTCAAAACATTTTGTGCAAAAAAATAACAATAAAGCAACTGAGCAGGCTTAAAACGCCCAATATACTCATTCGATATAACTCTTTATAATAAGGTTTTTTTGTCTGAGGGCGCGTTCACACGTTGCGTTTTGACTTGCGTTTTCATTGCGTTTGAAACGCATATACAACAGCTGAGGAGGGGTGATTTGCCTAATTACATCACTGTTAACATTTCCGTTTACAAAGCGCATCGTAAACGCGATGTAAACACATGTGTTAACAACGCGTTAACGCATGTGTTTTGTTAACACATGCGTTAACATTGCATTTACAAACATAAACGGTAATGTAATTGGGCAAATCACCTCTCATCAGCTGTTGTATATGCGTTTCAAATGCAATGAAAAGGCAACCAAAACGCAACGTGTGAACGCGCGCCAAAAAGTTTTTTATATATATATATAAAATTTGCAGTAAACATGCTTAAAACATGCAGTAAACATGATGCTACTAATGACCGCAACATCTTTCACATGTTATCTGTAATTCAACATCTGGAAGATGAAATTGTAGTATTTTACACAGGACTGTCTATCAAAAATGATTGCTTTGATTTCTTGGTCAGTCAAACCCCTGGATGTAGACTGTGCCATTGTAACCTTAGAAGTCAGTAAACTATAATGAAAAAAAATGATTACAATAAGGGTTGTAGACTCTTTGTTAGTGTCTGTGCAGCCCACTCCTCTCACCTTCAGCAGGTCACCTCTTTCTTTTAGGTGAAGTGGAAATCTTTGGATTTTTGGAGCTCAGAGTTTCTTTTTCAAGAAACAAGAAAGCTGACTCCTTCCTCCTTCCTGTTCAGGAACTATGATGATGTCAGAGACACATGACATCATGAGGTAGCCTCCTTCCCAAGACCACATGACCATGTAGTCAGGCACAATCCACAACAGCAGAGTCATAAACACTAAGGCTACATTCACACGACCGTATTGGGGACGTATATACGGCCGACGTATATACAGCCGATATACGTCCCCCACAGACGGCAATGGGCGCACAGCGCCCTATGGGAGCGGTGCAGTGCAGCACATGTGCGGCACAATACCGCTCCATACCCGGGAAAAAGATAGGACATGTCCTATCTTTTCCCGTAATACGGCGCCATGCGCCATGTATCCCTATGGAGAGGGGCGGGGGTGAGCTGCGCTTCTCAGCTTCTCCCGTCCATGGACACAGGGATCCTATAAATACTTTGTTTTCCATTGCACCTCCCATAGTCTAAGCCTGAGGACGAGATTCTCATCCCCTCCAGGAATGGCACTTAGGAACACGTCTGCATCAATAAGACTATGAAGTCATGGTGTATGGTAATATCTGTCTATATGAAGAGAAAACATTTGTGTTTTCAATCAGGGTCGGATAAGACTGCCATGTGCCCTGGGTTGTATGGATATTATTGCCCCTACAAGTCTGGAATCACCTTCTACATCTGGTACTAGAATCGGTTTCTTGGGGAATGGAGGACGTGTCCCATCTGCCTAATTTTAAGGTAGAGGACCTTCAAAGTTCCTTATGTGCATGTGTATTGAGAGCAGGAACAGTAGGAGAATTTCATGGGTGTAGGTCATTCCTAGTATAAAATCTGGTGGGTGGGTTGGGTGGCCATGAGCTCCCTAGAAGGCTGGAGCCCCGGGTTACCGCCCCAAACTACCTGTATGATAATGCACTATTGGTCTTCACTGCTTAACTGAATGTTTGTACCTTTTCCAATTTTGAGTCAGTATATTTTGTGTTGTAGTCACTCCATTAAGGGGTTAAGCTCCGCTATAGCCCCCCCCCCCTTTATTTTGTCATGTATATATATTTCTCTGCAGAAGACTCCAGATCTTCTTTGAACGTGAGATTACCAAGGTTCAGTAGTCCACAAGAAATTAGACATCTTATTTTATCGAATTGAAATGACTTAGGGTTGAGCCCGATAAATGTTGAGTATAGTGTGGAGGAGGCGGCATCATACAGCTCGAGGCACTGGAGACGCCTGGAAATCAGGGTCAATAGAACAAGTTCCTTATAGTCATTGGGGCACATTTACCAAGGATCCTGCGGCCGCGATTCCGGCAGGTTTTCCCAAATGCTTCCGACTTGCGCCGTTTTGCGCTGAATTGCCCCAGATTTTGGCACACATGATCGGATTGTGGAGCATCGGCAGAAATTGGGTGTGTGGCCATCGGACAACCCGCAGAATTTAAAAAACGATTTGTGTCGCAAGATCAGCACTTACATGCACCGGGAAGAAGTAGGTGAACTCCGGCGGACCTCGGTGCAGCAGCGACACATGCAGGATATCTGGTGCACGACTTTAGTGAATCGCGGCAGACCCAAATCCTCGTCGGACAACGCACTGCAGGATCGCGAATGGACCGGGTAAGTAAATGAGCCCCAATGACAAAGAAGGAAGAGTCTCCACTTGTGCTTTTCATAAATAACTCTTGAAAAACATGTTACACCTTCTTCTACACAGCAGGTGCCAAGATTTATACTGTCATTTTTACATTTGGTCTTCATGGCCATCTGATCGCCCCCCCTCTCCTAAATACTCCCCAAACTTTCCTGACCGTTCAGCAGATGGTCCGGCTTTAAAACTGTGATCCCGATGGATTACTATGCCACGACAGAGACTCTGAGCATCAATCTTCTATCTAAAGTGGAGAAATAAGTTTGGGTTTAAATATTCTGGTAAACATAGGCCAAGGGGTGGCAGGATTTTACCCCTTCACCCTTACACAGGGATCTCATTTGCAAAGTAGACATCAACCGGCTGAGCAGACCGGCAGAGGGTAACCATAGGTCAGTGATGGCAAACCTTCTAGAGACCAAGTGCCCAAACTTATTGCTCCCAGCTCTGTCACAGCTTTCAGTCGTATTAGCATCCTAAGGACACCAATACAGTAGCTTGAGAAGAAGAATTGCAGGGGCTTGGAAAAGAAGCTGTAGTGATAGTCAGCACTTCCTTCCTCCTCTTGTATTCCCAGGCAGCTGGGGATGAGCCACCTTAACTTGACTTCCTTGATTCTGCCTGGCGAATTCTGTGCTGGGGGTCACAGCCCAAGTGCCCAGAGAGAGGGCTACTAGTGCCACCTCTGGCACCAGTGCCATAGGTTCGCCACCACTGCCATAGGTTATAGGGGTCGAAACTAGGAAATTAGAATGAAATCTAAGGTCAGCTCAAGAAAGACTAAAAAGTCAAAATCAGAGAAAGAGCAAAAGTTTCAATCAACAGTTAAGCTTAGTCAGGGCAGAGCATTCTGGGAGATGTTCGGGTCAGATTTGGGTCATAATACCAGGAACTGATGGAATAAAGGACGCAAAGGAAGTTGAGAACCCATCCTAGTGGACGTTGTACCCAAATATTACTACTCAGTTCAAGTAGGATGTTTTGAAGGGCAGAACGGTGGCTCAGTGGGTAGCAGTCTGCCTTGCAGCGCTGGGGACCTGGGTTCTAGTCCCACCCCGGTCAACATCAGCAAAGAGTTTGGATGTTCTCTCCATGCTTGCTTGGGTTTCCTCCCACACTCCAAAACAAAGGGCAAACCCCTTTAACAATCGGCAGGTTATGTCTCGAACTGGTCCATTGGAAAATTGATATTTAGATGACAATGACTCCAGATTGAAGACCAGTTGTAGAAGTGACCATATAATTCCTGACACGTGGGGAGCAGGAGAAGGTGCAATATCTTATTCAAAAAACAAATCTCATAAGTGGAGACTCTTTCTTCTTAGTAAACGTCTCTCAGGTGTTTGTTCTGTCACTAATTTCCACGTATCTCCAGTGCTCGGGGCTGTCCTGACGTCTTCAAAGCTTCTTCCTCTACTCTATAGCCAACATTTCTCTGCCTCTACCCTTGGTAAATATCACCAGATGCTTGCGGCAACTTAATGTTCCAAGAAGGGAAAACAAAAACACTTTAAGGTCCTGATACAAAGTGATTGATGCAATTCAACAGATTTTTAGGGATTATATAGGGTCCTGAGACCCCTATAATCTCATTTTCAATGTTTCCTCTATAAGTAGAGAAGATCTAGGGGGACATTAATCATAGTCTGTTAGACTGTTTTGAGCGTCTTTTAGCGAAAAAAAATCTGGCGCATCTCATTAATTTGGCGAACGGCAAAGTTCAGCACTTAGTGACTTTGAGCCCCTGCGCCTTATCTCACAGTGAGAGCCTCCTATACAGATGTTTGCACGGGATCTATCACAAATTTGCACCTAAAAAGGCACAAAAAAAAGGCGCAAAAATGCACCTCCTCTGAGCAGCTGCACTTCCAAAAAACTTCCCTACTTACTAAAAACATACATTTTAGGTTCCCAAATGAAGAATTCCCTCTATGCAACATGGAAAATACTTCGGAGCAGTTTTATAATGTAACATTTCTCCAGTAACAACTTCACCATTGTCTCTGGGATCATCTCTGGGAGTGATTATTGTCTTATTGTACAGATCTGAGAATATTATCAGTCTCCATTTACTGTACATTATAATAAAAAAGGAAAAGACTCATTTCAGCAAGAATTTATTTTTCCATCTCTGTCACTTTTAGTCCCTGCAGTTACATCACAATGATAGTTATTTGGTGCGGAGATGAAGCCCTGAACGTTCTGTCACATTTTCTCAGTCTCCTTTCATTATTGCTCACAAATGAGATCTAACAATTTGAGACAAATTTGGCGCTAATTTAGGCGCAAATGAAGCGGACATGAGACAAATCCAAAGTGCATTTACTAAGGCAGAACTAGATCCATCATAGATTAGGAGCCAAAAAGAAGAGCAAACCAGGCACAAAAACAGGCGAACCTGAGACCCCCTATGATTAATGTCCCCCATAGAGTCTATAGGAGCATCAGGGGGACAAAGCTTTGGCCACGGAGAGAATGAGCATGAATGTTTGTACTAAGGTTGGTTTTCACTGCTGTACATAGTTACTAGCATCATCGTTTGTACAGTTGAAAAGACACATGTCCATCAAGTTCAACCAAGGAAGGGAAGGGATTGGATGAGGAAGGGATTTAGGGGAAACAATTCTATATAACATAACCATCAATGTTATTTAGGTGTAAAAAGGCATCTAGACCCTTCTTGAAGCTCTCTGCTGTCCCTGCTGTGACCAGCGCCTGAGCTCGGCTATTCCACAGATTGACAGTTCTCATAGTAAAAAAGCCCTGTCGCCTCCGGTGATTAAACCCTGTTTTCTCCAGACGGAGACAGTGCCCCCTCGTCTTTTGATTTGATCTAATCTGAAACAACTTACCACCATATTTTTTGTATGGACCATTTATATATTTATATAAATTAATCATGTCCCCTCGTAGTCATCTCTTTTCCAGACTAATCCCATCTAGTTATTTTAATCTTTCCTCATAACTAAGACCCTCCATACCCCTTATCATTTTTGTGGCTCTACGTTGAACCCTCTCCAGCTCCAGGGCTTCCTTTTTATGGACCGGTGCCCAGAACTGGACAGCATATTCCAGGTGTGGCCGAACCAGTGCCTTGTATAGTGGTAATATTACATCCCTATCACTAGAATCCATACCACTGCTGATACATGACAAGATCCTACTGGCTTTAGAGGCAGCTGCTTGACATTGCATGCTGTTATTGAATTTATGATCTACGAGTACCCCCAGGTCCTTCTAAACTAGGGACTCTCCCAGATTTACTACCCAAAGGACATATTAAGCTTGGTTCTGTGTGACAGTGGGGATGGGGCCCCTATTATGTGTGACAGTAGGGATGGTGCCACCGCCATGTGTGACAGTGGGGATGGTGCCACCGCCATATGTGACAGCGGGGATGGGGCCACCACCATGTGTGACAGTGGGGATGGTGCCACCGCCACCGGTGAGGAAGCCAATGCTTTCACCCTTTGTGCCTTTCTGGTTCAGGACCTTAGTTATTCATCAGATAATGATAGGACAGTGGTGGCTCCTGGTAACATAATATAATACATATAATAACAGAGTTAGACCTTCCAAGAAACAATGAAGACACAAATGTTTCTCTCCGTACAGACAGATATTATACATCGTTGCTTCATTTTCTTATGGAAGGAGAATCGTTCCTGACGGGAGGGGGGGATCTCATCGTTAGGATTAGACTATAGGAGGTGCCAAGACAAGTGTTATGCAAGTGTTTGATCCTTCCCATGATACATTGGGCTGTTTACACAATGTATTTAAAAGATCACAGGATACGGAGAACGGCAGAAGCGGAGAATCCACCTGTTGAGGACCTCGTCAGTTATCTCAGGTAAGACCAGAAGACACTCGGCTACTAGGCTCATGGAATAGGGAAAAGGACATCCATTGCAACGTCTTCAGGACAGATGCTAGAAAATCTGTGGCAAATTTGGGGACTTTCTAAATTAGATTGTAACCACCATGTCCTGTGTTTCAGGTGGCATCTACCTGGAATATGAGGAATGTTTCCTCTTTGCAGCCTCCCATTAATTTTAGTTAGGAGGCATTTTGCCAATTGAACCTATGTGGCTTGGTGCAACATATGAACTAGTCTTCAAGGAAATCTCCCATCAGAATCCATCCTGATAAACCAGGGACATTACTCATAGATCCAGGCACCGGGACTGTGGGATCTTCTTATATGTGTTATCCAATTCCTCCTTCCTTCTAAAATCAACTTATAAAATTATGTTAATGGATAATGGTCTCCAGGGTGTTACTTGAGCTCATCCGTGCTGAAGCTTTACAGGTTGTTACATAGTACCGGAGCACTTCCCCCTCCAACTGTGTGCTGAAACTTCCTCTGCTGCGGTGAGATTACATCAGGCAGAGGGAGGGGGGAAGGACTGAGTGAGTGAGCAGAGGGAGGGGGACAGTGTAACAGCCTGGGAATTTGCAGCCAAGAAGGGCTCTGGTAACAAAGCACATATTAGAAGGGAGGAGGAAATGGATAACACATATAAGAAGATCCCACAGTCCCGGTGCCTGGATCTATGAGGAATGTCCCTGGTTTATCAGGATGGATTTTGATGGAAGATTTTAAAGTTGTCGACATCCTGAAAATAAAACATTATAAAATGTTAAGTAACATTTGGGAAAAATTAGAAATAATGGTTCAGATTTACTAAGGTCCTGGCACCAGTTTTCTGTCGGAATTTGCAGATTCTTTTTAGTGCAAACTCCTTGCACAGGTATTTAAGAAATGTCCAGCACACATTTGTGTCACATGCAACACAAATTTCTGCACTGAAGGGGGCGCTCCGGGGTGCACTCTGTTGGGGCAGTGCAAGGGGTGCCAGATTCATGAAGGACACATAGTACACAGGACACTACCCATAGTACACAGGACACTACCCATAGTACACAGGACACTACACATAGTACACAGACCCCTGCACATAGTACCCAGAAAACTGCACATAGTACACAGGACACTACACATAGTACACACCCTGCACATAGTACCCAGAAAACTGCACATAGTACACAGGACACTGCACATAGTACACAGGACACTGCACATAGTACACAGGACACTACACATAGTACACAGACCCCTGCACATAGTACACATTACACTGCACATTCTCTATTATTATTAACTATAGTTGTAGTGTCCTGTTTGTTACTATAGAGCAGTGTAACCGGGTTGTTGCTATGTGTAGGGGTCTGTGTAATATGTGCAGTGTCCTCCTGTGTGTTGTGTGTGGTGGTATGTCAAAGAGTACTTATAATATTGTTTTGTGCTTGGCAGTGTTCCTAATTTGCTTGTAACTAAGTGCAGGGGTTCTGTCTGTTGGTATTTTGTTGTATTTGTTTTGTAATATGTGCCGAGGTCTGTGTTACTATGTGGGATGTCTGTGTACTATGTGCATGGTCACTGTGATTACTTATGTTGCAGTGTACTGGTATATGTGGAAAGTGGTCCTGCCTGTTGTATTATTGTACATGTGCAGGGGTCTATAGTGTTTATGTACTATGTCAGGGGTTCTGTTTTGTAGAATAGGTGCAGGGGGGGGTTCTGATTGTACTATGTGCAGTGTCCTGTGTACTATGTGTAGGGTCTGGGTACTATGAGTAGGTCCTGGCTTTGTGTTGTGCTATGTGCAGGAGGTCTGGGTTGTGTTACTATGTGTACGTTTGTCCTGGTGTTAATGATGTCAGTGTCCTGGTGTTGTACTATGTGCAGGGGTATGTGTTGTTGTCTAATGTGTAGGGGTCTGTTGTCTGTGTACGATGTGCAGGGGTTGTGTTTGTATTGTGTGCAGGGGTCTTGTGTGTACTATGTGCAGTGCCTGTGTACTATGTGTGAGGGGGTCTTTATTAGGGTTAGATGTGCTAGTATGTACAGGTTGTAATGTGTAAATGTTTGTAGTGTCGGATTTGTGACTATGTGAGGTTCCTCGTGTATATGCTAGGTCTGTGTACTATTGTGTAGGGGTAGGGTTGTGTATCTTTGTGCAGTGCATGTGCGACTATGTGCAGGAAGTTGTGTATATGTGCAATGTTATTTCACTTATATGGTGTACACAGTACCCTTTTCCTACACATAGTCGCTACTACTGTGTAGATTGGTCCATGACTCTGTAATAGCTTTGACGCTGTTTATTTTCACCCCTTTGTGTACTGCCATGCTGCACAGTGCGCCCGCCTGTTCCTCCCCCCCCTTCCCTCCCGTGACTTTCCTTGTGTAAACCTCCGTGCTTCCCCAGGTAGTGTACCACCTGTTCCCTGTGCGTACTAGGGTGCAGGCGTTTGTAATCCCTGTTTAAGTTAGTCGTGTTTTATTGTTTGTGTACCTATGTGCCAGGTCAGTCGGTACTATGTACAGTTGTCCTTTTCTGTTGTACTAGGTGTATGTCCTGTTGTAATGCGGTACATGTGCAGGGGTCTGTTGTACTATGTTAGTTGTCCTGTGTACTATGTGGCATGTGTACTATGTGCAGTTTTGTCTGGTCCTTGGTAATAACTGTGCAGTTGTCCCTGTGGGTACTTATGTGCAGTATTGTGTTCCTCACTTGTTGGTTGTATTGTTCCTGTGTACTATGTGCAGGGGTCTGTGTACTATGTGAGTCAGTGTGTACTATGTGCAGGAAGTTCGTCCTGGTACTATTGCAGTGTGTATGTGCACGGAAAGTCTCCTGTGGACATATGTGCAGTGTCCTGTGTACTATGGTGCAGTGTCCTTGTACTTTGCAGTGTCGTACTATGTGCATGTGTTACTATGTTAGTTGTCCTGTGGACTAAGGTTGCATAGGTTGTATCTATGTGCGGTTGGGTCATTGTACTATGTGCAGTGTGGTACTATGGGCAGTGTCACTGTGTACTATGTGCAGTGTCCTGTGTACCTATGTGCAGTGTCCTGTGGTACTAAGTGCAGGGTGTACTATGGTGCAGTGTCCTGTATACTATGTGCAGTGTGATAGTGCAGTACATGTGGTGTACTTGTGCGTTCCTGTGTACTATGGCAGTGTCCTGTTGTACTAGAGTGCAGGGTCCGGTACTAAGTGAAGGGTGTACTATGTGCAGTGTCCTGTGTACACTATGTGCAGTGTACTGTGTACTAAGTGCGTGGTGCCTGTGTACTAAGTTGGCCAGGGTGTACTATGTGCAGTTGTCCTGTGTACTAGGTGGGGCTTGTGCAGTGTGTACTATGGTATGTTGTGTACTAGTTCAGTGTAGTGAGTGTCCCTGGATGTACTAAGTGCAAGTGTGTACTATGTGGCAGGTACCCTGTGTACTATGTGCTGTGTCTGTGTCACTATGTGCAGGTGACTTCATGTGTATACTATGGTGCATTGTCCTGTGAACAGTGTCTAGTTGGATATGTATCAGGTCTGTACTATGTGGGGCCAGTTGTCCTGTATAATATGGCAGTGGTCCTGGGTACTAGAGTGCAGGGTCCTAGTGATATGTGTGACAGGCAGTCTGTGTACTATGGGCAGTGTCCTGTGTACATGCAGGGGTATGCTGCAGTGTCCTGTGGACTACGTGCTGGACATGGTTGTTGTGTACTTTACTGTGCAAGTTGTCAGGGTACATATGTTGCAGGGTCCTGTGTATACTATTAGTGTGGCAGAGTGTCCTGTGCATGTGAGCCTTACAGAGTCCAGGGTGTACTGTGAGTCCTGTATAGCAGTGTGCTATGTCATCTGTGTACTATGTGCAGGTTGTGTACTATGTGTAGTGTCCTGTGTACTAAGTGCAAGGGTCTGTGTACTATGTGCAGGCTGTATACTATGTGCAGTACTGGACTATGTGCAGTGTTGTGTACTATGTGCGTGTCTGTGTACTAAGTGCAGGGTTGTAACTATGTGCGATTGTATGGTACTAAGTGCCAGTGTGTACTATGTTGCTAGTGTCCTGTGTACTGTGGTGTACTAATGGCAGTGTCCTGTGTACTATGTGCAGGCTGTGTACTAAGTGCGGCCGTCCTGTTTACTATGTGCAGGTCTATTATAATGGGTGTACATGTGCAGTTGGTACCTGCTATACTATTGAGTGCAGTGTTGTACTATGTGCAGTGATTGCTACAGTCAGGTGTACTATTTGCATGTCCTGTGGTACTATGTGCAAGTGTCCTGTACACGTGTAGTAGTCCTGTGTACTAAGTGCAGGGGTGTAGCTATGTGCAGTGTCCTTTGTACTATGTGCAGTGTCGGTACTAGGGTCCTGTTACTATGCAGTGTACTGCTGTCCGTGTACTATGTGCAGTGTCTCATGCTGTTAATTGATGGACCATGTGCGTTTGGTGTACTATGTGTCAGTGTCCCTTCTTGCAGTTCGGTCTAATCAGTCCTGTACTATGCAGTGGTACTATGTTGCAGTGTCCTGTGTAAGTGCATTGTACTGTTGTACTATGTGTCATGTCCTGTGTAACTAAGTGCAGTGGTCCTGTGTACTAAGTGCGGGGTACATGTGCAGTCCTTGTTACTATGGGCAGTGTCCTGTCGTTACTATGTGCATGCTGGGTCCAGCAGTGTACCTTTATCTGCAGGGTGTACTCAGTGCAGTGTCCTGTGTAACTATGTGCAGGTGTGTACTATGTGCAGTGTTGCCTGTGGTACTATTTACACCTATACTAGAGAGCTGCACTTACCCGATATAAGAGGAGGCGGCACTACTACACAATTAATATGAAGCGCACCGTACACAATATAATTCGATAGCGCACTTACACGATTAAGGGGAGAGCGGCACTACAAACACATATATAGAGCGGCGCATACAACACTAATAATGAGGACGAAAGCGCACCTTCACAATCTAAGAAAAGCCCATTACATTACACAATTAGAGGATACTCACTTACAACACAGATAAGAATGAGGATAGCGGCCATTACACCAGAATCGACGGAGAGAGCGCACATTAACACACAATATAAGGAGAGAGGCGGCACTTCCACAGATATGCGGAGAGCGGCACATTACAACAGATATAACGGAGATAGCGCCATTACAGCAGTTAAGGAGGAGAGGGCCTCATTACACAGACTAAGGGGAGAGCGGCACATTACAACATATATAAGATGAGAGAGCGGCACATACACAGGATTTAAGGAGGGATCGGCACATTACCAACCAAGATAGAGGATGGGAGCGGCACATTACAACACCGATTATAAGGGGGAGAGCGTCATCATTACCCATAAATGCTAAGAGCGGCACATTCCACAATTAAGGGGAGAGCGGCCACATTACCTAACACAGATCTAGAAAATGGAGAAAGCGGCACATTACACATTATATAAGATGCGAGCGGCACATTACCAACAGATATAAAGGAGAACGGCACATTAACAGATAGAGGAGGAGAGCTTTCACATACCCCTATAAGGATGAGAAGCAGGCACATTACATCCAACAGATATAAGGAGGAGAGTCGGCACATTGACACAATATAAGAAGGAAAGCGGCACATTCCACCAGATAGAGGCGGAATCGGTCACATTACAAAAGATATAAGGAGGAGAGCGGGCAACATTCACACCGATATACGGAGAGAGCGGCACATTACACATATATAAGGAGGAGAGCGGCACATTACACACATATAAGGGAGAGCGCACATTACAACACATATATCAGTAGGAGAGCGGCACAGTACCCAGTATAATGATGAGAGCGTCCATTAACACAATATAAGGATGAAGCGGCACATTACAACTTATAATAGGTAGAGCGTCACCTACCCCTATATCAGGAGGAGAGCGGCACATTACACAGATATAAGGAGGAGAGCGGCAACATTACATACACAAACACATATAAGTATGAGATCTGCACATTACAACAGTAACACAGATATAAGGAGGATATCGGCACTTACACAATATCAGGCGGATAGCGTCACATTACCCTATATAAGAGGAGAGCGGGCACATTACAACCTATATAAGGAGAAGCGGCACATTACAACATATATAAATGGGGGAGAGCGGCACATTACAACACAGAATATAAGGAGGAGAACCGGCAACATTACCCAGATTAGGGAGGAAGCGCACATTCCCAGATATAAAGGAGGAGAGCGGCAACATTACACAGATATAAAAGGATGCGAAGCGGCACATTTACACAGATAGAAGGAGAGAGCGGCACATTAACACACATATAAGGAGGAGAGCGTCACTTAACACATATATAAGGAGTAAGCGGCACATTACACACATATAAGGGGAGAGCGGCACATTACACACATATAAGGGCGGAAGAGCGGCACATTACACACATATAAGAGGAGATCGCACATTACAGACAGATATAAGAGGAGAGCGGCACATTACACACATATAAAGGAGGAGAGCGGCACATTACACAGATATAAGGGGGGGAGCTGCACATTACACAGATATAAGGAGGAGAGCGGCACATTACACACATATAAGGAGGAGAGCGGCACATTACACAGATATAAGGAGGAGACGCCATTACCAGATATAAGGGGGAGAGCGGCACTTACAACACAGATTAAGGAGAGAGCGCGCTTACACATATCTAAGGATGAGAGCGCCTACACACATATAAGGAGGAGAGCGGCACATTACACACATATGGAGGAAGTCGCACACTTACACAGATAGAAGGAGGAGAGCGGCACCTTACAACAGATATAAGGAGGAGAGGCGGACATTAAACAGATATAAGGAGGAGAGCGGCAACACCTTACACAGAGCTAAGGATGAGAGCGGCACATTACAACAGATCTCAGAGGGTAGAGCGGCACATACACAGATATAAGGAAGAAGCGCACATTACAGCGATATAAGAGGAGAGCGCAATTACCAGAATAAGGAGGAGAGCGTCCCTTACACAGATATAGGGGAGAGCGGCACCTTGACACAGCGTTATATAGGAGGAGAGCGGCACATTACAACAAACAGATATCGGGAGGAGAGCGGCACATACACGATA
Organism: Engystomops pustulosus; assembly: GCA_019512145.1. Lineage (NCBI taxonomy): Eukaryota > Metazoa > Chordata > Amphibia > Anura > Leptodactylidae > Engystomops > Engystomops pustulosus. The sequence continues at coordinate 79,152,438 of CM033644.1, forward strand.
TAAGAGGGAGCGGCACATTACCTACACAGATATAAGGAGGAGAGCGGCACATTAACGATATAGGATGAACGGCACATTACACAGATATAAGGAGGCGACGGCACATTACACAGATATTGGGGCTGTGTTTTAACTGCTTTTTATATTGTACTTCCAATGGCACTTTTTTTTTGTTTGATATGGGTACATGGACCAAATTTATGCATGTTTTATTTGATTTTAAAATTTTTTTAATTGGTATTGTTACAAAATAAAATATTCTGGCTATTTGTCAAATTCTGAGACAATAACTTTTTCACACTTCAGTGAATGGTCATATTTTGAGCTGCGAATTATCTATCTTTTTTACCCTCATTAATGCAGTCCCCGGGTTACGTACAGTGTAGGTTCTTTAGGTTTGTGTCTTAGGTTTGAATTTGTAAGTACGTCGGAACTGTATATTTTTATAATTGTAACCCCAGGCAAAAATGTTTTGGTCCTCTGTAACAATTGGATTTAAAAATTTTTGTTTGTTGTAAGAACCCAGGAGTTAACACATAAATATTAATGCCCGTACGCCTGTGTAACTGTTGTTAGAGCTGATCATTGTATTCTAGTCGAAAGTAACAGTAATTACCCAACATCCATGGTCAGTTTGTTCTTAAGTAAGGGGACCCCCTGTACTTCAATTGTGCCCCACGGTGGTCTGGATCTACACGAGTCACCGTTAAGCGCCCGTTTTGATCGCTTATACCTTAGTCATACGTACGTTCATATTCATCAATCACCGTGCAAAGTTCCTTTTGCAGCAACGCGAAGAAGATTGATATTTGATAATTCCACCCCCTTTTTAGTTTGACCCCCGACCTTCCTGAACCACACATTTCCTCCTTGGCACAACCTTTCTCAATCCATAATATGCAATTGACACCTACCAAAACAGAAGGAATCATCAACCATCACCGGTAGTGAGGGTGGTTGACATTTTGTCAAAAAGTGACTGGTCCTCACCATTGTAGAAGAATTGAGCTGGTCATACTTTGGCCCCCGCCGGGCATTCGATCTGGGTCACATGGTCACATGTTTGTGGTGCTGTGTGGAACACACAGGAATACCATAGACATGAAAGAGCTGGAAAATAAAGAAGAGAATCCGGAGACGTTTATGGAAGGGCTTGGAGGTGACAATGATGACATATTGGTTGTCGGAGAATCAGGTTTCTAATAGCATGACCACCACATCCGGCACCGGGTCTCCAATGTTTACTTACCTCAAGGGAACTGTCACTATGTTAACCATTAAACCCCTTGTGTCCCTTTGGGACAGGATAAAATGTTCTTTCTAAAATTCTCTCTTTTATTGAAATGTTCCTTCCCCCAAAGACAGGAAAAATAGGACTCAGAGGACATGAGTGAAGTTTGGTAATTGTCAAGGGGAGTAAGCTCTTTCGGTTCTATAGCACCTAGAAATATGTTATTTTGTCAGTTTAAGGATTAAGAATCTCATCTTTCAGATTAATCTGAATTCCATTCAATCCAGCTTGTGGTTTTGTGAGCACATAACTTGGACATCAGCAGGCACAAGAATTTACAAACACCAGTAACACCTGCTGGTAAAGGGTTAAAAGTCCTCCCCGTATCATTTTAAAATGAGGCCCTGTACCTTAATTATGGGCGTTTTTTTTCTGATATGCAAATGAGTATAGAAGAGTCAAACTCTGAATGGAAGAGTCATGTTGTCTCCAGGTGGACAGTGAACCACGCCTCCTTCTTCTGACTGACAGCTCAATGTCTCATCAGGTCTCAGCCTGAGCAGACAAGATGTCCTCTCCCTGTTCCACTCCTGTCATTACCAGAATGCTAACCATCAGATTTGGGGGGCTATAGAATAGAGGTAGAGGCTCTAACTGAACCCCCCTGCAACCAAAACATTGACCTTTATATCTCATTTAAAAAAGTAGAAATGTCCATATTTGCCTGACTTTTGGAGGAGTTCCCTATAGGTAAATGGTGAGGATTTTTACATGAATAAGGAATTCTCGAAATGACATTTTATAACCCTTGACCTGACGATGCTGCTATTTAATGGGTAAGACCCGGGGACAGGATGTCTGTAATTATTTGTTTTAATAAATGTAATTTTTGATGAGCAAGTTCCACATTTTTTGATAATAACGCTTTAACCCCTATATTTAATGGGGTATATATCAGTATACATCAACACTCTCAATCAGAAGGAATCCTAATCCAATGATTTGTGTCTTAAGGACCAAAATGCGCCCAGTTCCTCCACTGTCCACTATACATCTTGCAATTCTGATTTGTCCTATTTTTTTGCCACTGTAATCCTCCAGTACTTATGACCGGTCCTAAGGTTGTTGTCATCAATATAAGGCCTAAAACACCCATTACGAAATTAATTGTTTTTTTTGGGAAATATTCAGTGACTTATTACTCAATTGAAATAGTCATATGAATCAGGACTAGATTAATGTTTTAGGAACAAGCTATAACAAACACCTTATTTGGCAAACCTTTGTGCACCACAGATATGTAAGAACTATTGACCACCCACTATATGGAGAAGGCCGCCCGACAAGTGGCGGCATTGACATGCCGTGAAGGAGGGATGGTAACGCCAGGGGGCGGGCTCTATGGCAGTGTTCCTAGGGGCATAGTTAAATTTAGGAGATGGGTAGAGTGAAGCGCCATTTTGGTAATAAAAAAAGTTTTAGTCCCGCCAGTCGCCCTTATTGGGTGATTGTGGGTTTTTTAACCTTTCCCCTGCCTTGATTCCCAGTCCGGCCGGGCGACAGCTCTATAGGGCTAGCCGTCGGCACAGACCATGACGTCAGCGGCTTGCCCGACGTCCTGGTGCTGTGCTACGCCGGCGCGTACGTTTTTCACCGCGGCCGGACTTGGGAATCAAGCAGGGGATCAACGTCATAGATTCAGAGAGGTGAGTTCATGTTTTTTTATTTTCCAACCATCCCACCAGTCCCAGACGGCCCCGGACCAGCCCAAACTAATCGGGCCCACCGGAATTTCCTCCTCGGTGGGTCTTATGGCCAGTCCGCCCCTGATGGCTACTGTCCTGAAGCAGTTTTGGACTCCTACTGGTGGAGTCCCCGGGGGGTGGTTCGAGGTATTGGATTAGCCTCTGCCTCGAATCTGTGGTTTTGACTTTGTTGGTAAGATGAAATTAGGGGAAGATTGGCAGCCTAAATTTTGGAGCTCCAAGACCTTCTTATTAGCCTTCCATGTGGTGGGGGCTGTGGGAAAAGATTTATAGGAAACCTACCCCCACGGATCTACCTATAACGGTGCATCTAATGTATGTAGGATAAGCCCAAGGTCCCACATTTCATAATCCTTTATTTAGGTGATATATGTGACGTGTACAAATGATATGAAGTAAGTGGAACCCGTCTTACCTGAGGAAACCAGAGCACGATCATACAACTCATGAACACAGGTTCTTCATGGTGAGCGATGGGATTGTAGAAAAATACGCACTGCAAGTATTGTAACAGATGATTGATACAATCACATCTCACATACATACCAATCCAAATCTCACATAACACACTATCGCACAGTATACCCTAGCAGCAAGATTGTCATCATCCCCCACCAAGGGCGTAGCTTGGGGTCCAGTAGAAGGGGTTGGGGGGGTAGATCCCTCCCTATTGTATACCAATATTATTACTATACATAATGGTAGTTCGGCTTTCCCGTAGAACGCTAATATGTATCACACGGTTGAAAACGATATATGTCCTCAGTTCAAACTCAACAAGGGATGTAATAAAACATCTCTAAATTATGACATAACCCCCGCAATGTTTACTTGAGACTAAAAAAAAGCATCTATGCGCTTCTTGCAGCTCTCTGCTCACCCGCTGTGGGCAGCCCTTGAGCTCGGCTATTTCACAGATTGACAGTTCTCACAGTAAAGATGCCAGGACATCAGCAGACATCTCTTTACTCTACACATTGCCATCCTCTTTCATCTGACCTGGGCCACTCCTTACTTCTAAACCAGCGGCCATCTTGGATTTGTTCTTTTAAAACTATATTATGATCCATGCCACAACTGTCGAGAGTCTTTACATTTTCATATTAGAAAGTGCTGCTCTATGTTGCCTTAAGGAAAAAAGCTTTGATTTATTTCCATTGACCTAGGATTTTTGTAACTAGTTCTGTGACCATATACATTCAGTCCCAGGATCGTCTGTAGGTTTGAATGTCTACAAGGTTAGGAGTCCAGGAGGTTACAACAACGGTTTTGGTAGCAAGTATCATATACTCTTTACAGCAGTTTTAATGCTCTGAAAAACATCTCACGTGTCCACTTCACTGAGGTTTGTCCCACTTGTGAGAGACGCTCCCATGTTCCAAGTGGCGCAGAGGTGCAGGTGTGGCCGAGTGGTGCAGAGTGGTGGCAGGGTAGGCAGGGCAGGCAGTGTCAGGGCAATGCAGGGCAGTGCAGAGGGGTGCAGAGTGGTGCAGGGTAGTGCAGGGCGGTGCAGGGTAGTGCAGAGTGGGGCAGAGCGGTGCAGGGCATATAAAGACATATATGGAGGCACTGACATACAGAAGTAGCACCTTGTGACTTTTGTACTCAGCAGATTGGGGTCGAGGTTGGGGACCCTACGGTCTGTGTTAATTAATACTGTGCTGTTCGCTCTACCCATATACAGGAGCAGTAGTACAGTCATGTGCCCACTTATTATATGGTATGAAGTTATACTATACTGTTTCCATATATCCACATTCGAAGTAGAATTATTTCCTGTATACTGGATAAGTTACCATAATTATAAATATATATTGATGCATTTATAGTTAATACTACTTTGTCTGTAATAGGTGGACTATGTCGCTGACGGTCTCTCTGTCTGTCTCTGACTGTCACTGTCTCTTTGTACGTGACTACTTCTGACTGTCTGCTACTCTCTTTCGTAACATAATTGACTGTCTCCGAATGCTCTCCATTGGGTCTCTGGGTTATCTCTGTCTCTCTTTAATTGATGTTCTTACTTTCTCTTGGTCCGTGATTGTCTCTGACTGTCTCTCCTTTCTCTGATGTCTCTCTTTTATCTGCAGTCTCTCCTTTAGCTGACTGTCTATGACGTCCTCTTTATCTGACTGTCTCTCTTTATCTGACTGTCTCTGACCGTCTCTCTTTATCTGACTGTCTCTCTTTATCTGACTGTCTCTGACCGCTCTCTTATCTACCGGTCTCTCTTTATCTGTACTGTTCTCCTCTTTATCTGACTGTCTCAGACTGTCGCTCTTTATCTAATGTCTACTCTTTTATCTGACTTCTCTCTTTAATCTGACTGGTCTAGACTGTCTCTCTTTATCTACTGTCTCTGACCTCTCTCTTTATCTCACCTTCTCTCTTGTAATCCTGACCTCTCTCTTATCTGACTATCCCATCTTTTTATCTACTGGTCCTCTGACCGTCTCTCTTTATCTGACCGTCTCTCTTTATCTGACTGTCTCTCTGTCTCTCTGTAGGTGACTATCTCTGACTGCCTGTCTGTCTCTGGACTGTTTGTCTGTCTCTGGACTGTTTGTCTGTCTCTGGACTGTCTGTCTGTCTCTCTGCAAGTGACTATCTTTCTATCTGTCTCTGAATCTCTCTCTGTCTATCTCTGTCTGTCGCTCCTCTCTGTCTGTTTATGGACTGTTTGTTTCTGTCCTTCTTTCTGTATGCGACTGTCTATGACAAACTCTTTCTGTGTCTCTGACTGTCCATCTGTACGTGACAGTCTCTGTCTTTCTGTCTTTCTTTGTCTCTCTTTGTACATGACTGTGTCTCTCTCTCTCTCTCTCTCTTACTTTCTTCTCTCTGTAGCGACTGTCTCTCTGTACTGTGTCTCCCTATCTTTCTCCTATAATTCTCTCTTTCGCCCCCCCCTGCCCTTATCCACCTCCTCACATTATGCTGTCGCATTGCCTTAGTTAACCAATCAAAGCCAGAGCTCAATAACACAGGCGTTATGTAAATATCTATCCTGTAATCTCAGCATAAAGAGAAAGAACTTTGTGTCTTTCTATTTACGTTCCATATTGATTTATATATTGGCCCAGTTGTATCAATACCAGTGCAGTGATGACATGTTTATGTCCTGTGTACTATGTGCAGGGTCTGGTGTACTATGTGCAGTGTCCTGTGTACTATGTGCAAGGGCTGTGTACTATGTGCAAGGGCTGTGTACTATGTGCAAGGGCTGTGTACTATGTGCAGGGCTGTGTACTATGTGCAAGGGCTGTGTACTATGTGCAGTGTCCTTGTCTATGTGCAGTGTGTACTATGTGCAAGGTCCTGTGTACTATGTGTCCTTATACTAATGTGGGGGGGGGGGGCCCAGTGCAGTGTGTCCTACGTGCAGGTCCTGTGTACTAGGTGCGAGTCTGTGTACGATGTGTCCTGTATACTATGTGCAGGGGGTCTGTGTACTATGTGCCGTGTCCGGGTTACTATGTGCGTGTCCTGTGTGCTTAGGTTCCATGTCCTGTGTGCTAGGAGCCGTGTTCCCCCCCCTGTGTACTATGTGTCCTGTATACTACTTGCATTTTCAGTGTGGTAGCTAACGTGCAGGTGTCTGTGTACTAGTGCAAGTGCACTATTTGCATTGTCCTGTGCAATAGTGGCAGTGTCCTGTGTACTATGTGCAGTGTACTATGTGCAGGGAGTACTATGTGCAGTATCCCTGTGTACTATGTGCAGTGTCCGTGTGTAACTATGTGCAGTGTGTACTATGTGTCAGGGGTCCTGTGTACTATGTGTCCTGTAATACTCTGTGTTGCATTCATTGTACTACGTGGCAGGTCCTGTGTACTATTGCAGGATTCTGTGTATTATGTGTCCTGTAAGACTATGTCAGGGTCTTGTAGCTATGTGCCGTGGTCCCTGTGTACTATGTGCCGTGTCCTTGTCTATGTGCCATGTCCTTGTGCTATGTGCCGTGTCCTTGTGTACTATGTGTCTCTTATACTATACGTGCATGCAGTTGTGTACTACGGCAGGGGTCTGTGTACTATGTGCAGTGTACTATTTTGCAGTGTCTGTGCCCTATTCAGTGTCCTGTGTACTATGTGCATTGTACTATGTGGCATGAGTACTATTGGCAGTACCTTTGTACTTGTGCATGTCCTGGTGCACTATGTGCAGTGTCCTGTGTACTATGTGCAGTGTGTGCTATGTGCAGTTCCTGTGTCCTATTGTGCAGGGGTCTGTGTCATGTGAGGGGTCTGTTACTAGGTGCCGTGTCCTGGTGTACTATGTGTAATTGTCCTGTGTACTATAATGAAAGTGTGTACTATGTTCCAGTGTGGTAATATGTGCAATGTCCTGTTCATATGTGCAGGGGTTCTGTGCTAACTATGTGGCAAGGGTCTGTGTCTATGTGCAGTTTCCTGTTTACTATGTCAGTGTCCCTGTTACAGGCTGCAGTGGGGTCTGTGTCTATGTGCAGGTGTAACTAGTTGCAGTGTCCTTTGTACTATGTGCGTGTCCTGTGGTACTATGTGTAGTGTCCTGTGTACTATTTTAGTCTGTGTGTACTATGTGTGTGGTGTTTCTGTGTAACTAATGTGCAGTGTACTATGTGGCGTGATCTGTGTACTATGTGCGTGGTCCTGTGTACTCTGTGCAGGGGGTCCTGTGACTATGTGCAGGGGTCTGTGTACTATGTGTCTGGTCTGTTTACTATGTGTCATGTCTTTGTAGCTATGTGCAGGTCCCTTTGTACTAATGTGCATTGTCCTGTGTCTCTCTAATGTAGTGGTCCTGTGTACTATGTCAGTGTACTATGGGTCTGTGTACTAATGTGCAAGTGTCCTGTGTACTATGGTGCATGTGTCCTGTTTACTATGTGCAGGGGTCTGTTTACTATGTGCAGTGTACTAGTGCAGTGTCCTTTGTACTATGTCATGTCCTGTGTGCTATGTGGCAAGTGTCCTGTGTACTATTGTATTGTCTTGTTACTATGCTGCAGGGTCTGTGTACTTATGTGAGTTACTATGTGCAGTGTCACTGTGTACTTGTGCAGGGTTCTGTGTAAACTATGTGCGTGGTACTATGTACTATGGCAGGGTCTGTGTCCTATGTGCGTGTGTACTATGTTGGTCAGGGGCTTCTACTATTTGCTTGTCCCTGGGTACTAGTGGCAGGGGGTCTGTGTACTATGTGCAGGGGTCTTTGATACTATGTGCAGGTGTCCTGTGTACTATGTGTAGTCTCTGTGTATAATTAGCAGGGGTCTGTTACTATGTGTAGTGTCCTTGTCCTTGGGCAGGGTCCTGTTTCTTGTGCAGGGGTCTGTATACTAGTGCAGTGTACTATGTGCAGTGTCTTGTTGTACTATGTGCCAGTGTCCTGTGTACTATGGATGTGCAGTTCCTGTGTGACTAATGTTTAACAGGGTTCTGTGTACTATGTGCATGGTACTATGGCGTGTCCTGGTACTAGGTGCAGGGTTTTTTCCCCCCCCCCCCCCCCCCCCCCCCCCCCCCCCCCCTGTGTACTATGTGCCAGGGTTCCGTAATACTATGTCATGTACTTGTGCAGAGTCTTGTGTTACTATGTGGCAGGGGTCTGTGTAACTATGTGCATGTCCTTGTACTATCTGCAGGTCTGTGTACTATGTGCAGTGTACTATGTGCTGGTGTGTACTATGTTTCTGTGTGGACTATGTGCAGTGTGTCCTGTGGTACTATTGCAAGTGTGGTGCTTTGTGCAGGGTCTGTGTACTTGTCAGGGGTCTGTGTACTATGTGCAGTGTACTTTGTGTCAGGGGTCTGTGGTACTATTTGCAGGGTCTGTGTACTATGTGCATTTCCCGTGTACTATTGCAGGGCTGTGTCTATGTGGCCAGTGACTATGGTGCAGTGTCCTGTGCACTATGTGGCAGGTAGTATGTGCAGAACTGTGTACTATGGTGCAGTGTCCTGTGTACTATGTGCATTGTAATGTGTACTATGTGCAGGGGTCTGTTGTACTATGTGGAAGTGTCCTGTGTAACTATGTGCAAATGTCCTTGTACTATGTGCCGTGTCCTGTTAATATGTGCAGTTTTATGGGTACTATGTGCAGGGTGTGTACTATGTGTAGGTGTCGCTGTATACTTTGGTGCAGTTTTCTGGTGAACTATGTGCAGGGGTCTGTGTACTATGTGTAGTGTCCGCTGTGTACTATGGTATGTCCTGTGTACTATGGTAGTGCCTGTGTACTATGGGCAGTGTACTAGGTGCATTGTCTGTGTACTATGTGCAGTGTCTTGTACTAGTGCCGTGGTCCCTCTGTACTATGTGCAGGGGTCTGGGCTATTGCCATGTCCTGTGTACTATGTGCCTTGTCCTGTGTACTATGTGCCGTGTCCTGTGTACTATGTGCACTGTGTACTATGTGCACTGTGTACTATGTAGTGTCCTGTGTACTATTTGCAGTGTCCTGTGTACTATTTGCAGTGTCTTGTGTACTATTTGCAGTGTCTTGTGTACTATGTGCAGTGTCCTGTGTACTATGTGGCATGGTGTACTGTGTACGATGTGCAGTGTGTACTATGGCAGTGGTGTACTATTGTGCCTTTTCCTGTGTACTAGTGCGTGGTCCTGTGTACTATGTGCAGGGGTGCTTTTGTACTATGTGCAGTTTTCCCTGTGTGCTATGTGCAGTGTCTTTGTATCTATTTGTAAGTGGTCTGTGTACTATTGCAGGGGTCGTTACTATGTGCAGTGTACTATGTGCAGTGTCCTGTTTACTATGTGCAGGGTTCTGTGTACTCTTGCAGTACTAATGTACTAATATGTGTTGGCAAGGTTCTGTGTACTATGTGCTGTGTACTATGTGCAGGGGTCTGTGTACTATGTGCAGTGTCCTGTGTACTATGTGCAGGGGTCTGTGTACTATGTGCAGGGGTCTTTGTACTATGTGCAGTGTCCTGTGTACTATGAGCAGGGGTCTGTGTACTATGTGTAGTGTCCTGTGTACTATGTGCAGGGGTCTGTATACTATGTGCAGTGTACTATGTGCAGTGTCTTGTGTACTATGTGCAGTGTCCTGTGTACTATGTGCAGTGTCCTGTGTACTATGTGCAGGGGTCTGTGTACTATGTGCAGGGGTCCGTATACTATGTGCATGACTTTTGCAGGAGTCCTGTGTACTAATGTGCCTGGTCGTGTACGATGTGCAGGGGGTTGTATACTATGTGCAGTGACTTTGGTGCCGGAGTCTGTGGTAACTATGTGCATGTTGTCTTGTACTATGTGCTGTGTGTACTATGTGCTGTGTGTACTATGTGCAGTGTGTCCTGTGTACTATGTGCAGTGTGTGCTTTGTGCAGGGGTCTGTGTACTATGTGCAGGGGTCTGTGTACTATGTGCAGTGTACTTTGTGCAGGGGTCTGTGTACTATGTGCAGTGTCCTGTGTACTATGTGCAGTGTCCTGTGTACTATGTGCAGGGTCTGTGTACTATGTGCAGTGTACTATGTGCAGTGTCCTGTGCACTATGTGGCAGTGGTATATGTGCAGATCCTGTGGACTAATGTGAGTAGTCCTGTGTACTATTGCAGTAACACAGGACACTACCTAGACACAACCCTAAATAGTACACATCGCTGTACGACTATCACTTGTCACAGGATTGATACCACTGCCAATAGTGCACAGGACAACTGCACATGTTACACTGCACATAGTACACAGACCCTGCACATACGTACAAGGACCTGCACATAGTAACCCAGGACACTGCACATAGTACACAGTACTCCCTGCACAAAGTCCAACACTGCACATAGTACCAGACCCCTGCACATAGTTAACGAGCCCCTGCACAAAGCATCACACGCACAAGACAAACGAGACCACACTGCACTAGTACAACGCACACTAGTACACACACAGCACATAGTACACACAGCAACTAGTACACAGACCACATGCACATAGTTACCAACAGACTCCGCACAAAGTCACATGCACATAGTATACAGGACCCCTGCACATGTACACGACAGCGCACATAGTACACAAGACTCCTGCAAAACGTAAACTGCACATAGTAATACAGACCCCTGCCATAGTACACCAGACCCCTGCACATAGTACACGGACCAACTGCACATAGTAACACCAGGACACTGCAACTAGTACACAAGACACTGCACATAGTACAATCGCCACATAGTATACAGACCCCCTGCACATCTTACACAGGACCTACACATAGTACCCACCCACTGCTCATAGTACACAGGACACTGCACATATACAGAAGAACCCCTGCACATAGTACACAGGACCACCTGCAACATAGTACAACACAGGACACTGCCATAGTACACAGACCCCTCACATAGTGACACACACATAGTACACAAGACCTTGCACACTATAGTACATTAGTACCTGCAAGAGTACACAGAACCCCTGCACATGTAAACAGGACACTGCACATAGTTACACTGCACATAGTACACAAACCCCCTGTACACAGAGCCACTTACAGAACTAATAGACAAAGACACTCACATAGCACACAGGGAAACTGCACATAGTACAAAAGCACCCCTGCACACTAGTCACAGACCAACCCCACTAGTACACAGGAAAGCGACATAGTAACACCACTGCCATCAGTCGACACGCACACGTAGCACATACACCAGACCCTGTATACACAGGACACTGCACATGGACACAAGACACTGCAAATAGTACACAAGAACTGCAAATAGTACACAGGACACTGCAAATAGTACACATGACACTACAGAGTACACACGTGACATAGTACACAGTGCACATAGTACAAACAGGACACGGCATAGAAAGGACAGGCACATGTACAAGGACATGGCAATAGCCACAGACCCCTTCACATAGTACAGAGGACCACGCACATAGTACAGCACTGGACAATCACAGACACATGCACTATGCTAAACACTGCACATAGTACACAGGCACTAACCCATCAGTAACACAGGACATACCCAAGTAACACGGACATCTACCCATATACACAGACCCCCTGCACATAGTCCCCCCAGAAAACTGCACAAAGTATACAGCGACACCTACACATAGTACACACCCTGCACATAGAGTACCCATAAAACTGCACATATTAACAGACACGCACATATACACAGGACATTCTGCACATAGTTACCAGGACACTTCCACATAGTACACAGACCCCTGACATGTCACATGTAACATACACTGCACAGACCTGGCACCAAAAGTACACAAGTTCTGCACATACTACCTGCACATAGTGCACAGAGGGAAACGCACATGACTGCACCACAGACACTACGTACACGGGCCACATAGACACACCGCAATAGTACACGGGAACTGCACATAGTAACACAGACCCCTCAAATAGGTACACCGACATGTACCCTGACAAAGTACCCTGCCATAGTACACAGACCCCTGCAGCACAGACCTGCACAAGCACACACTGCACATAGTACCACAGACACACTGCACATAGTCAACAGCAATCACATAGTACACACAGCACATAGTACACTGCACATAGTACACAGACCCCTGCACATAGTACACAGGACACTGCACATAGTACACAGACCCCTGCACATAGTACACAGACTCCTGCACAAAGTACACTGCACATAGTATACAGACCCCTGCACATAGTACACAGACCCCTGCACATAGTACACAGGACACTGCACATAGTACACTGCACATAGTACACAGAACCCTGAACATAGTACAAACACAGGACAAAACTGCACATAGTCCACATGACAAGCTGCACTTAGTACACAAGACACTGAGCACATAGTAACACGCAACATAGTATACAGACCCCTGCACATAGTACAGACCCCGCACATAGTACATCGGACACTACACATAGTACACAGACCCTGCTATTAGTCACAGAAGACTACACATAGTACACAGGACACTGCACATAGTTACAAAGAAACCCCCTTCAACATAGTACACAGACCCCTGCACATAGTACACAGGACACTGCACATAGTAACAGCCCCTGCACATGTACACACGCACATATACACAGACCCCTGCACATAGTACATAGTAAACACTCCAACTGCACATAGTACACAGAACCCTCTGCCATAGTACACAGGACACTGCACATAGTACACTCACATATACACAACCCTGCACATAGTCACAAGAAATACACATAGTACACATGACACTGCCTAGCAACACAGGACACTGCACATAGTACAAAGGACACTGCACTAGTACAACACTGCACATAGTAAACGCCCCCTGCCATAGTACACAGGACACTGCACATAGTACACAGGACACTGCACATTAGTACACAGACCCCATAGTACACTGCACATAGTACACAGGACACTACATTAGTACCGACACTGCACATAGTACACAGGACACTGCACATAGTACACAGACCCCACATAGTACACAGACCACATAGTAAACAGACCCTGCACATAGTACACAGACCCCTGCACATAGTACACAGGACACTGCACATAGTACACAGATCCCTGCACATAGTACACTGCACATAGTACACAGAACACCCTACACATAGTACACACCAGACTAAACATAGTACACAGGACACTACACATAGTACACAGGACACTGCACATAGTACAAAGGACACTGCACCTAGTACACTGGCCCACATAGACACCAGACCCCTGCACGTAACACGGACACTGCACATAGTACACAGGAAACTGCACATAGTACACAGACCCTTGCACATAGTACACAGACCCCTGCACATATTACACAGGACATTGCACATATTACACACTGCACATAGTACACACTTCATATAGTACACAGGACACTACACATAGTACACAGGACACGGCACCTAGTAACCAGACCCCTGCACATAGTACACAGACCCCTGCACATAGTACACAGACACTGCACATAGCACACACGCACATAGTACACAGGACACTGCACATAGTCACCAGGACACTGCACATAGTACAGGATACTGCCACATGAGTACTCACCGCACATAGTACACCCTGCACAAGTACACAGGACACTGCACTAGTGCACAGACACTGCAATAGTAACACTACACTCTAGTACACAGACCCCTGCACGTATTACACACTGCAACTGCAACGTAGTATATACGGACACATAGTAACACACAGGACACGGCACATAGCACACAGGACCATGGCACATAGAACACAGGACACGGCACATAGTACACAGGACACGGCACATAGTACACAGACCCCTGCCATATTAAACAGGACACTATACACAGACTCCTGGCACATAGTACCCAGGACCCTGCACGTAGTACAACTGCACTGAGCACAGTAGTATACAGGACACATAGTACAACAGACGACCCCTGCACATAGTACACACTGCACATAGTACACAGACACTGCACAAGTACACAGGATACTGCACATAGTAACTCCCTGCACATAGTACAACTGCACATAGTTACACAGGACACTGCACATATGCACAGGACAACTGCACATAGTGCACTAGCACCTAGTACACAGACCCCTGCACGTAGTACACACTGACACTGCAACGTAGTATACAGGACACATAGTACACAGGACCGCTCTAGCACACAGGACATGGACACATAGCACACAGGACACGGCACAAGTACACAGACACGGCACATAGTACCGACCCCTGCACATAGTATAACAGGACACTGTAACAAACAGACTCCTCACATAGTTACACAGGACCTGCACTTAGTACACACTGCACACATGCCACATAGATACAGGACCCTAGTAACCAGGACCTCCCTGCACACATAGTACAACCACTGCACATATACACAGGAACAATGCACATAGTACACACTGCACATAGTACACAAAACCCCTGCACATAGTACACAGCCCTGCACATTAGTACACCAGCCCTGCACACTAGTACACAGACCCCTGCACTAGTACACCAGGACACTGCACATAGTACACCAGCCCCCTGCACTAGTACACAGATGCATAAACATGTCAATCACTGCACTGGTATTGATAAATCTGGGCCAATATATAATCAATATGGAACGTAACCTAGTAAAGACACAAAGTTCTTTCTCTTTTATGATGAGATACATGGATAGATATTTACATAACCCTTGTGTTATTGAGCTCTGCGCTTTGAATTGGTTACTACAGGCAATGAGACAGCATATGTTGAGGTAAGGTGGATAAGGCAGGGGCGACCGAGAGATTATAGAGAAAGATAGGGAGACACAGTACAGAGAGAACAGTCGCCTACAGAGGAAGAAAGTAGCAGAGAGAGAGACGAGAAACAGTCACTGTACAAAGAGAGACAAAGAAAGACAGAAAAGGACAGAGGACTGTCACGACAGATGGACAGTCAGAGACCATACGAAAGCGTTTGTCATTAGACAGGTCTGAAATACAGTAAAGAAGGCAGACAGAAACCAACAGTTCCATAAAACAGACGAGAGGAGCAAGACAGAGATAGACAGAGAGAGATTCAGAGACAGTAGAAAGATAGTCACTTGCAGAGAGACAGACCAGACGTCCGAGAGCAACAGACCAGAGACAGACGAAACAGTACACATAGGACAGACAGTGCAGTGCCAGAGTAAGTCACCTAGCAGAGAGACAAGAGAGACAGTACAGATAAGAGAGACGGTAGTAAAGAGAGACGGTCAGAGACAGTTTAAGATAAAAGAGAGGGATAGTCAGATAAAGAGAAGGTCAGGATTACAAGAGAGAGGTGAGATAAAGAGAGAGGTCAGAGACAGTAGATAAAGAGAGTACAGTCTAGACCAGTCATTAAAGAGAGAAAGTCATTAGAGACATCCAAAAGAGCGTTAGACATCGTAAAGAAGAACATCAGAAAGAGAGCGTAATAAAGAGGTCTAGAGACATTCAGATAAAGAGAGACAGTACGATAAAGAGAGACGGTAAAAGCGGAGAGACATCAGATAAAGAGAGACGTAGGATAACGAGAGACGGTCAGAGACAAGTCAGATAAAGAGAGACGTCGATAAAGACCATAGAGTAAAAGAGAGACGCAGTAAAGAACACGATAAGATAGACAGTCAGAGACAATCACGGACCAAGAGAAAGTAAGACATCACATTAAAGAGAGACAGAGATAACCCAGAGACAATGGAGAGCATTGGAGACAGTCAATTAGTACAGAAAGAGAGTAGCAGGACAGTCCAGAAAAGTCACGTACAAAGAGACAGAGACAGTCCAGAGACAGACAGAGAGACCGTCCAGACATAGTCCACTCTATTACAGACAAAGTAATTAACTATAATGTCAATCAATATAATTGTATAATTATGTGTATACTTATCCACGTATACAGGTAATATTCTACTTTCGTAATGTGATATATGGACACAGTTAGTATAACTTCATACCATATAATAAGTGGGCACATGATGTACTACTGTCCTGTATGGGTAGAGGAACAGCACAGTATTAATTAACCAGCACGTAGGGTCCCCAACCTGCGCCCCAATCTGCTGAGTACAAAAGTCACAAGGTGCCTACTTCTGTATGTCAGTGCCTCCATATATTCTTATCTGCCCTGCAACCGCTCTGCCCCATCTGCCTACCCTGCACCGCCCATGCCTCACTCCATGCACCACTCATTGCCACCCCTCTGCACGCCCTGCATTGCCCTGACACTTCGCCCTGCCCTGCCTACCCTGCCACCACTCTGCACCAACTCGGCAACACCCTGCACTCTCTGCCCACTTGACATTGGGAGCGTTCTCTCAACAAGGTGGGGACAAACCCTCATGTGAAGTGGACACGTTGAGAGTTTTTTCAGAGCATTAAAACGCTGTACAAGAGTTATGATACTTGCTACAAAACCGTTGTTGTAAGCCTCTGACTCCTAACCCTGTAGACTTCCAAACCACAGAACGATCCTGGTACTGAATGTATATGGTCACAGAACTAGTTAAAAATCCTCGGTCAATGGAAATAAATCAATAGCTTTTTTCCTTAAGAGGCACATAGAGCACACTTTCTAATATGAAACTGTAAAGACTCTCGTACATTTGTGGGCATGGATCATAATATAGTTTTATAAACGACAAATCCAGATGGCCGCTGGTTAGACAGTAAGAGTGGCCCAGGTCAGATGAAAGAGATGGCAATGTGTAGAGTAAAGAGAATGTACTGCTGATGTCCTGCATTCTTACTGTGGAGAACTGTCAATCTGTGAAATAGCGAGCTCAAGGGCTCCCACAGCAGGGTGAGCAAGATTGCAAGAAGCACATAGATGCTTTTTTTTAGTCTAAGTAAACATTGACGGGTTATTCATAATTTAAGAGATGTTTTTTTACATCCCTTGTTGGTTTGAACTTGAGGACATATATCTGTTTTCAACCGTGTGTACACTATTAGCGTACGAAAGCCAGAATCTACCATTATGTATAGTAATAATATTGGTATACACTAATTGGGAGGGAATCTACCCCCCCAACCCCTTCTACTGAGACCCCACAGCTACGCCCTTGGTGGGGGATGATGACAATCTGCTGCCAGTGGTATACTGTGCGTATAGTGTGTTATGTTGAGATTTATTGGTATTGTATTTGAGATGTGATTGTTCCAATCATCTGTTACAATACTTGCAGTGCGTATTTTCTACCAATCCCATCGCTCACCATGAAAGAACCTGTGTTTCATGAGTTGTATGATCGCTGCTCTGGTTCCTCAGGTAAGACGGGTTCTCACTTACTTTCCTATCATGTACACTTCACATATAGCACCTAAATATAAGGATTATGAATGTGGGACCTTGGGGCTATCCTTACATACATTAGATGCACTTATAGGTAGATCGTGGGGGTAGGTTTCGCTATATCTTTCGCCACAGCCCCCCACCACAATGGAAGGCTAATCAAAGAAGGTCCTTGGAGCTCCAAATTTAGGCTGCAATCTTCCCCTAATTTCATTCTTACAACGCACAAGTCACAACACAGCATTTCGAAGGCAGAGATGCTAATCCAATACCTTCGAACCACCCCCCCGGGACTCACACCCAGTAGGAGTCGCAAAACTGCCTTCAGGACAGTAGCCATCAGGGGCGGACTGGCCATAATACCCACCGAGGAATTCCGGTGGGCCGATTTAGTTTGGGCTGGTCCGGGGCCGTGCTGGGACTGGTGGGGCTGGTTGGAAAAATAAAAAACATGAACTCACACCTCTCTGAATCTATGTAGCGTTATCCCCTGCTTGATTCCCAGTCCTGCCGCGGTGAAAACGTACCGCGCCGGCGTCGCACAAGAAAAACCAGGACGTCGGCAGCTCGCTGACGTCATGGTCTGTGCGACGCTAGCCCTCATAGAGCTGTCGCCCGGCCGGACTGGGTCAAGTCAGGGAAAGGTAAAAAACCCACACATCAACCCACCATAAGGGCGACTGGCGGGACTAACTTTTTTTCTTACAAAATGGCGCTTTCCTCTCCCATCTCCTAAATTAACTATGCCCCCTAGGACACCTGCCATAGTAAGCCCGCCCCCGGGGTAGTGCGTTAAATTTTTCCACTCCGCGTAGCCTCCGTGCGGCAAATCTTCCTCACATGCCCGCCACTCTGTCGGGTCGCCTTCTCCATATACTCGTGGGTGGTCAATATATCTTACATATCTGTGGTGCACAAAGGTTTCCAAATAGGTGTTTATAGTGTTCCTAAAACATTTACTCCTAGTCCTGAATTACATATGACTCTTTCAATTGAGTAATAAGTCACTGAATATTTCCCAAAAAAAACAATTAATTTCGTTAATGGGTGTTTTAGGCCCTTTATATTGATGACACAACAAACATAGGCCGGTCACTAAGTACTGGAGGATTCCAGTGGCAAAAAAAATAGGACAAATCAGAATTGCAAGATGTATAGTGACAGTGGAGGAATGGCAGTTTTTGGTCCTTAAGCACAAATCATTTGGATTAGGATTCCTTCTGATCTGAATTGTTGATGTATACTGATATATACCCCATTAAATAATAGGGGTTAAAGCGTTATAAATCAAAAAATGTGGAACTTGCTCATCAAAAATACTTATTAAACCAATAATTAACAGACATCCTGTCCCGGTCTTACCCCATTAAATAGCATACAGCACTCGTCAGGTCAAGGGTTATAAAATGTCCTTTTCGAGAATCCTTTTCTATGTAAAATCTCACCATTTACCTATAGGGAACTCCTCCAAAAGTCAGGGCAATATGCACTTTCTCTTCTTTTAAATGAGATATAAGTCAATGTTTTGGTTGCAGGGGGGTTCAGTTTAGAAGCCTCTACCTTCATTCTATAGCCCCCCAAATCCTGCTGGTTAGCATTCTGGTAATGACAGTGAGTTGGAACCGGGAGAGGACATCTTGTCATGACTCAGCTGAGCTGAATGAGACATTGGCTGCGTCAAGAAGAAGGAGGCGTGGTTCACTGTCGCACCTGGAACAACATGACTCTTCATTCAGAGTTTTGACTTATTCTATATATTTGCATATCAGAAAAAAAAACGCCCATAATTAAGGTACAGGGCCCTCATTTTAAAATGATACGGGGAGGAACTTTTACACCCTTTACCAGCAGGGTTTGAACTGGTGTTGTAAATAATTCTTGTGCCTGCTGAATGTCCAAGTTACTGTGCTCACAAAACCCAAGCTGGATTGATGGAATTCAGGTATTGAATCTGAAAAGATGAGATTCTTAATCCTTAAAACTGACAAAATAACATTTTCTAGGTGGCTATAGAACCGAAAGATTACTCCCCTATAACAATTACCAAACTTTCACTCAATGTCCTCTGAGTCCTATTTTTCCTGTCTTTGGGGGAAAACTTTAATAAAAGAAGAATTTTAGAAAGAACATTTTATCCTGTACCCAAAGGGAACAGGGGTTTAATGGTTAAATAGTGACATGTTTCCCTTGAGGTAAGTAAACATTGGAGACCCCCGGTGCCGGATGTGTGTTGTCATGCTATAGAAACCTGTTCTCCGACAACCAATATGTCTCAATGTCACCTCCAGCCCTCCATAACGGTCTCCGGATTTCTCTTCTTTCTTATTTTCCAGCTCTTTCTGTCTATGTTATTCCTGTGTTTCCCCACAGCACCACAAACATGTGACCATGTGACCCAGATCGAATGCCCGCGGGGCCAAAGTATGACCACTGCTCAATTCTTCTACAATGGTGAGGACCATCACTTTTTGACAAAATGTCACCACCCTCACTACCGGTGATGTGATGTACTTCTTTCTGTTTTGTAGGTGTCAATTCATATTATGGATTGAGTTAATGGTTGTGCCAAGGAGGAAATGTGTGGTTCAGAAGGTCGGGGTCAACTAAAGGGTGGAATATCAAATATCATCTTCTTCGCGTTGCTGCAAAAGGAACTTTGCAACGGTGATTGATGATTGAACGTAAGTATGACTAAGGTATAAGCGATCAAAACGGCGCGATATACGGTGACTCGTGTAGATCCAGACCAACCGTGGGGCACAATGAAGTACAGGGTGTCCCCTTACTGTAAGAACAACTGACCATGGAATGTTGGTGTAATTACTGTACTGTACCTAAATACAATGATCAGTCTACTAAAGTTACACAGGACTACAGGCCGCATTAATATTTATGTTTAACTCCCTGGGTTCTTACAACAAACAAAAATTTTTAATCCAATTGTTACAGAGACCCAAACATTTTTGCCTGGGTTACAATTATAAAAATATACAGTTCCGACGTTACTTCAAATTCAACCTAGACACAAACCTAAGAACCTACACTGTACGTAACCCGGGGACCAGTAATGAGTAAAAAGATAGATAATTCGCAGCTCAAAATATGTACCATCACTGAAGTGTGAAAAAGTTATTGTCTCAGAATTTGACAAATAGCAAATATTTTATTTTGTACAATACCAATTAAAAAATTTTAATCAAATACAAACACTGCATAAATTGGTCTCATGTACCATAATCAAACAAAAAAAAAGTGCCATTTGGAAGTACAAATAAAAAGCAGTTAAAACAACAGCCCCAAATCGTAATCCGTCGCCTATTCTGTGTAATGTGCCGTTCTCTAATCGTTGTGCCGCTCTCTCTATATCTGTGTAGAGTGCCGCTCCTAACGTCCGCTCCTCCCGATTCTTTTGTAATGCTCCCATACCTGTGTAAGTGCCCTTCCTTACTGTGTGGACCTCTCTTTATTCTGGAATCTCTCCTCATGCTGTAATGTGCCTATACTGTGTACTCATCGGATCGTGTCCCTCTCATCCTGC
Organism: Engystomops pustulosus; assembly: GCA_019512145.1. Classification (NCBI taxonomy): domain Eukaryota; kingdom Metazoa; phylum Chordata; class Amphibia; order Anura; family Leptodactylidae; genus Engystomops; species Engystomops pustulosus. The sequence goes on from CM033644.1 coordinate 79,173,737, forward strand.
TCTAGTGTGCGCTCTCTATATTTAATGTCCTCTCCTCTTTATTGTGTAATCTCCTTCATGTTAAGTGGCGCTCTACTGGTTGCCGCTCTCCTCCTTATACGAGCTCTCTCCTTAGTTGGAAGTCTCTCTTAATCTGTTTGTAGTGCCGCTCTCCCTATATCTGTAAGCTTCTCATATGTAAGTGCCGTCCCAATGTGTTGAATTGCCGCTCTCCTCCTTATATGTGTGTAATGTGCCGCTCTCCTCTAGATCTTGTATGCCGCTCCTCTATATGTGTGTAATGTGCCGCTCTCCTCCTTATATGTGTGTAATGTGCCGCTCTCCCTATCTTCTTATATGTGTGTAATGTGCCGCTCTCCTCCTTATGATCTGTTGTATGTGCCGCTCTCCTCCTTATATGTGTGTAATGTGCCGCTTCTCCTATATGTTTGACGCTTCCCCTATATCTGTGTTAATGTGCCGTCCTCCTCCTTCTATCTGTGTACTGTGCCACAGGACACTGCACATAGTACACAGGATACTGCACATAGTACTCCCTGCACATAGTACACTGCACATAGTACACAGGACACTGCACATAGTGCACAGGACACTGCACATAGTGCACTGCACCTAGTACACAGACCCCTGCACGTAGTACACACTGCACTGCACGTAGTATACAGGACACATAGTACACAGGACACGGCACATAGCACACAGGACATGGCACATAGCACACAGGACACGGCACATAGTACACAGGACACGGCACATAGTACACAGACCCCTGCACATAGTATACAGGACACATAATACACAGACTCCTGCACATAGTACACAGGACCCTGCACGTAGTACACACTGCACTGCACATAGTATACAGGACACATAGTACACAGACCCCTGCACATAGTACACACTGCACATAGTACACAGGACACTGCACATAGTACACAGGGAGAAATGATCATAAATGTCTGTACTACGTTGGTTTTCCACTCTGTACTGGTAGGGTTACTAATTAATCATCGGTTTTGTCAGTAATGAAACGACAGCATGTCCCATCAGTGCAACCAGAAATGTAAGGTATTGGATGATTGAGGCGGAATCAATGTTATTTAAGGTGCAAAAGGCCTAACTCTTCTTTAATCTCTCATGCTGTCCTGGCGGTGACCAGCGCCTGACTCGACTTTCCACAGATTGACCTTCGTCATAAAAAAAGCCCTTCCCTCTGGTGTAACTAACCTGTTTTCCCTCCAACCTGACAGTGGGCCCCTCATCTTTTTGAATTTGATTTAAATTCTGAAACAACGTCCCTACCATATTGTTTGTATGGACCATTCATATATTTTATGTATGAATCTGATCCCCTCGTATTTGTCTCTTAGTTCTTGCCCGTCTAAATAAATTTGGGGTTTTTTAATCTATTCCTCATACCAAGATCCTCATACCCCTTATCATTTTTGTTGCTCTACGTTGAACCCTCTCCCGCTCCAGGGCATCCTTTTTATGGGACCGGATGCCCAGACCTGGACGGCATATTCCGGTGGGCCGGACCAATGCGTTTTATAGTGGTAATATTAGTACACCCATCACGAGTCCATACCCTTTTGAGTACTGACGATTCCTACTAGCTTTTTTCTTTAGAGGCATCTGATAGACATGTAGCATGCTGGTTATTCAATATTAGATCTACTAGTACCAGCCAGGTCCTTCTCACCAAGGGACTCTCCCCTATTTACTCCCACTCCCCCAAGTAGGTTGATCTTGTTTCAGGTACAAGTATCACTTTAGCGTGGTTCTGGTGCTGTACCCATGTAGTCAGATTGATTTAGAATTCATTTAATACATTATGTTTCTATGCAGGAAGTTTTGTTATATAACTGTTTATATTCACTAAACTCTAGACCATTGTAGAGGTCACTTAACTTCCCTTTCCATGATAGTTACTACTACAATACCATATAACAAATGATAAGATGGGGAGCCTCAATGTATGTCGGGATAGTCGGGTGTCCAAATTGTCCAAATCATGTACAGTGTCTAATAGCGTACTGTTAGGCTTTCTGGTATTCACCGAACAACCAGATTACATTGTTGAGTCAAGAGAATTAGAGCGGAAGCTCGCCTTAGAAATTATTTGATCGGTAGGCAACATTGACGCATGGGAATTATAGATGGGTTAAATCGATTGATGGGAGCTACTCAAGCTGGGCTCTTAGGAGCGAGTACCTTCATGCAACATCCAAAAACTGTTGCAATGCAGTACGGAGACCGGAGACCCCACAACACTTTTGGCCCCCTTTCCACACTAGCGTTTGCTTTTCACTTCAGGGTGGTCAATGCGATGGGGACAAAAAAAAACTGTACACGTTTATTTTTGCCTGCGTTTTTGTTCCATTTTTCCTTTGATAATTAGCGTATTATGCAGGTTTTTATCACGCGCGGTGTATGTTAGCATGTTAGTTTTGCGTTTTCGGCGCATTTTTCAACACGTCACGATTCATGGGAGACTCGTAGCATGTTCAAAGGTACCATGGTTGGGATACAATGGTGTTATTTAATTGAAAAATAAATGATCTTCTGATAAATTGTTGGCAAACATGGGCTGCGATCTAGTCTTCCTGTTCCGCGCTATCTTACTCACTCTGACAAGTTATCAGATTTGAAGAACATTGAATGACAGAATAAAAACATGTACACGTGAACCAGTTAAGAACAATCATTTAAGATACAGAACACGAGAAGGAGTGGCAGAACACGTGCAGAATAGATGACAGATGTTGCGCACATCTGCGTACTTGTCGGATATACGCTCTTGGGGATCGTGGTCGAACAAATAGCATGTAAAACAATATATTGTGATGGTGAAGTAACACCTTGCGATGTTTTAAATAGCATCTTCAATTGTTCTTCACACCTATGGGATATTTTGTCTTCACATACTATTTTGTTCGCACCATTGTCCGCGCGTATCGTACCCGACAAGTAGCAGATGTGCCGAACATCTGTAATCTTTCTGCCTTGTTTCTGCCACGATGTTTTTATCTTAACTGATCCTGTGTTTCACTGTGTTTCACTGTGTTTCAAATGTTTGTTTATTGCTATTTCTTGCACATGTTCTTTCATTGTGTTTTTTTATTAATGCTCGAGGGGGTAGACTGAGCAGGGATAGAAATAATGTTATTGCTGGTCACCTAGCACAACGCTTATGAATTGTAAAAAACGCATTGCACTCTCATTTGCATTGCTAATGATTGCGAGTGCAATTCGTTCTTGATGCATCTCCATAGAACTTGAATGGGGCTGTGAAAAATCGCTCGTGACCACACTCCGCGCAAACTGCTAGAGGCATTCTTCGATTTTGCCTGCTCTTAAAAAACGAATCGCAAGCAACGCGCGTTAAAACCAACGCTCATGAAGAAGGACCGCATTGAAGCGTACAATGGGACAAGATGCAGATGCGAGTATTCTGCTGCTTCAGAAAGCACGCGGCATACCTCGACTCTGAAAAAACGCCAGTGTGCAAGGGCTTTAGATTTTGGATGTCATACAAATGTGTTATAACTTTCTTCAACAAATCCAAAAGCTTAGTCAATGTTGGGAAATGTGGAAATAGTTTTTTGTTGTCCAGATGTTGGGATAGTAGTCGCTCCAGGTTGACAACAGCCGGGGGGAGAACTGTGTCCGGACGCACATTGTGACGGCGGGGGATGGTGCCACCAAACCATTTGTGACAGTGGGGATGCTGCCCCACCACATGTGTGAACAGTAGTGATGATGCCGACCATCAATGGGTGTGACAGTGGTAGATAGTCGCAGAACCTGGGGGAGGGGCCATGTTTGTACAGGCTTGGATCTTGCCCAAAGAGCGCCATGTTTTAACAGCGGGGGATGGTACCCTACCGGCCATGGTTTTGGACAACAGCGGGGATGGTGCCACCATCATGTGTGACGCGGGGATTGTGCCACCGCCAATGTGTGACGCGGGGATGGTGCACGGCTCACCAGGTGTGACATCGTGGATGGTGCCTCCACCATGTGTGCAGCGTGGATGGTGCCCCTTACCATGTGTGACGGGGGGAGGTGGCGACCGACCATGTGTGACAGGGGAAGGTGCCCTCCACACATTTGTGACATGCGGGGATGTGGTGCCACCGGAAAAGGGGGGGGGGGGCAGGTAGAAAAAAAGGGGCCGGAAGAGTGGTGAGCAGCGGGGAGGGTGCCACCAGCCAATGTGTGCCAAAAAGCGGCGAATGGTGCCACCACCCATGTTTGACAGCGGTGATGGTGCCCTTACCCAGTTGTGTGACAGTGAAAGGGATGTGACACCAGGCCATGTTGTTACAGTGGGGATGGTGGCGCTCCACCATTTGTACAAGCGAAATGATTTTGCGGCACCGCCATGTGTAGACAGCGGGTATGGTGCCTCCACACCATGTGTACAACTGTCGGTGCCGAAGCCACAGGATGTGTGACCGTTGAATGGATGGTGCCACCCTAACGGATGTGTTTACAGCGGGGATTGGTGTCCCCACCATGTGTGACAGCGGGGATGGTGCCATTAACCAGATTGGATGACAGGTGGGTGAAGGTTGCCTCCGACCCTGTTGTGACGTGGTGGGGAGGTTGCCGATCCACCATGTTTGACAGCGGGGATGGTGCAACAACGGGAATAAGGGGCCATGTGGTGCAGCGGAGATGGGTTGCCCTTACCACCATGTTTTTCAAGGGCGGGGGTAATAAGTGGGTGCCGACGCGGGGAGGGGGGGGGGGGCCCATGTGTGGACGACGGGGATGGTGCACCCATTACACATGTTAATGTACAGATGGGGATGGTGCCAAGCCACCATGTTGTTACATGTGTTTATGGTGCCTCCAAACCATGTGTGACGGCGGGGATGGTGTGCACCAAAAGGAGAGGAAGCCATGTGTGAGCATCGGGGGTTGGTTGCCCTTACCAGGATTTGTGACAGTGGAAATAATGGTGCCCGAACCACCATGTGTGGACAGTACGGGGTGGGTTTCCGAGTGGCCACCATTGTGACGCGGGATAGTGCAACCGGCCTGTGGTGACGGTCTGGCTTTTTTCACACCACCATTGTGAACAGCGAGAATGTGGCTACGGCCCAGCGATGTGTGAGCAGAAGGGGAGTGGGTGCCAACCGACCCAGTTGTGGGGGTGTCAGTTTGTTATGGTGTGTGATAGGGATAGATAAGCTGTGTTGCTGTATCGTTTTTCATTAGGCCACAAGATAGTGGATTGTTTGGGTTTCGTCGGGTGACCAGATACAGCGCTTCGTCCCACATTTTGAGGTGTCTCCCCAGTGGGCAAGCGTCAAAACAAGACTTTGTCCTATGTACAGCTCTCCCACCTCAGCTGTAGATACTTCCATTTCAATCCAGAGGGGATCCGGGGCTCTTGGCTGTATCTCTGATGCAGGTCTATCTCCGTGGGTGTAGAGATGAAAGGTGTAGAGAGAAAGACGTGCAAGGGTCCTTGTAGATTTGAGGGCTGATTCCCCTTCCATTACAATATGACGCTTGCACTCGGCTTCCTTGGTATTTTAAGGTGTTGATAAAATCTTTTTTCTGTCTAAATCCGCCGCCGGCTTTACTTTTCCTCCGAACAATCATTACGGACCTGCCGGTGTGTTCCTTCATGATGCATAACTGCTTCATCATTTCATTTAGGACGACATTAGATCATTCAGATATCAGACACAACTTCTAAGGGAGTTTACTGCACTAAAAGTAAAGGGCCTATAATATTTACACCCCCACTTTTTCATTTTAATTATTTTTTACAAAATTTAAAATATCCAATTACATTTTCGTCACTTCACAATTGTGTCCCACTTGTTGTTTGCTATCTTTCACAAAAAATTACAATTATATCTTTATTTTGAAGGCCTGATCTGTCAAAATAAACAGTGTCAAGAGGGCTGAATACTTTTTCTCAATGCGCTGTTATGTTTACTATGTATTTACTGGGGGGCGTTATATGATATTCATATTATATATACACTCAAACCGGGCCCACTTTATTAGGTACAAACCTGTCTCGTTAACACTTAATTTTCGAACTAATCAAGGAAAGAAACCAAATCACGAGGGCACAGTCAGTAACATTTAGGGCATTTAGACTTGTTCCAGACCAATCATCCTGCAGTTCTCCCTAGCATCGATTATGGGAAGAAAGGTGATGTGAGGCCGTTGACGTGGCATGGGTTTTTGGTGCCAGAAGGGGCGAGTAACTGGATTATTAATGCAGAAACATGCTGATCTTACTGGATGTTTCCAAGCACACCCATCTCTAGGGTTTACAGAGAAATGGTTACGACAAAGAAGGGGGGAAACAACATCCAGTGAGCGACAGGGTCTGTTGGTGGCGAGCAGGAATTGCAATTCGGTTGTTGCTGCCATAGGTCAAGAGGGAGAATGGGTGCAGACTGGTAATCCGATCTGAGGTGAAGAAAGAGGCAAAGTGACTACAAAATCGCCGACCCTTTACAACCAAAGGTAAATGCGAAGAGCATCTCTGAACGCACCGTCCGTACAGAACTTTTGAGGCAGATGAGGCGTACAGCAGCAGAATACCACAGAACCGAAGGGGTGCGCAGAAAAGACTAGATCCTTTACCCAGCGAAAATCACATTGGGAACGTGATGGCTCACAATGTTGCTCGAAAAGCGTCATCGGAAAGGTTTGGAACATATAGAAGGAGATTGGAAGAACCGAGTGCATTAGTCGATGATCATCATCATTTCGTGCTAAGCGAAACAAAATAGTCGTACTAGAGTATGAGTCAGGAATTTGGACGCAAACAACATAAAGCATGGATCCATCCTGCCATTGTATCAAGCGCATCGAGGCTGGTGGTCGTTGTGGTCCATAGAGTTTTAGGTGTCATAATTTTTTGGCAGCAATGCTCGATTATTGGCCACCCTTGGAAAAAAGAAAAAAAATACAAAGAAAAGAAAGGAAAAAAAGAAGAAGAAAGCAACCAACAAAGCCTAACCTAAAGATATGTATATGCTGCACAGCATGAAGTCATAAACACCTTTAAAAATGAGCGCACTGTCACACAGACTAGTAACCTACGATGAAAAAAGCTACTTTTCAGCGGATAATGCATGGACCACTAAAGATCTAAAAGCTATCAGAATACAATCTACAAAGACTGGTTTCTTGAACATGACAATGAAGTCACTGGACACATGGCTTCACACAAATTCCCCAAAAAGATCTGCAATCCAAATCGAGCTCTTATGGGATGTAGAGTTGAAAACTAAAATATATCTCCATCAATATCCTGATATCAAAAAAAAGCCGACCAATCTGGGCGGGCAACTGTGTGATGGCCAAAACGAAAAGAAAAAATGAATCAAATAGGCCCAATCTCTGAGAGCTTCCAGCACCTTGTTGCTCTATGCCACGAAGAATTGAGGCGTTCTTAAGGCAAAAGGGGGTCCCAACCCTTACAGCATGTGTACCTAAGAAAGTGGCCGGTGAGTGTATAAATGGCTAATATATATGACTACCATCCCCCAGTGATCCATTTAACGGTCCCCATAAATAAGAAAAACAACACGTTATTTACCTGCCCCTGTGGTCCGCGTGTGCAGTGTACGCTCACCCTCTGAGCGGCGATGCGGTTTTTTGCCAGTCACTGCAATGTGCTTCCTGTGCCAGGATGCTGCCATCCGTGTCTCTGTCATTGCTGATAGCTTTTGTTCCCCTTGGCTCCCCCCCATGACACAAGTATGTGGGGGAATCTAGTTCAGCTTCTTCGCTACCACTGGTCCTCTGAACCCGCCGGGGGCCACACTGGATTCATCCCAGCAAAAACATATAATGGGCAATTTATGCTCAATTACCCACAATCCACATTGGTTAGTGGAAAATGGTGTGGTCCCCCGGGTGCATCAGCCTGGTAGTCTATCCCCCTTTATGCAGGCAGCCCTGTCTTCATATTGTAACAGGATACATAAAACAATCGTTAATAAGTACCTGTTACACATCACTGTTTTTGCATGTGATTCCTGTTACATAAGGGAACCTACTCACCACAATCGACCTATAAGTAGATTGGGTGTTAGTTGGATCAATTGGGACGGTGAGGATGCCCTTGTTAAGGGCTAATCCTCACCCCTGCACGTTTTTAATACTTGTATTCGGTATGTTATTTATATTCAAGTTACTTTATCGGCTACTGAGCGTGATTAAGCCCGCATATGAGATTACACAGGCGGCTACTCCACGCCCCGGTAGCCAACTTTAACCCCTCCTACTCACCCATCTTCGGCTGTTCGTCTCTTCGTTTCGGCGCCCTCGTCGCGGCGATCCTGCGGTCTGCTCATGCGCAGAAGATCAGGCCCTCTCCTTTGCGCTGTCACTACTACGATCTCTACGTATACTCACTCTCCGAAACAGGCTCTGGCCTTACTTCTGCTCAGGCGCAGACGTCAGACGCCGGACAGCGCGCAGCTAACGCGGAGCTGCTCGCCGAAGATGGTTGAGTAGGAGGGGTAAGTGGCTACCGGGGCGTGGAGTAGCCGCCTCGTGTATCTCATATGCGGCTACTCCACGCCCCAGTAGCCGCATAGTTTAAATGAATAAATATCTAATAAAAGTTTTAAAAAAGTGCGGGTGACGTGAGGAATTGCCCTTAAACAGGGCTATCCTCACGTCCCATTGATCCCTCCTACCACCCAATCTACCTTTATAGGTAGATATTTGGTGTTAAGGTGCCCTTTAAGTTCATCAAGTGATTCTGCATTCCGCCACTTACTTTAGTGCAGATTTATTGAATTGTTGGCCACCCCTTTTAAGATGTTGGGCAGGTGTGGGCAGCCATGGACCCCATTAACTGAGGGCCTCGGTCACACTTTGCGCTATCCCATCAATAGCGTTCATAACGCGACGCTGCGCACAGGTTGCGGAGTTTGGTGGGCTAATCGCATATGCGTTTCCAGAGAAACGCATGCGATCGGGGTTATCAATCGCATGCGATTTCCTCCCGGAAACGCATATCGAATCTGGCCCGGCCCCGCCCACTGTGCCTAGCGTCGCGTTTGAACCGCCGACAAACGCAACTTGTTAACGCGCCCTGGAGGCTCTTGGCGTCTTCCAGAGCCGGCCACCTTATAATCCCTATTGGTGCACGCATGATAATCATGCTGGACTGTACCATGTACCGTCGTTCACCATGCGCACCAAGCCCACCATGAAAATCTAATGTAAATCCGCATTAGAACCTTTCCTCCTCCTAACCCCAGGCCTAGTTATGATGGAAGATTGTTATATATCGCCTTATCATATACACTGTGACAAGTCCCTATTGAATTGGAGAGCAAATGATTGTTCATGGTGTATTACAGCGACCACAATGTTATTGAGTCAAACTGGAGCTGGTTTTCCATGGGTTGGTCCTCTTGACAGACCTGGTAGAGGATCTAATTGCAGGATTGGAGACAAGTGGTGATCATTGCTCCAGAGCTAGTGCACCTACAATGTGTCTATAACAATGCACCATGTGTGCAGAATCCCTTAAAGAAGGGTGGGGAGCGTCAAAGTCGCCTCTCTACCTGTAGACACAGGCGGACTGTGTGAGAGCCATACGTAGTGACACGGGTGACTGACGTATGTTTCATGCTGGCAGGAGAAGCTCCCGTGGGTTAGTGGGGGACGCCAAGTGTTTAGTTAGAGCTGGACAAGGCAGGATTTTTTTTTTTTGATGTTTCTATTTGATACGGTGCTGTTTTTGTGGAATAATTACATTTTTCATCAACTTTAATCCTGCTGTCCATGAGAGCTTTGTCATTGCCGACCCCCCACATTGAGCGTACCTCTACAATTGTGTGGAGGATGCGGGTAGTGCTGCGGCAACGGCAATGACAAAAGCTGGCGGATGAACTTTAAACATGTGCTGAATTTCAAAGGCAGAGCTTATATCCATGGGTGAAAGCAGCAAGCCATGCTCGAGCCAATGTGGAGTATATGTCCCACCAGCATCAGCCATGCCCAGCCAACAGGATGAGAGGTCCGCCATCATCAAGCCATGCTCCACAACAGGAGGAGAGGGCCGGCCCCAGCAGGCATGCGCCATCAACAGATGAGAGGTCCCGCAGCATCAGGGCCCCTCCCAGCAACAGAGGGAGAGGTCCCGACAGCAGCACCATTCTCCCGCAACAGAGGAAGGTCCGCCAGCATCAAGCCATCGTCTCCATCAACAGGATTAAGAGTCCCGCCCGCATCAGGCCATGCTCCGCAACAGAGGGAGATTGCCGCCAGCATCAGAAATTTCCCGATCCAAGTTCCAGCTGATGAGGAAAGTTTTAGGTCATTATGTGCAGCACGCAAGTGTTTACACTACTGACCAGTTTCCCCAACTCTTGGCAAGGGTATCCACTGTTGTCCAGCGTTCCACACCATGCTGTGATAAAAATGCTGTGACGATCTAAAGGTCCAGACTGCAGGGAGTAAGAGTATGTTTTGCTATGGGCCACCACAGAGCCATGTTGGGGATTTCTGCAGGTGGATCACCATGAAAGATGTCCGTTGCTAAGAGGCCCAGTGTTTGTTTGGAGTGCCATATAGGAGAGTCATACTGTTGCTCTAACCCGCAACCACACCTAAAAAATGCATGGACACATGGATCGAATTTCACTGCACATAGTAACTGCTACACTACAACTCAGCCGAACCCCCCCCATGTAGTGTTAGGGGTTAGTTTGTGGGTTCCATGTGTTTGTCTCTTGGAAGACTGATAGAGGACTCTATAATTGCAGTGAGTGGAGAACCAGTGTGATCATTGTCCAGACCCAAGCTTCCACACTGCAATTGGTCTAACAAGGCACCAGGTTTTGCAATCCCTTTAAAAGAAGGGTGTGGAGCATCAGAAGTCCTCTCATCTGGAGACACCAGGCCTGGACTGTGTGAGAGCCACACGTAGTGGACACAGGGTTACTGAACGTCTTTTTCATGCTGGCAGGGGAGAAGCCCTCCATGGCTAGTGGGGACGCCAAGTTTTGTTTTTAAACTGCTGGTTTTTAAAACTGGAAATAAATGCACAGTTTCAACTTTTACTCCTGCTGTCAAGAGAGCTTTGTCATTGCTGATCCCCACATTTTAGCTGAACCTCTACAACCCTAATGAACTGATAAATGATCCTCAACTAGGAGGGGACACAGAGAAAGCCGCCACCGGTGAGAGCCAATGCTTTCATCACCCTTTGGCCTTTCTGGTTCATGACCTTATTTATCCTCCAGATCTGATGGACGTGTGGCTCCTGGGAACAAATTCTAATAGAATAACAATTACTTCCAAAACAATGAAGACATCAAATGTTTCTTCTTCCGTACTAGATCAGATTTAATACATCGGTGCTTCAATTGTCCTTATGGAAGGAGAATCGTTCTGACGGGGGGGGGGGGGGTACTCTCTCGTTGATAGACTATAGAAGGTGCCAAGACCAAGTGTTATGCAAGTTGTTTGATCCTTCCCATGAGACATTTGGCTTTTTACACACAATGTGTTAAAAGGACATCAGTATCGGGAACGGTCAGAAGCGGGAACCACCTGTTGAGGACCCTCAGTTTATCTTCAGGTAAACCATAATACACTACTCGGCACTAGGCTCTTGACATAGGGAAAAGAGACATCATTGCAACGTCTACAGGACAGATGCTAGAAAAATCTTGCTGCAATTTGGGAATTTCTAACATTAGATTGTAACCACCATGGTCCCTGTGTTTCAGGTGCTCTACCTGGAATACTAGGACTTTTTCCTCTTGCTAGCCTCCGATTAATTTATATTGAAGGCATTTTGGCAATTGAACTCTATGGCTTGGTCAACTTATGAACTAGTCTTCAAGGAATCTCCGACGAAATCCATCCTATAAACCAGGGACATTACTCATAGACCCAGGCACCCGGACTGTGGGATCTTTCTATATGTGTTTCCACTTTCTCCTCTTCCTTCTAATCAACTTATTAAATTATTTAATGGACTATGGTCTCCGGGTGTTTACTTGAAGCCCATCCGTTGAAGTTACGTTGTTACACTGATCGCCCGTAGCACTTCCCCCTCCAACTGTGTGCTGAAACTGTCCTCTCTTGCGTGAGATGTACATCAGGGGTGGAGGGGGGAGGATGAGTGAGTGAGCAGAGGGATGGGGGAGTTACACCTGGGAATTTGCCGCAAAAGGGCTCTGGTACAAAGCATTACAGTTGCTTAGAAAGAGAGGAGGCAAATGGATACAATATAAGAACTCAAGATCCCGTGCCTGGATCTATGAGGATGTCCTGCTTTGATCAGGATGGGTTTTGATGTGAAATTTTAAAGTTGTCGACATTCCGTGAAAATAAACATTAAAAATGTTTAAGTAACACAATTTGAGGAAAATTAGGAAATAATGGTTTCGATTTACTAGTCCTGCACCGATTTTCTGTGATTTGATTGCTTTCAAACCCTTGCACAGGCATTATAAGAAAGATTTCCAACACACATTTTGTGTCCATGAACACATGCCGGAAATTTCTGCACTGAAGTGGGCGCTCCTGGTGCACTCTGTTTGGACATGCAAGGGGGCCAGATTGCTGAACGGTACACATGTCCAGGACTACCATAGTCACAGGCATACCATGACACACCACTGACAATCTACACAGACCGCATATAACAACTGCACATAGTACACGCACTACACATATACCGCAACCCTGCCACTAGTACCAAACGCACTGACACATGACGCCACTAGTAGAAATCAATTACACAGCACTGCGCCTAGTCACAGCCCCTGCGCCTAGTACAAAACACTTTCTATTCAACTGCGCACACTGCATCACTGTATACTAACATGAAAGTACACAGCCTTCACAGTACAACCGTGAATGCACATACACAGGACCTGCACATGTACACGACATGCCATAGTGATCAGGACACTGCCTCATTGTACAGCTGCACATAGTACACAGACCCTGCACATGTTACCCCAGGACTGCACATGTAACCAGGACAACTGCACATTAGTACACCAACCTGCACAAGTAAACTGTCCATAGTACCAGACACCACAGACTGCACATATTACACACGGACCCGCACAAAGTAATCACACGCACATAGTACACTGACCTGCACTAGTACCAGCACCTAGTACAACACGACACCATGACACAGCATAGCAAGCCCTGACAATTACAACGACTCTCAAAGACTCGCACATAGTAACAGGAACTGCAACATAGTACAGCCACCCTGCACATAGTACACACACTCCGCACAACGTAAGCACATAGTACTACAGCCCCTGCACATAGTACACATGACCCTGCATCTAGTACACGGACACTGCACATAGTAAACACCAGGACACTGCCAACATAGTACACCAAGACCACTGCACATGTTACACCGCCCTCATAGTACACAACCCCTGCACATTACACAGGACTACCATAGACACCCTGCAGTACACAGGACACTGCACATATCAGGACCCCTGCACATATTACACAGTGCACCCTGCACATATACAACAGAGACCTGCCTAGTCCACACAGCCCACTAGTACACATGGACACTACACATAGTACATCGACACTGCACATAGTACACTAGGCTACACTGCACATAGTTACACAGACCTGCACATAGTAACAGGACACTGCACATATAATACACTGCACATGTACACAGGACACGCACTATAACCTGCAGACACTGCACAAGACACAGCACATAGCACAAGACACTCACATAGTCCACAGACATAAGGACACTGCACATAGTACAACAGGACCCTGCAATATCACAGTGACACTGCCACATAGTACACAGGAACGACAGACACCCTGCATCATCGTACACAACACTGCACAGTTATTGATAAATCTTGCAATATCTAATCAATATCGAAATAAATAGAATAAGCGCATCACAAATGTGTGTGTGTCGTGTGCTCTTTATGATGAGATCACAAGGGGATGGGGGGTATTTAACATTTACTCACACTGGGTATGCCTCTGAGCTTGATTAGGTTTCCCTCCCTATAGCCAATTACATGGGCTGAATGATAGATATAGGTAAGTCTCGGTGGATAAAGAGGCGGTGACAGAGAGATGTGGAAGAAGTAGGGAGAACCGTCCGAGAGACAGTCCGCCCTACATAGAGCAGTCGCCTTACAAGAACCGTCATGTATAAAGATAGACAATCACTACAGGAGACAGTCAGACAGAGTATACAGTCATGTTAAAGAAGACAAAAGAAAGACAGAAGACGAGACAGACATGTACAATGAGCAGTCCGAGCCCAGAGATTTTGTCAATACAGTCGCAGAACAGGACACACTGCACATAGTAAAAAGGACACTGCATATAGTACACCCCTGCACATAGTAACAACCCTGCACATAGTACACACCCTTCACATAGTACACACCCTGCAACTAGTCACGGACAACTGCACATAGTAAGCAGGACACTGCCCAAGTACACCGACAACTGGCACATAAGTCAACCCTGTCACATATTACACAGGACCCTGCCATATTACACACCCTTCATCAATAGTACCTGACACTACACATGGTACACAGGGACACTGCACATAGTACACACTGCACCTAGTCGCACAGGACACTGCACGTAGACACAGGACACTGCACATAGTTCAACACCCCTGCACATATTACATCGGACCTACACATATACACAGTACACTGCACTAGTACCAGGCCACTGCACATAGGTAACATGCACATAGTAACAGGCACTCACATAGTAAAACCACTGCAAACATAGTAACACAGGACACTGCACATAGTTACACAGGACACTGCCAGCAGGACACCTGCACCTCGTAACACACCTGACAGTACACGGACCTGCACATAGTACACAGGAAACTGCACATAGTTACAAGGACCTGCACATAGTCCCAGGACCACTGCACATATACACGGACACTGCAAGTTATTGATAATCTGGGCAATATCTCAATCATATCGAACTAATAGAATAAGACCAAATTTTTCTTCTCTTTTATGTGAGATCCATGATAAGATATTTGATTAAACTCCTTGTGTTATTAGCTCTGAGCTTTGGATGGTTCTATAGGCAATGAGACAGCTAATGTGGAGGTAGGATAAAGGCAGGGGCGCACAGAGAGATATATGGAGCGAGATAGGGATACCACAGTCAGGAGACAAGGTCCGCCTACAGAGACAATTCGCTACAGAGAGACAGTCTGTTAGAGAGACATCACCTACAAAGAGACAGTCAGACCGAGACGACAGTCTGTATACAGAGAGCAAGAACACAGAAAGACAGCAGAACAGACATGTACAGATGACAGTGCAGAGACAGTCAGGCATAGAGCAGAAACTAAACAGTCCATAACAGAGAGACAGCAGAGCCAAGAGTAGAGGATTCATAGACAACAAAAAGATAGTCACTTACAGAGAGACAGACAGTCCAGAGACAGACAGGCAGTCAGAGACAGTCATGTATAGAGAGACAGAGACAATTTAGAAACAGACAGAGATAGTCAGAGACAGTCACCTACAGAGAGACAGACAGAGAGACAGTCAGATAAAGAGACGGTGAGAGACAGTCAGATAAAAAGAGATGGTGAGAGACAGTCATATAAAGAGAGACGGTGAGAGACAGTCATATAAAGAGAGACGGTGAGAGACAGTCATATAAGAGACGTGAGAGACAGTCAATCCAAAAGTACAAGTGAGAGCTGGTCCGATACAGTCAGATAAAGAGAGACTGTCAGATAAAGAGATGGTCAGATAAAGAGAAGGTCAGAGACAGTGAGATAAAGAGAGACGGTCAGAGACAATCACGCACCGAGAGAAAGTCAGAACGTCACATAAAGAGAGACAGAGATAATCCAGAGACAAATGTAGAGAGTTCAGAGACAGTCAGTTATGTAAAGAAAGAGAGTAGCAGACAGTCAGAAGTAGTCACTAACATAGACCGTGACCGTTCATAGACGACAGATATATACCCCCTAGACTATCCACACAAAGACAACAGTCCAGACAGAAAGAGAGAAGAACCTTTTATTTTGGTTCGCAAAGCAGGTATTTTACTACCCGGGGCAAAGCCTAATATTATCTAATATATATATATATAATCTATTAATATATATTATAGAATATATATAATACAGCCAGTATTAACTACTACTACTTCTAATGTGTATATAACGGACACAGTATGTATCACTTCATACCATACAATAAATGTGCACATGAATGTACTACTACTATCCTGTTATTGGTAGAGGACAGCACAGTAGACTACACAGCACAGTAGGGTCCCCAAAAAACAACCCACCCCTGCGACCCCAATCGTTCTGAGAACAAAGTCCACAAGGTGCCTACTTCTTTTATGTCCTGCCTCGTATATGTCTTTTATAAACGCCTCTATTAATGGGACCTCCCCAGCTCTGTACAATCGTGGGTCTGAGGGCAAGCTATTTTACAATAATTCATCTCCTCACTTACTACGCTGCACTACTACTCTGCACTTACTACTCTGCACTACTCGTACTACTCTGCACTACTCTCCTTACTCCTTTACTACTCTGCACTACTCGCACTACTCTCTCTGCACTACTCTGTACTATCTCTGTACTACTCTCACTACCTGTATACTCGCCCTACTCTGACACTACGTTGTACTACCTGCCTACCTGCCACTGCTCTGCACTACTCTGCACTACTCTGTACTACTCTGTACTACTCTGCACTACTCTGCACTACTCTGCACTACTCTGCACTACTTTGTACTACTCTGCACTACTCTGCACTACTCTGCACTACTCTATGCTATCGCACTACTCTAGCTATTCTGGCACTACTCTGTACTATTCTCACTATTTCTGCACTACTCTATGCTATTCTGCACTACTCTATGCGATTCTGCACTACTCTATGCTATTTCTGGCACTACTCTTTAATATTCTGCCTACCTGTACTACTTCTGTACTACTCTGCACTACTCTTGCTATTTTCACTACTCTGCACTACTCGGTACTACTTCCTGCCACCTCCATGCTATTCTGCACTACTCTGCACTACCTGTACTACTCTGCCTACTCTATGCTATTCTGCACTACTCGCACTACTCTTCACTACTCTTCCTACTCTATTCTATTCTGCACTACTCTATGCTTTCTGCCCACTCTAGTCTATTCTGCACTAACTTCTGTACTACCTGCACTACTCTATGTATTCCTGCAACACTCTATGCTATTCTGCACTACTCTAGCTATTCTGCACTACTCTCACTAATCCGTACTACTCTGCACTACTCTATCTATTCTGCAACTACTCCTTTCTATGCGCACTACTCAGCTATTCGGCACTACTGCTACTCTGTGCTATTCGGGCACTAACTCTGTGCTATTCTGCACTTCTCGTACTATTCTTCACTACTCTGTACTATTCTGCACTACTCTTCACTACTCTTATTACTCGTATTTACTCTGCTCTGCACTACTCTATGCTATTCTGCACTACTCTATGCTATTCTGCACTACTCTGTACTATTCTGCACTACTCTGTACTATTCTGCACTACTCTGCACTACTCTGCACTACTCTGCACTACTCTGCACTACTCTGTACTACTCTGTACTACTCTGCACTACTCTATGTTATTCTGCACTACTCTATGCTATTCTGCACTACTCTATGCTATTCTGCACTACTCTATGCTATTCTGCACTACTCTTTCTATTCTCACTACTCTGTTACTATTCTTCCACTACTCTGTACTACTCTGAAACTACTCTGTACGACTCTCACTACTCTATGCATTCTCACTACTCCTATGTTTCTGCACTACTCTGTACTATCCTTCTGCACTACTCTTCACTACTCTGCACTACCTGTCCGACTCTGACTACGTCTGCACTAACTCTATGCTATTCTGCACTACTCTATGCTAATCTGCCCTACTTATGCTATTCTGCCTACCTATGCTATTCACCCCCCCTTCGTTAAATTCTGCACTACGCTGTACTATTCTGCACTACTCTGTACTAGTCTCACTACTCTGTACTATTTGCCCTACTCTGTACTAATCGGCACTACTCTATGTCTATTCTATTCTGCACTATACTCTATGCTATCCTGCACTACTCTGTACTACTACTCTGCACACTCTGGCACTACTCTGCCTACTACTCTGCACTACTCTGCACTACTCTGTACTACTCTGCACTACTCTAAACTCTATGCTATGCGGTTCTGCACTACTCTGTACTATTCTGCACTAACTCTTACTTTCTGCACTACTCCTGCACTACTCGGCACTACTCTTGTGCACTACTACTCTGCACTACTACTCTGTATTACTCTTGCACTACTCTATGTATTCTGCACTACTCTATCTATTCTGCACTACTCTAATGCTATTCTGCACTACTCTATTCTTCTCCTGCACTACTCTGTTGCTATTCTGCCTACCTCTTGTGCTATTCTGCACTACTCTTTCTATTCTGCCCTACCGTTACTATTCTGCCCTACCTTTACTATCCTGCCTACTCTGTACTATTCTCACTACTCTGTACTATTCTTCACGTACTCTGTACTTCTTCTGTTGCACCTACTCTATGCCTCTTCTTCACTACTCTATCTATTCTGCACTACCTATGCTCTTCTGCACTACTCTATGCTATTCTGCACTACTACTGTACTAATTCTGCACTACTCTGTAACCTTCTGCACTACGCTGTACTATTCTGCACGACTCTGTGCTATTCTGCACTACTCTGTACTTTCTGAGACACTACTCTGTACTCTTCCTGCCCATAGAATCTAACCCCCTGCAACATAGCCACAAGACACTACACATAGACAAAGACACTCACATAGTCACACAGGACACTGCACATAGTACAACAGAGACCCCTGCAACTAGTCACATGACAAACCCCACATAGTACACAGGAACTGACTAGTAACACAACACTGCATCATCGTACACACACACTGCACATATACACAACCCCTGCATCATGACACAGACACTGCACATGGACACAAGACACTGCAAATAGTACACAAGAACTGCAAATATAACAGGACAACTGCAAATAGTACACATGACACTACAAGTACACACAGTGCACATAGTACCAGTGCACATAGTACAAACAGGACACGGCCTAGAACCAGGACAAGGCAACATAGTACAAGGACTGGCACTAGCAACACTACCCCTTCACATAGTACAGAGGACACTGCACATAGTACACAGGACAACTGCACATAGTACCAGACATTGCACTATTAACACTGCAACATAGTACACAGGCCACTAACCCATCAGTAACACAGGACACTCCCAGAGTAACACCGGACATCTACCCATATTACACAGACCCCCTGTCACATAGTCCCCCCCCCAGAAAACTGCAACAAAGTATACAGGATCACTACACATAGTACAACACCCTGCACAAGAGTACCCATTAAAACTGCACATATTACACATGACACGCACATATACACAGACACTGCACATGTACCAGGAGGACACTTCACATAGTACACAGACCCCTTGCACATAGTAACATTAACACTGCACATCGTACCGGACACTGCAACAAGTACAACAAAGTATTCTGCACATACTACCTGCACATAGTGCACAGAGGGAAACTGCACATAGTAACTGCACTAGTAACACAGACCACCCCTGCACATAGTACACAGGGCACTGCACCATAGTAACACGACCCCTGCACATAGTAACACAGACCCCCTCACAAAGGTACACCTGCAACATGTATGCAAACGACCCCTGCCATAGTACACAGACCCCCTGCACAAAGAACACAACGCACATAGTAACACAGACCACTGCACATAGTAACACACATCACATAGTACACACAGCACATGTACACTGCAACATAGTACACAGACCCCTGCACATAGTACACAGGACACTGCACATATTACACAGAAGACCCCTGCAACAAGTAACCCCAAAGACTTCCTGCACAAAGTACACTGCACATAGTATACAGACCCCTGCACATAGTACAACACAGACCCCTGCACATAGTACACCGGACACTGCCCATAGTCACTGCAATAGTACACAGAACCCTGAACATAGTACAAACACAGGACAAAACTGCACATAGTACCACATGACAACTGCACTAGTACACAAGACACTGGCACATAGTAACACGCAACATAGTATACAGACCCCTGCACATAGTACCATGACCCCGGCACATATACACGGCACACTACACATAGTACACAGACCCTGCTCATAGTCACCAGAAGACTACACATAGTACACAGGCACTGCAACATAGTTACAAAGAAACCCCCTTCAACATAGTACACAGACCCCTGCACATAGTACACAGGACACTGCCACATAGTAACAGACCCCTGCACATGTACACAGCACATATACACAAACCCCTGCACATAGTACATAGTAAACACTGCCAACTGCACATAGTACCAGAACCCTAACCCTGCCATAGTACACAGGACACTGCACCATAGTACACTGCACATATACACATACCCCTGCACATAGTCACAAGAAACACTACACATAGTACACATGAACACTGCCTAGCAACACAGGACACTGCACATAGTAAACAAAGGACCACTGCACCTAGTACAACACTGCACATAGTACAACGCCCCCTGCCATAGTACACAGGACACTGCACATAGTACACAGGACACTGCACATAGTACACAGACCCCATAGTACACTGCACATAGTACAACAGGACACTACATATAGTACACGTACACTGCCATAAGTACACAGGACACTGCACATAGACACCAGACCCTGCAACATAGTACACAGACCCCACATAGTAACACAGACCCCCTGCACATAGTACACAGACCCCTGCACATAGTCAACCGGACACTGCACATAGTACACAGATCCCTGCACATAGTCACTGCACATCGGTACAAACACGAACACCCTACACATATACACACCAAGACTGAAACATAGACCCAGGACACTACACATAGTACACAGGACACTGCACATAGTACAAAGGACACTGCACCTAGTACACTGGGCCCCCCCCACATAGTTTACACCAGACCCCTGCACAAAGTAACACCGGACAACTGCACATAGTACACAGGAAACTGCACATAGTACACAGACCCTTGCACATATTAACCAGACCCCGCACATATTACACAGGACATGCACATATTACAACACTGCACATAGTACACACTTCATAAGTACACAGGAACACTACACATGTCCACAGGACACGGCACCTAGCCAGACAGACCCCTGCCCATAGTACACAGACCCCTGCCCATAGTACACAGACACGCCATAGCACACACGCACATAGTACACAGGACACTGCACATAGTCCCGGACACTGCACATAGTACCAGGATACTGCACATGAGTACTCCCGCACATAGTAACCCTGCACAGAGTACACAGGACACTGCACTAGTGCACAGGACACTGGCACAAGTAACACTCACCTAGTACACAGACCCCTGCACGTATTACACACTCTGCAACTGCAACGTAGTTATACGGACACATAGTTAACAACAGGACACGGCACATAGCACACAGGCCATGGCACATAGCAACACAGGACAACGGCACATAGTACACAGGAACAGACGGCACATAGTACACAACCCCTGCCATATATAAACAGGACACTATACACAACTCCTGGCACATAGTACCCAGGACCCTGCACGTAGTACAACCTGCACTGGCACATAGTATACAGGACACATAGTACAACAACGACCCCTGCACATGTACACCTGCACATAGTACACAGACACTGCACAAGTACAAGGATACTGCACATAGTAACTCCCTGCACATAGTACAACTGCACATATTACACAGGACACTGCACATATGCACAGACACTGCACATAGTGCACTGCACCTAGTACACAGACCCCTGCACGTAGTACACACTTGCACTGCACGTAGTATACAGGACACATAGTACACAGGACCGCTCATAGCACACAGGACATGGCACATAGCACACAGGACAACGGCAACAGAGTACACAGACACGGCACATGTAGCCCGACCCCTGCACATAGTATAACAGGACACTAGTAACAAACAGACTCCTTCACATAGTTACACAGGACCTGCACTTAGTACCACTGCAACTGCCACATAGATACAGGACCTAGTAACCAGACCCCCTGCAGCACATAGTACAACCACTGCACATATACACAGGAACAATGCACATAGTACACACTGCACATAGTACACAAAACCCCTGCAACATAGTACACAGCCCTGCAACATTAGTCCCAGCCCTGCACATAGTACACAGACCCCTGCACCTAGTAACCAGGACACTGCACATAGTACACCGCCCCCTGCACTAGTACAACAATGCACCTACACATAGTACACACTGCACTGTTATTGATAAATCTGGGCCAATATCTAAATCAATATCGAAAATAAATAGAATAAGACACAAATGTTCTTCTCTTTATGATGAGATCACATGGATAGATATTTACATTAACTCCTTGTGTTATGAGCTCTGAGCTTTGATTGGTTACTATAGGCAATGAGACAGCTAATGTGTGAGGTAAGGTGGATAAAGGCAGGGTGACAGAGAGATATATGGAGAAAGATAGGGAGACACAGTACAGAGAGACAGTCGCCTACAGAGAGAAAGTCAGAGAGAGAGAGACACAGTCATGTACAAAGAGAGACAAAGAAAGACAGAAAGACAGAGACTGTCACGTACAGATGGACAGTCAGAGACCAATAACCGAAAGAGTTTGTCATAGACAGAGTCTGAAATACAGAAAGAAGGACAGAAACAAACAGTCCATAAACAGACAGAGAGACAGACAGAGATAGACAGAGAGAGATTCAGAGACAGATAGAAAGATAGTCACTTGCAGAGAGACAGACAGACAGTCCAGAGACAGACAAACAGTCCAGCGAAACAGACACATCCAGAGACAGACATGCAGGCCCGAGATAAGTCACCTAGCAGAGAGAGACAGAGAGACAGTCCAGATAAAGAGAGACGGTCAGATAAAGAGAGACGGTCAGAGACAGTAAGATAAAGAGGGATAGTCAGATAAAGAGAGAAGGTCAGATAAAGAGAGAAGGTGAGATAAAGAGAGAAGGTCAGAGACAGTCAGATAAAGAGAGACAGTCTGAGACAGTCAGATAAAGAGAGAAAGTCAGATAAAGAGAGACAGTCAGATAAAGAGAGACAGTCTGAGACAGTCGATAAAGAAGAGAACAGTCAGAAAAGAGAGTAGACGGTCAGATAAAGAGAGAAACGGTCCAGAGACATTCAGAATAAAGAAGACATTCGATAAAGAGAGACGGTCAGAGACAATCAGATAAAGAGAGACATCAGGATAACGAGAGACGGTCATAGACAAGTCAGATAAAGAGAGACTGTCCGATAAAGAGAGACAGTCAGATAAGATAGACAGTCAGAGACAATCACGGACCAAGAGAAAGTCAGAACATCACATAAAGAGAGACAGAGATAATCCAGAGACAAATGGAGAGCATTCGGAGACAGTCAATTATGTACAGAAAGAGAGTAGCAGACAGTCAGAAATAGTCACGTACAAAGAGACAGAGACAGTCAGAGACAGACAGAGAGACAGTCCAGAGACATAGTCCAATCTATACAGCCAAGTATTAACTATAATATGCAATCAATATATATTTATAATTATTGTATACTTATACGTATACAGTAATACTTCTACTTCTAATGTGTATATATGGACACAGTATAGTATAACTTCATACCATATATAAATGGGCACATGAATGTACTACTGTCCTGTATATGGGTAGAGGACAGCACAGTATTAATAACACAGCACAGTAGGGTCCCCAACCTGCGACCCCAATCCTGTCTGAGTACAAAAGTCACAAGGTGCCTACTTCTTGTATGTCAGTGCCTCCATATATTCTTTATTGCCCCTGCAAACCGCTCTGCCCCTCTTCCTACCCTGCACCGCCCTGCCTTCCACCCTGCAAGCCACTCACTCTGCCACCCCTCTGCACCCCTGCATTGCCCTGCACTGCCTGCCCTGCCCTACCCTGCACCACTCTGCACCACTCTGCACCACCCTGCACTACTCTGCACCACTCTGACATTGGGAGCTTCTCTCACAAGGTGGGACAAACCTCATGTGAAGTAGGACACGTGAGATGTTTTTCAGAGCATAAAACTGCCTGTACAAGAGTCTATGATACTTGTACAACCGTTGTTGTAAGCCTCTGACTCCTAACCACCTTAGACTTCCAAACCCAGAACCGATCCTTGTACTGACTGTATATGTCACAGAACTAGTTATAAAACTCCCGGTCAATGGAAATAAATCAATAGCTTTTCCTTAAGTAAGGCCACATAGAGGCATCACTTCTAATATGAACTGTAAAGACTCTCTAGCATTTTGTGGGCATGGATCATAATATTAAACTAACAAATCCAAGATGGGCCGCTGGATACAGTA
Source organism: Engystomops pustulosus (assembly GCA_019512145.1). Taxonomy (NCBI): domain Eukaryota; kingdom Metazoa; phylum Chordata; class Amphibia; order Anura; family Leptodactylidae; genus Engystomops; species Engystomops pustulosus. The sequence goes on from CM033644.1 coordinate 79,198,293, forward strand.
AGAGTGGCCCATGGTTCCAGTGAAAAAGAGACTGGCAAATTGTGTCAGAGTAAAGAGAATGTCTGCTGAATGTCTCTGTGAGCAGTTATCCCATAAATACTGTGAGAACTGTCAATCGTGAATAGCGAGTCTCAAGGCTTGCTCACAGCAGGTACAGAGATGCTGCAAGAGCAGGCCTAGATGCTTTTTTTTTAGTTACATAATACATTGAGACTTGGTGTATAATTTAAGAGTGTTATTCTTTACAATCCCTTCGTTGGTTGAACTTGATGGACATATATCTTTATCACCGTGTTACAGTAACTATTAGCGTAATAAGCCAGAATCTACCATATATATGTATATAGTAATAATATTGGTATACACTAATGGGTTGGGGGGACACCCACCCTGTAAGAGAGTACCCCCCAGCCCCCACTACCCACCTCTGGAAGGGGATGATGACAATCTCTGCTGCCTGGTACTCGAGTGTATAGATGGCTTATTTGAGATTTTTGATATTGTATTGTGAGATGTGATTTTCTCAATCATCTGTTAATACTTGCAAGTGCGATATTTCTACAATCCCATCGCTCACCAGAAGAACCTTCTGTTTCATGAGTTGTATGATCGCTGCTCCTGGTTCCTTCATGGTAAGACGTGTCTCACTACTTTCCTATCATGTACACTTCACATATAGCACCTTATATTAAGGATTTATGATGTGGGACTTTGGGGGCTATCCTTACATACATTAGATGCACTTTATAGGTAGATCGTGGTGGTAGGTTTCGCTATATTTTCGCCACAGCCCCCCACCACAATGGAAGGCTTTCAAAGAAGGTCCTTGGAGCTCCAAATTTTAGGCTGCAATCTTCCCCTACTTTCTTCTTTACAACGCACAAGTCCAACACAGCATTTCGAAGGCAAGATGCTAATGCCATACCTTCTCACCACCACCCCCGGGACTCACACCCAGTAGGAGTCGCAAACTGCCTTCATACAGTAGCCATCAGGGGCGGACTGGCCATAATTACCCACCTGAGGAATTCCGGTGGGCCGATTTAGTGTTGGGCTGGTCCGGGGCCGTGGTCTGGGACTGGTGGGGCTGGTGGAAAAATAAAAACACATGACTCACACCCTCTCTGACTCTCTGTAGCGTTATCCCCTGCTTGATTCCCGTCCTGCCGCGTGACAACACGTACCGCGCCGGCGTCGCACAAAGGAAAAAAAAAACCATGACTCGGCACTCAGCTGACTTCATGGTCTGTGCGACGCTTGGCCCCATAAGCTGGTCCGCGCGGCCGGACTGGTGTCATCGGGAAGATAAAAACCCACCATCAACCCACCCCCAAATAAGGGCGACTGGCGGGACTCAACTTTTTTTCTTACAAAATGGCGCTTTTCCCTCTCCCATCTCTAAATTAACTATGCCCCCTAGGACACCTGCCATATAAGCCCGCCCCCGGGGGGGGGTAGTGGGTTTAAGATTTTTGTCCACTCCGGCGTGAGAGCCCTCCGTTGCGGCACAATTCCCTTTCCTTCCATCCCGCCCCTCTGTTCGGGTCCGCCTTCTCCATATACTCGTGGGTGGTCAATTATCTTACATATCCTGGTGCACAAAGGTTCCAAATAGGTGTTTATAGATGTTCCTAAACATTTACTCCTAGTCCTGAATTTTACACTATTGGACTCTTTCAATTGGAGTCACTGAAATATTTCCAACAAAACATTAAATTTCTTAATGGGTGTTTTAGGCCCTTTATATTGATGACACAAACAAACATAGGCCGGTACTAAGTACTGGGGGATTCCAGTGGCAAAAAATAATAGGACAAATTCAGATTGCAGATGTATAGTGACAGTGGAGGAAATGCAGTTTTTGGCTCCTTAAGCACAATCTTTGGATTAGGATTCCTTCTGATCTGATATTGTTGATGTATACTGATATATACCCCATTAGAATAATAGGGTTAAAGCGTTATAAATCAAAAATGTGGAACTTGTCATCAAAAATACCTTTAAACCAATATTTAAAGACAATCCTGTCCCGTGTCTTACCCCCATTAAACTAGCATAACTAGCAACCCTCGTCAGGTCAGGTATAAATGTCCTTTTTCGAGAATCCTTCTTCTATGTAAAATCTCACCCATTTACCTATAGGGAATCTCCTCCAAAGTCAGGGGCATATGCACTCTTCTCTCCTCATTTTCAATGAGATAAAGTCAATGTTTCTTGGTTGCAGGGGGGTTCAGTTTTAGAAGCCTCTACCTTCATTCTATAGCCCCCCAAATCCTCTGGTTTAGCATTCTGGTAATGACAGTGATTGGACCGGGGAGGACATCTGTCTGCTCAGCCTGAGCCTGAATGAGACATTGAGCTGTCCCGTCAAGAAGAAGGAGGCGTGGTTCACTGTCGCAACCTGGATACAACATGACTCTTCCATTCAAGTTTTTGACTCTTCTATATATTTGCATATCAGAAAAAAAACGCCCATAATTAAGGTACAGGGCCCTCATTTTAAAATGGAATACGGGGAGGAACTTTTCACCCTTTACCAGCAGGGTTTAATGGTGTTAAATAATTCTTGTGCCTGCGTAATGTCCAGTTCTGTAGCTCACAAAACCCAAGCTGGATTGATGGAATTCAGGTGATTGTAAATCTGAAAAGATGAGATTCTAATCCTTAAAACTGACAAAATAACATCTTTCTAGGTGGCTATAGAACCGAAGATACTCCCCAATAACAATTACCAAACTTTCCTCAATGGTCCTCTGAGTCCTATTTTCCTGTCTTTGGGGGAAAATTTACATAAAGAAGAATTTTAGAAAGAACATTTTTATCCTTTACCCAAAGGGAACAGGGGTTTAATGGGTTTAAACCTAGTGACATGTTTCCCTTGGGTAGTAACATTGGAGACCCCCCGGTGCCTGGCTGTTGTTTTGTCCCCATGCTCATAGAAACCTGTTCTCTCGACAACCAATATGTTCTCAATGTCCACCCTCCAGCCCTCCATAACGCGTCTCCGGATTTCTCTTCTTTCTTTCTTATTTTCCAGCTCTTTCCTGTCTATGTTATTCCTGTGTTTCCCCAACAGCACCACAACATGTGACCATGTGACCCAGATCGAATCCCTGCGGGGCAATGTATGACCCTGCTCATTCTTCTACAATGGTGAGGACCATCACTTTTTGACAAAATGTCACCACCTCACTACCCGTGATGTGTTACTTCTTTCTGTTTTTGTAGGTGTCAATTCATATTAATGGATTGATTAATGGTTGTGCCAAGGAGGAAATGTGTGGTCAGAAGGTCGGTCAACAGGTGAATATCAAATATCATCTTCTTCGCGTTGCTTGCAAAGGGAACTTCTGCAACGGTGAGATGACTTGGAACGTAAGTATGACTAAGGTATAAGCGATTCAAACCGTGCCGATATTACGGTGACCGTTAGATCCAGACAACCGTGGGGCACAAAATGAAGTACAGGGTGTCCCCTACTGTAAGAACAACTGACCACTGAATGTTTTTGTAATTACTGTACTGTAGCCCTAAATACAATGATCATCTCTAAAGTATCATCACAGGACACAGGCTCTGCATTTTAATATTTATGTAACTCCCTGGTTTTTACAACAACCCAAAAATTTTTAATCCATTGTTACAGAGACCCAAACATTTTTGCCTGGGTTCAATTATAAAATATACAGTTCCGACTTACTTCACAATTCAACTCTAGAACAAACCTAAGAACCTACACTGTACGTAACCCGGGGACCCGGTACTGAGTATAAAGATAAGATAATTCGCAGCTCAAAATATGTACCAGTCACTGAAGTGTGAAAAAGTTATTGTCCTCAGAATTTTTGACAAAAAGCAAATATTTTATTTTGTACAATACAATTAAAAAATTGTAATCAAATCAAACCTCATAAATTGGTCTCCATGTACCATAATCAAACAAAAAAAGTGCCATTTGGAGTAAAATAAAAGCATTAAAACAACAGCCCACTATATCTGTGTAATGTGCCTCTCTCCTCCTTATATCTGTGTAAGTGCCGCTCACCCTCCTCCTTATATGTGTGTAATGTGCCGCTCTCCCCCCTTATATGTGTGTAATGTGCCTCTCTCCCTCCTTATATGTGTGTAATGTGCCGCTCTCCTCCTTATAATCTGTTAATTTGCCGCTCTCCTCCTTATAATCTGTGTAATTGCCGCTCTCCTCCTTATATCTGTGTAATGTGCCGGCTCTCCTCTTAGATCTTGTATTGCCGCTCTCCCCCCTTATATGTGTGTAATGTGCCTCTCCCCCCCTTATATGTGTGTATGTGCCGCTCTCCCCCTTATATCTGTGTAATGTGGCGCTCTCCTCCTTATATGTGTGTAATGTGCCGCTCTCCTCCTTATATGTGTGTAATGTGCCGCTCTCCCCCTTATATCTGTGTAATGTGCCGCCTCCTCCTTATATGTGTGTACTCTGCACTACTCTGTACTATTCTGCACTACTCTGTACTATTCTGCACTACTCTATGCTATTCTGCACTACTCTATGCTATTCTGCACTACTCTGTACTATTCTGCACTACTCTGTACTATTCTGTATTACTCTGACATTGGGAGCTTCTCTCACACTGGGGGACAACCCTCATGCAGATTAATACACGTGAGATGTTTTTCAGAGCATAAAACTGCCTGTACAAGAGTCTATGATGCTTGTACAAGCGTTGTTGTAACCTCTGACTCCCAACCTGTATACATTCGGTCCCCTACTTAAGAACATCTGACTTACAGATGACCTCTGGATGTTGGTAAGTTACTGTACTTTAGCCTTAGGCTACTATAATCAGCTATAACAGTTTTCACAGGTGCCTGCAATTAAGCTTAATTTATAATCCTGATTCTGATGACAACACAACATTTTTAAAATCCAATTGTCACAGAAACCAAAAAAAATTTGGCTGGGGTTACAATGATAAAATATACAGCTCCGACTTACATACAAATTCAACTTAAGAACAAACCTACAGAACCGATCCTGGGACTGACTGTATATAGGCACAGAACTAGTTATAAAAATCCAGGTCAATGGAAATAAATCGAAGCTTTTCCTTATGGCAACATAAAGCAGCACTTCTAATATGAAAGTGTAAAGACTCTCTGCAGTTTGTGGCATGGATCATAAACGTAACAAATCCAAGATGCCGCTGGTAGAAGTAAGAGTGGCCCGGGTCAGATGAAAAAGAGACTGGCAATGTGTAGAGTAAAGAGATGTCTGCTGATGTCATGTGATAGCAAGGTTTAATCACCAGAGATGACAGGGCTGTACTATGAGAACTGTCAATCTGTGGAATAGCCGAGCTCAAGGGCTGCTCACAGCAGGGACAGCAGAGAGCTGCAAGAAGGGCCTTGATGCTTTTTTTTTTACATCAAACTAACATTGACAGTTAGGTTATAATTTAGAGGTGTTTTCTTTACATCCCTTCGTTGGTTGAACTTGATGGACATATATCTTTTATCAACCGTGTTAACTATGTAACTATTAGCGCTACGGAAAGCCAGAATCTACAATATATATATATATATATAGTAATAATATTGGTATACACGGGTTGGGGGCCCACTGTGGAGAGATTTACCCCCCAGCCCCCCAGCTACCCCTCTGGAAGGGGATGATGACAATCTCTGCTGCTGGGTAACTCAGAAGTGTATAATGCGCTTTAGTGTGTTATGTGAGATTTATATTGCATGTGAGATGTGATTGTATCAATCATCTGTTACAATACTTGCAGTGAATATTTCTACAATCCCATCGCTCACCATGAAGAACCTGCTGTTCATGAGTTGTATGATCGCTGCTCTGGTTTCTTCAGGTAAGACGGGTCTCACTACTTCATATCATGTACAAGTATCATAGTATCATAGTATATAAGGCTGGAAGGAGATGCAAGTCCATCAAGTCCAACCTTTAAGAATTAAATAAATGTTTTATCCCCATAACCCGGGATATTTTTTCTCTCCAGAAAGTCATCCAGGCCTCTCTTGAACATGTACATAGAGTCGGCCATAACAACCTCCTGCGGCAGAGAGTTCCACAGTCTCACTGCTCTTACAGTAAAGAACCTTTGTCTATGGTGATGGTAAAATCGCCTCTCCTCTAGGCGTAGACATGGAAGGCTTCATAAGAAGGTCCTTGGAGCTCCAAAATTTTAGGCTGCCAATCTTCCCCTACTTTCATCTTTACCCCCGAGTCGCAACCACATATTCGAGGGCAGATTGGCTAACCCAATACCTTCTCGCCACCCCCCCGGGACTCCACCCAGTAGGAGTCCAAAACTGCCTTCAGACAGATACAATTCATAATAGATCAATACTAAATCAATCAATCAATGTTGCCACTAGGCATTCATCCCTTCATCCAAGGTGGTTGCGTAGCAAACAACGACGCAACTCATTCCAGGCAGAAGGATAGAAATGGTAAGTATACATCACCCCATCACGGCTCAAGTACGTCAATCTCCCAAAGTAATCCATGGCCTTACCTACGGGTGGCGGAGTCAGGACTCCGGTTTGTGTCGCTGTGACGTCGCGATCTCGTTGCTGCACTGTTCCCAGCACAGCCAAGACCTTCCAGTCACTTCGCGTCAACACTCTCCCAGGAATCGTTACTGCTCTCGCGAGATCCACACATGTCGGTCAGCGGCCATCTTGGATATGGGAGAGCGGCCATCAGGCCAGTACACAGGTAAGTGTATCACTGGTGATTGGCATATATGCTCATATTAATGGTATACCGCACTAATGTCCTATCAGGACCATGTAGTGTAATGTGGTTATATGCAGGTGGGGCGTATTCGCAAACCCTCCCTCGCCATTGCATCGGCGAGGGTGTTGCAAATGTTACAATTTAAAATGAAATAGTGGGGCAGGACTTATGGAAAAAATGCTGTTAGTATGTAAAACAAACCTCTAGGTAAGTGTGATCCTTGTGTCCCTCCATACTATATTGAGTATTGTACAAACTTTACTAAGGAGAGCGTTTATTGTTATTTTCCTATATTTTGTAGCATACACAATATATGGCACATGTGCGTCACTTTAAATAAGTGACATTCGTTTCTCCTTCTGTATAAAGATTAGACTTGGTGCTAGATATAGCTTCTTAAATCAGTTCTAGTACCAAGGAAACCTTATCTATTTTAGGCTTGCCAACAAACATGGCTCAGCTTAGTGTAACAGATAAGGAACACCAATTCATACATGCTTAGCTGAACCATGGGAAGTAAATGAACTTACTGGGTTCTAGAATTATTTATTAATGTCGATGTGGTGTTTTAGAAAAGCCATGTCACAAACCAACTTCACAAATATTGTACACAAATCGGAGCATTGACAGAACAGAAATATAAATGAATCATACACCAGCCGCAGTATAATAGAACTATTATAAAATACTATACATCCAGATATTCAGCATCTCCTGCTCTACAACATTCTCTGTATAGAGCACCGACATGGTGCATTAGCTTGGCCATGCATAATAAAGGTTACAGCTGTAATCCATGAAACGTATTGTGCTCTGATTTCTAATACCTTGTTTTATTCTCCTAGAAAGGGTCTGGTCTCCGACTACCAAACGCATAGTGTACAGAAGTAGTCTGAGACACGCCCCCCTCCTCTCACATATAGATTAAAGCATACACATGTACGTATAGGACAGTGGTGACAACCTATGGCACTCTTAGCCCTCTCTGTGGGCATACAGGCCATTACCCCAGAATGAAGTTCACCAGACAGGACTCAAAGAATCTCCCTGGAGAATCTTCCTACAATGATAGACGAATTTGCCCTCCTCCTTTCAACTGCGTTGGTGTCTTTAGGAGGCTGAACGATTGAAAATTGTCAAAGAAAAAGGCACTTCCAATAAATAAGTGGCTTGTAGTTGAAGTTTGGGCACACAGGCTCTAAAAGGTTCGCCATCACTGGTATATGAGCTTCCATGGTGTACGGTGCTGCGCGATATCTCCGGTTATAGCGGAATCTGAATGACTAATGATTCTGAATCAATCAGCTGGCGGCATACATCACAGCTACTTCCCAAACACTTTCCCGTGGAGCGGCCCCTGACATTTGACAGAACAGGGCTCCGCTCTGACGTCACCCCATAGCTCCTCCCAATAACACTCCGCTCTGACTCCCGAACTGCGACTTCCACATGACAGCGCCCAGATGCAGCTGACGCCCCTCATTAGCCTATCACTAGTCGCCGAGCCGCCTACATCCCGCTGGACACGCCCACTTCCGCGGACTCCGGGACGAATGGCTGAACCCCTCTTTGGAGACGTCACCCGCTGTGCCTTCCCCCTGACCTCTACACCGCCCCGCCCCATGACGTGTTCGTGCAGACCCCACCCGTTCGCGCAGGATCCGTGCATGCGCAATACCGGGCCGGGCTGGCAGGAAAGATGGCGGAGGCGGCGGGAGGAGTCCGGGGTTGAGAGAGCGGCCCGGGGAACGGGGACATGGCGAGGTTGGCAGATTATTTCCTGCTGGTGGGGTATGACCTTAACAAGAGAGGTGAGAATGGGCGGGGCTGGGAGGGGAGAGGGGGCTCATAAGTGACTGGGAATCAGTGCACACCCGGGCTGATGGGGGAGGATGAGCGCAGCGGGGGGTGTGAGGAGGTGGCGGCGGCCACTGCCATGTCATGTATACAGGCATGTGTGCCATGTACCAGCCATTGCCTCATGTGCCCTGCACTTGTCTCACCCCCTCTGCTGTAACCTGACTCACAAGTCCTGGAGCTAATGATGCAGAGACATATTGTACCCAAATAACAGGAAGTGTTCACCTGTGTACCCAGAACACTCCGCACCTGTGCACTACAGCTGCTCCAGTACAGTGCAGCACAGCTGGGAGAGCTTTGTAGTGTCTGATCCTTCTAGCGCATGTATGTTCTGTAATGATGAAAAGACCAATATGATTGTATAAGCCCAGGCTTAGAATGACAAGCACTGGGTGCAGGATACATAATGTGGATGAGGATGGTAGAAATCTTCTTCCTCAATATGCTGCTACGGTATGTCGTAGAAGGTTACCACCAGTGCTGGAGTCACTCCCTGTGTGTCCAATACTTAAAGGGTTTGTCCATACAGAACAAACAGACCTGGACTTCCTATTCGCTGTGCGACACCTCATGGACTTGCAGGGCCATATTCTACTGTTGGTCTCGGCAGTCCCAGCTGTGTGTCAGCTACCTGACAGCACGTTACAGTGGCAGCATAGTGTATGGGATTTGTTCACTTCCAATACACATGCTGCAAAATAACCTGAACACACTGCAAAGTAAAATGATTTACGGCTTGTGCTTAGATCCTTATCAGGTCAGTAATTTCTGCAATATCTAAAAGCCCCAATATAATGTTGTGGTCTAAGAAGATATTCTTGCTCCATCACGTTAAGTGTAAGTGCTATTTATCATTTTTTCAATAGGAAAGTCAGTTCCATTTTTTGAAAAGTTGGATAATGGCTGATATGGCCACTGTTACAGCCTCATCTTGGCTGGCCACCCAGCTTTCTTTGACTCCTCATTTTGGGTAGATAAACAAGCGGGATTACACCTCTTCTTATTCATTGTCAGCCACTCTGCCACTTCTGTTGTTGCTCCCTGTTTTTCACTTTTTGTGCAATATTGATCGGATGTAATTGCCTACATGACAGTGACAACAGATCACTAGGCGCAGTAGTTGGCTGGGATGAGTACACAAAATGTCATTATTGCTGGACAGGTGAAAGTCTGCCAGAGATGGTTGGAAAGGAAATAACAGTCATTGTCATATTACACATTATCTGTTAAATATATTTATTTTTTAAATCCGTGACATCCCTTTTACCAATGTGCTTAGAATGCAAAAGCACAGCTCAGTGACTGAAATTTCTATCTATAATTTAGTTTATGTAGTCCTCAGTGATGCCTCAAGGAAGTTTTCAGGTATAATAACTCTTAATAGAATACAATTGTTCTGCATCTTTGCATTTTCAAATTACACTGGAATTTCATAAACAAGTGAATATAGATTATAGGGATTTTCCAACCAAGCAAGTTAGGCCCTATCCACATAATTGGGCCTAACTTGGTGAGCGGTGGGGGTCTCAGTGATGAGACCCCCACAGATCATGAGAACGAGGGGTCCGAAGGAGTTCCAGTCGGACTCATTGTCACTCGGCAATCTCCATCAGCTCCATAGAGAATGGTCATGTGCAGCCGTCTGCTCCATTAATGTCAGGGAGCGAAGAGGGATCCAACAGAGGTACCTTGGACCCCTTGTTCTCGTGATCTGTGGTGGTCTCATCACTGAGACCCTAACTGATCAGCAAGTTAGGCCTTATCCATAGGACAGGGCCTAACTTGCTTGGTGGGGAAACCCCTTTATGGTTTAATAAATTAGCACAAAGAAGTCTTGCCATGCCCTCTCTTTCCATCCCTTGCTAGTAAAAAACCCCCAAAAAACTCAACTTTCCTCCCATTTCCCCCACAGATCAGTTGGTAGCCATCGCTGAAGCCTTATTGGTTCTGTATGGCCTATAGCAGTGATGGCGAACCTTTTAGCAGCTGTGTGCCCAAACTGCAACCCCAAACCCCCCTTATTTATTGCGAGGTGCCAACCAAAAATTAAAGCATTAACTTATTGCTCCCTGTTCTTCAACAACTTTCAATCATATTGGCCTCCTGAGGACACCAGCACAGTAGAAAGATGGAAAATGTTAGCTTCTTTCTGAAAACAGCATGTTTTAAATTGCTTGTAACTGCAGGAAGATTCTTCGAATCCTGTCTGGTGTGCTGGGGCGATGGCCCGGGTGCCCACAGAAAGGGCTCTGAGTGCCGCCTCTGGCACCAGTGCCATAGGTTCGCCACCACTGGCCTATAGGCATGTCACCAGGTCACACATGCCTTAGTGGGTGATCTTTGGACAATTGGCATATCACTGCTTAGGTCACAGACAATGATCCAAAAAACTAGGTGTCAGTTTTGTATACACATCTTGCTACTGAGGTCCTGGGTTTAGGAGTTGTTTGACCAGCCTTTTAAAATAACACAGTTTTTACGGCAGATCTGCTCTACATAAAAGATATGTTCTAGCTATTATCTGATCATTGGAGGCTTCTGGAATGGCTGGTATTTAGCTGCTTTTGCCAAGAGATGTTTGATGCAGCTACAGTCTACAGCAGTGATTTTCAACCTGTGTGCCGAACTACGCTGCCCCTGTGTAGAACTGCCCCTGTGTAGAGCTGCCCCGTATTTCTGCGCCCATACTTACCTCCAAGCCCCGCGTCGGCGATCCGCCCATCTTCTGTAGCTCCTGCACCGCGTGGCCCATGGCACGTGACTGACGCGACCTGACGTCAGGTCGCGTTAGTCACGTGACCAGAGGCGCGCGGTGCAGGAACTACAGAAGGTGGGCGGATCGCCATTAGGAGTGAAGGTACGTGGAAGAAGACATCAAGGGTAAGTATATAGGGTTATTATTTGTATAGGGAAGGCAGCTAGGGTCTTTTTTTTTATTAGTAAAGGTAGGCTGGGGCTTTTTATTTGTTAAGGGAGGCCTTTAGGGCCTTTTAATTAGAAAAGGGAGGCCTCTGGGGACTTTTAATTAGTAAGGGAGGCCTCTAGGGCCTTTTAATTAGTAAAGGGGGGGCTCTAGGGCCTTTTAACTAGTAAAGAGAGGCCGCTACGGGCTCTTAATTTGTAAAGGGAGGCCTCTAGGGGCTCTTAATTAGTAAAGGGAGGCCGCTAGGGTCTTTTAATTAGTAAAGGGAGGCCGCTAGAGGTTTTTATTAGTAAAGGGAGGCCGCTAGAGGTTTTTATTAGTAAAGGGAGGCCGCTAGGGTCTTTTAATTAGTAAAGGGAGGCAGCTAGGGCCTTTTTATTAGTAAAGGGAGGTCGCTAGGGCCTTTTTATTAGTAAATGGAGGCAGCTAGGGGCTTTTTATTAGTAAAGGGAGGCAGCTAGGGGCTTTTTATTAGTAAAGGGAGGCAGCTAGGGGCTTTTTTTTATTAGTAAAGGGAGCCGCTAGGGGCATTTTAATTAGTAAAGTGAGGCGCTAGGGACTTTTTAATTATAAAGGTAGCCGCTAGGGGCTCTTAATTAGTAAAGGGAGGCCGCTAGGGGCTCTTAATTAGTAAAGGGAGGCCGCTAGGGTCTCTTAATTAGTAAAGGGAGGCCGCTAGGGTCTCTTAATTAGTAAAGGGAGGCCGCTAGGGGCTCTTAATTAGTAAAGGGAGGCCGCTAGGGTCTCTTAATTAGTAAAGGGAGGCCGCTAGGGGCTCTTAGTTAGTAAAGGGAGGCCACTAGGGGCTCTTAGTTAGTAAAGGGAGGCCGCTAGGGGCTCTTAATTAGTAAAGGGAGGCCGCTAGGGGCTCTTAATTAGTAAAGGGAGGCCGCTAGGGGCTCTTAATTATTAAAGGGAGGCCGCTAGGGGCTCTTAATTAGTAAAGGGAGGCCGCTAGGGGTTCTTAATTAGTAAAGGGAGGCCGCTAGGGGCTCTTAATTAGTAAAGGGAGGCCGCTAGGGGCTCTTAATTAGTAAAGGGAGGCCGCTAGGGGCTCTTAATTAGTAAAGGGAGGCCGCTAGGGTCTCTTAATTAGTAAAGGGAGGCCGCTAGGGGCTCTTAATTAGTAAAGGGAGGCCGCTAGGGGCTCTTAATTAGTAAAGGGAGGCTGCTCGGGTCTTTTAATTAGTAAAGGGAGGCCGCTAGAGGTTTTTATTAGTAAAGGGACGCCGCTAGGGGTTTTTTATTAGTAAAGGGAGGCCTTTTATGACTGTTTTAGTGTAATTTTGTGCTATTTTGTTTGGTGGTGTGCCCCAGGATTTTCTAAGTATAAAAAGTGTGCCGCGGCTCAAAAAAGGTTGAAAATCACTGGTCTACAGTATAGGTGTGTTGCTTGGGGACAATTGCACTGATCTGCTGTTCTGTACCATGTAATCACGGGGCATGGAGCTGGGAGCAGTTAAATCTGTGCCCCTGTAGCAGCCAGACACCATTACATAAGGGGTATTGATCAATTATTGATGACCTAGCCTGATAGGATAGGGTATTAATAGGCATCTGTGGCCAATCCCTTTACGGGAACCCCTGAGCAGATACCTCCTTTTCTACTTTCATAGTCAGTTAGAATCTTTTATGTTTTCCCTTCATTAGTAGTGAGGATATGAAGTTAGATTGTTATCTGTAAATGGCGTACATGTATAGCATTGGCTGGAATGATAAATTTTCTAGCATGCAGATAAGTTGAAGTTGTTTGTGTGATATTGAAGCAGATGGCATTGTGAGCAGTATGTCTGCTGAGGGTTTAGATGACGTGAAAAATCTGGGCACATTATATAGGAGTAAAAACCCACACAATCTTAAGCTGTTAAGAAATGCTTTGTGTTTCCATTGAACTTTCACTTTCCCTCAGCTATTCTGTATGCAGATGCTATTTCTTACTGCACTGGACTTTAATGTAAGTTGAATAGCTTTAAACCACAGACGTTGAGTTTGATGGCTAAAAAGCGTTACATAAGTGGCAACGGCTCCATAATATGGCGTTCATCAGAACACACAATGCCATAGTCTATTTTGTTTCATGTTGTTCCTGTAAACCTGATATTTATGAGGATTTATATGGCAGTTTTCTGGCGTACAAGCCCTAAAATAATCGCAATTCCTTGCAAACTGCCCGGATGTGTGATTATTTTCCCCTTCATGCCACACTCACACACTCGCTATAGCCTGCAACCATTCAAGCCTAAATGGTTACTGGTAATAGCGCAATTGTATCAGAAGACCGGAGCGTCCTGATATATCTGGTGCACCAGAGGAGCGGGACTTTCATCATACACCAGCACATAAATGCCCCCCAAAGACTGTGTACATCAAACCTACTTTTAAAAGGAACCTGTCATCTGGAACCCTTTTTCGCCCCCCCCCCCCCCCAATGTCCCCATAAAGAATAGTGTACACAATGCCAAAAAATTTCTATAATAAAACTCTTATTCCAAATGACAGGATCCCTTTAAAGGTTTGGGAAGGCAGTGAAACACAAAAGAAACAAGTTGCGCTTCATTTGTGTATTTTTTACTGTTTTGCTGCTGAAGTCTAAAAAACACATTAAGCATTTTACTAAGAAATCCTGCACGTTCTACCCTATATATTGTGAAATGAGAAAGAAGGCTTATAAATGGGAATTTTTTGCAAAACATTGCAGCCCATTTTGTATAGCGCCATAATAGCCACTTCTAGACATGCATTGGGCTTTTATACTGTAAGTAACATGAGGCATTGGGTGGTTTTTGCTCTTCATTGCATATTGTATTGCAGAAGTGTTCAGGAATACCATACATTGAACTACATAGTGCCTTTAAAGCTTTATGTGGAGGTTGTCCCAAACATTTCCTTCATAGTAATCCTTTTTATCCATGGCAAGTAAATGTCCACCTCTAGAACGAAACTATGATTTTAGATACAAACAGGAAGGAAAAATGTTTGATACATACTTTGTATTCTCATTGTGTTCTTTATGACAGCAATGGGAAGTTTCATTGATTTGTCTTTTTTTTTGTAAAGTTTGAAGGATTTTTTAATAACTTTTAGTACATGTGACAGCCTTACCAATTTCAATGCCCCTTTTGTTCTTGGTTTTCGTGTGATTCAAGTCTTCTAAAAACTGATGTTAGCAAATTTGGGAAGCACTGCTCTAGGTAGTTTTCTTGTACCATTATTCTGGTAGAAGGGTTGTTCCAAATTGCATTATTATAATAATAATTAAGATAATAATTGTTCCATAATTGTTGTAGTGGCAGGTTGAGTATGCCTTCTGTCTCTTCATTCAAATAGCCGAGCAAACCTCTTCAATCTCATAGAAGATAAATGAATACATCCGTGGTTAGGGCAGAAGAATGAAACTCGGGAAATACCATTTTATATTGTAGATTTCATATATTAATTGTATTGTGTAGGGGAATATTGGTACTAAACTGTTATATATATATATATATATATATATATATTTTTTTTTTTTAAGGCCACATCAGTGTAATGTCCATATATGCAAACATTTTAGGCTATTGATTCAATCACATGTTCCCTTGTATTTCTATAGGCTCCTTACAGGTTTTTGATGGCGCTGTGTTTAGGAGCCGACAGCCCGAGCTGCAAGTTATAGAGCACCTTCAATTCCTGCCCATTTGCAGCTCTGGCGGCCGAGATTACATATGTTCATGTGCAGGTAGCCTAAACCCTTGCTTTTTAAAACTAATGACTTGACTGAAAGAACCATGCTGCAACAAGCTTAGCTAAAGGGCAGTTACCTTTCTTGGCTCTTTACAATGAATCTTTATTATACTTTATATTGTATCAGTCACGTTGTCTTGTAAATATTTTCTAGATGATTTGTGTAGCCTACGTTCCTTAGAGGGTTTTTCCAGGATTAAATTTTTTTACAAATTTCAGGGAGGGAGCCTCTAAAAATAAAAAATAATTTATATTTACCTCTGCCAAGCCCCCCTCCGGTTCTCAGCTGGTGCCCATCATAGCTAGCTCATGTTTGTATACAGAGGTTGGCGGCAACACGAGTCTACAGTTCTTGCTTACATGCAGAGGCCAGATGTGTGTATACATGCAATAGCAGGAGTACCGCCATGTACCGGTGTAACCTGCATGTATACATGCATACGTGCCATGGATACACCTTGCTCCCCGCGGTGATGGGCATGGGGGGCATAGGAAACTATGAGTTCTTTTTCATTTTTAGAGACCCCCAGAACAGCAATTTATAAAAACCTTTATAATATCAATTTCTAGGATCAGAGAAACTAAGGTTAAGATAGGCATTTAATATCACATTTGTAGCAGTCCCTCAATCGGCTGTTTCAGGGGGCAGCAGAGCTAGAAAACTCTTTGTTTACATTGATCTATTTAGTAATAGCTGTACAGGTTTGTAACTATATCCCATTTATTTGGGTATCATGCCCATTCAACCATCTGGTAGGTGCTAAAAATTGGGCCCACACCATTCTGATCTTTAATGAAATTTACCATAACTACAACAATATTAAAGGGAACCTGTAACCAGGGACCTAATGTTCACTAAAGACAGGTTACAGAAACCCATCACACCTGCAGTGCAAATCTGCCTTTCTGCTTTATCTGGGCATTTGCATTACAATATAATTGTGTGTTATAACTTGCATTGCAACCTGACAGAATCCTCTGTGTAGTCCTAGTCGTTGGGCTTTGGTTTGGATGCATTTCAAAAAACAGCTCTCAGCCCCCACCATTGTGCTCCTGTACAGGAGCACAAAGGTAGGGCCAAGAGCTGAGCAGTCTGCAGCACGGACATGTTGCTTTTTTGAAATGCATCCAAACCAAAGCCCAACCTCTAGGACTACACAGAGGATTCTGTCAGGGTGCAAGGTAAGTTATAACACACAATTATATTGTAAATCAGACACCCAGAAAAAATCAGTAAGGCAGATTTGCAATGCAGCTGTAAAGGGCTTCTGCTTTTAGTGAAAATGTGGTGACAGGTTCCCTTTAAGGCGTAAATAAATTAAATGCATCATTGGGCACAGTATAATAAAATAATTGTCACTGAACCAAAGTTCAAACAAAGACTCTGATTCTTTTATTTTATCTGACTCCTTTACAATTGGCCAATAATCAGTCCCTGATTCAAGAACTAGAAACTTTAATAACTAGAAACCTTGTGATAAGAAATCTAAGAATTTGTGATTAGGAAAAGTATTGTCTGGGTCATCTCCTCCTTCATTGATGCCCTGGAATCTTAACTAATTCTTTTGCGAACTATAGCACTAACTCTTCCAACATCTTGCGACAATCACTCTTAGACTACATGCACAATTCAGTTTTATGGTCTACAAACTACAGATCCGTGGTTCATTGTATGTGTCCTGTGTGTCTTCCACTTGTGAGGTCCACTCACAGGTCAATGTCCAGAATACAGACTTCCTTGGTCACAAACACTGGCAGGAATGGCACTTGCTATAAACCTTCCTTTTTATAACTAACATTTAAAGGGCTACAGACAGGGAAGTTTGTAACCCGCTGAAGATGGTAGGGACGGCGCACACCTGGCAGGAATATGACCTGCTCTATAACTTGTGCCGCGGCTGTGCCTCGTGGTAAATCTGACGTGTAGTACGACAGCAGGAGGAGAATTGGGGTTGGTGCTCATTACACTCGTTTTAATAATTTCTCCCAATGTGCTTTATTATATAATCCTTTGTAGACCCATAATATATACATCATGAATTGCTACTTCATGGTACTATTCATGGCTATGTTCTTCCAGCATTATGAGTGGTAATTACATGGTACTATTTTAAGGCTATGTTCTTGCAGCATCATGAGTTGCAATTATGTGGAGCTATTTTGTGACTATAGTTATGCAGCAGTTGTAACATTTTGTTATTCGCTGGGTTATTAAAGAGACCTGTCATGAGGATTTATGCAGGACAGAGTCAGGATCACAATGTTGTCCTTTTATTATCTGTCTGTGGTCATGGTGGTCATCTTCCTGAGCTCTAGTATCAGCATTTAGTGAAATACTTTACAGCAGCATCATGGCCAAAGCTGAAATGGTGTGAAGCTGACTCATTGAGGTGTACGGAGAGTTTGCTGGGTTTGGTGTGTCAGATCAGTGATGCACAGAAATCCTCTTCAGAATTAGGAAGTGTCTACTATTAAAGGGAACCTGTCACCACATTTTCACAAAAACAGCTAGTGACAGGTTCCCATAGAGTACTATTAACAAACTGACACCCTTCTTTTAGCTAAAAATTGTTTCCCTTACATACACATAAATCAACTTTATCGAATATTCCCTGGCATCAGAGGTGGCGTATCGTGCTCTGGCAGCCCTTCCCATCTACTCCTCCCCATATCAAGTGATTTTTTTATCAGTATGTCATGTGAGCAGGGGGACATCATCACAGGTCCTTTAGCCTCCTAACATTAGCAAACTGTACCCCATGCATATATCTGATCACATGAAATCAAGGCAGCCTTCATAGACTTCTACTCCTCCCCATCCTCATTTGAGGCTGCTGTGATTTCATGTGATGGGATTCATAGATGATATCATCCTGGTCACATGACTTTAAGTGCACAATGGTGTAAAATGATCTCTTTCTCAACGTTCCACACATCAGAATATCGTAGCGCTCAGACCTGTCAATCAGGAACAAGGAGGCAGGACATTGCAAGTGAATAGGCATGACTCATTTACTGTAATGGACTCACATCAGGAAATTTGCATAGAAGTTTACAAACTGATTTTTGTAACATTGCAGCCATGGAAAAGAACCATTTAGGGATAAGGGGAATGCTTTTTAATCATAGTTTTTAATGAAAGCTTTATTTTGTGAGGGTTAATTTGCATGACAGGTTCTCTTTAAGACGTTTGTCTAGATGGAGAATTGCAGAATATACTACTTTTTATAGTGAACTCTCTGCACAGTGAGGGATTTTGTCCTGTATCTTGGTAAAGCTCTAGGGTATCTAAGCCTCAACAGAGAGATGCTCTGTTCATGTATGTTCATGTATGACGAGACTGACCAGCTTAGCATGGGGGATAGAATAGCTAGCATTGATATTTTTTTTTTATGTCCATGAAACAAGACCTTTAAACCCTTCCCCCCACTACAGAATAAAGATAATGCATCCTTTTTTTTAATTTCCTTTATGTTCCTCTTAGTTGTACTTTTGGTTGGAGACCAAATAGGATGAACGCAAAGTGAGGATTTTTCTGGGACTCCACTAATAAAAACTCATCGATATTTGATTGACACCACCAAACAGATTGAAGGGGCCACCGTCTGAAATGACTTAGTAAATTTGGTTTTTCTTGGCCTCATGCCCACGAGCATATAATAGAGCTGCGTGCTACCTGTTTTTCCTGCAGCTCATTGCGGTGCAACCACCACACTGGTCAGGCCAACTGCATGTGCTGCGGTTTTTGCGGCCTGGGCATGCCGATTGCAGATGGGCCGCAAACAAGGGATTATGTTCTCTTGTCTGCGGCCGGCAAAGTGCACACATTCGTCTGCATCAATCCTTTCTCTGGGAATAGTCTTCTCTCTGGCTACCTTCTCACGTTGCAGATTACTTTCATATTTGCCGTGTGGCAATTCTGTATAGTAAATCCACTGCATGATAAGTGGCATTGCAGTGCGTGGCATTTATGACAATCCCATACACACATTGCTGAACAAAGGCATCTTCAGACTTATGTTTATTGCTTACTGCTGTAGATCATGAAATCAACCTTTTGAGCTCTGCCCCCCTTCTTGTGCAAGTGTGCCCCATTTTATTTTGGTGGGTTTCAGATACAGGCATAATGATTCTTTCTTGCCTGTAATAGGAGAATTTATGGATAAAATCACGTACACTGATTACTATGTTACCAGCAACACATACATATCTATAGCCTTGGATACTTGTAAAATTAACATTTCCAAATAAAGAGTCACCATTAAATTGTCAATAATAATAACACAAAATAACGTTCTTATGCTGGAGTTCAGTTTACAGTCTGGTATAGCAATAGCAGGGCCCCTGTCTTATTTTTACATTCATGTATTTCCTGACACAGTCTTGAATGGAGGATGTCTTTCCCTCCTATCTCACAGCAAGGTCAAGAATTTCTGTGACATGGACCAATGATGTATACATAGCGTGAATACTTGTTCTGGTGTGTATACAATAAGGTCCCAGTTGCGCTGGCTTATTTACAGTAGTGGAGATTACGCGGGGCATGTTTCTACTCTAAAAAGTAGTTTGTTGAAATACCTCGACCATAAACCTGCACTTTGAAGGTTTCGATGCTGTATGTGAGACTTTCTGGGGTCAGGTTTCTTGCTGAGGGGCTTCTTCTTGTCATAATACATAATACTGCTACTGCTTAAAGCTAGAACGGTTATTTTATAAATGCTTTGCTTTATGTCCACCACCATCTCTACGTTTTCCCTCTTCATTTTAGATGCTCTTCCTCATCTTGTTTTGTTGGGCAGCATTGGGGCTATTTGTTACACTGGCTACACTTGCCTTCTTATGTCTCTTTATGTGCTTCACAGGCAGCAAAATTGCCTGTAGGAGAAATGTGAGTCTGTATAATAAGAACTATAAGGATGGCCTATTTGGTTGCAGTGCCTTATCTGTTCGCATTGTAGAGGAAATTGTTGTGTAGGCTTTAACTCTTCAATGTTAGAGTAACCACAAAGGAATGGAGGAAATGCTCTGCAGCCTCCACCCACACTTTTTTGAGATTGTATAGCTTTTAGTGTATGAGCAAAGTATATATGCTTTTCTTGTACTGTCAATTGTCTACTCATTGTATATATTAATTAATAAATATACTGAGAGCATCCACAGGTTGGATTTCTAAGAATTGTCCGATTTCACTAGCATCTTGCTATTGCACATGTAATTTATTTATCTATTGTTATATACAGGGAGTCATAAGTCTCGGGAAAAGGATATGAAAGAAGAAATGATACACCAGAATACCCCAGCAAGTAAGGGTTGAGACTTTTAGATTATGTCCTGCAGAAGGCCACCATCTTAAAAACTGCCATATTGGATCAAGGACATACGGTTCCAATGTAAAGTTGGTCATGTAGCAGATCAAAGAAGACAGGGATTGTCTCAGAAATCGATTGCCATAATCAGATTTGCAATATATTTAATGTTTCAATTGTTATCAACACGAAATTTGAAACAACCACCTGGGAAGCTTCCTATGATGCACAGCTATGTGACATGTGGTCCATGGTGCTGAACACAGTGGAAGGTTCTGGATCCGGTTCTTATGAAGCTGAAGGAGAATCTCGATTTTGAGAACTTTTAAACTACTCTCTAGTATTGCATATCTAATTGTGAAAATCTTTTTCTGAGACAATTCTGGTCTTTTAAAGGCTATGATTTGTTACATGACCTTCTTCCCATTGAAAAAACATTCCCTTGATCCAAATTGGCACCTTTCGAAATAGGGACCATGATCCAGACATAGTCTAAAAGAGAGGACTGAGCCCTCTCTGTACCAGGTGAGTGTTTGCTGAGTGAGGTCATAGGGGGGGGGGGGCGGTGCAATCAGTTACTATAACTGCCAGGAGTCTATACTAGACTCCTAGGCCTGTCATTCAGCCTGATCTCCAAACACTTTAAGATCATTGGCAAAGCTGTATATGGGCGAAGTGATCAGGCACCCAAGGGTTAAGGTACTCTTGGAAGTCTAAAAAATAGTAAAAAAAAAATTTCAATTTGCAAAAATATTAAAACCTAAATTTCCAATATTAGAAATGATATAAAAATAAAGGGTACAAATCATAAACATGTTGGGTATCGTTGCATCCCAAAATGTCCTATATATCAAAATATAATAACAGTTGTTCCCTGCAACAGAAAATATTGCCTAAATCTCCAAACGCTACTTTTGAGTTTACCGTATATACTTTTTCAACATACAAAAAATTTAATAAAAAGTAATCAGAAGGTAAATAATGGTAGCAATGGAATGCTTATTTTGAAAAAAAAAATTAAAAAATTACATGTCACACAGTGCTGTACACTGAAGCATGAAAAAGTTATTAGTGGCAGAAGATGAAGGATTTTTTGTGCATATTGTTTAAATTTTTTTAATGTATTAAAACACAATAAAACCTGCATAAATTTAGCCTCCCCGTAATCGCACCGACCCAAAGAATAAAGAAGACATGCCATTTTGAGCGCACGGAAAAATCTGTAGAAACCGAGCCCACAAGAAAATTAAGTGCAGTATGGTGGCTCAGTGGTGAGCACTACAGCCTTGCAGCATTGGGGACCTGGGTTCAAGTCCCATCCAGGTCAACATCTGCAATTAGTGTGTATGTTCTCTCTGTGCTTGTGTGGGTTTGCTCTGGGTCCTTCCGGTTTCCTCCCACACTCCAAAACATACTGGTAGGTTGATTACATTGTGAGCCCCATGGGAGCAGAGACTGATTTGGCAAGCTCTGTGCAGCTCTGTGTAATCTGTGTGGCTATATAAATGAATGAATTATTATTAAGAAAATGTTGTAAATGCGTTTTTCCCCCAATTTCACTGCATTTGAATTTTTTTTCTACGCTTTCCAGTGCACAGCATCGAATATTAAATATAAATAGAAAACAAGCCCTCTTACAGCTCTTTACATGGAAAAATAAAAGTTACAGATTTTTGTATGTGAGGAATGAAAAAGGGAAACGAAAAAACAAAAAAGGGCCTGGTCATTAATAAGTTAAGCAGTTATCTGCATTGATTAGGTTTTTTTTTATATATATTTATATTTTGTATTGTGTGTTACTTCTATACTTAGCATTACAAAGTCCTGTGGTGAGCAGACGCCTGATTGGATCAACAATACAGGATGTGTGTACATTCTGCGGGACAGATCTGTTCTTTTCCAGACTTGGTGAATGTTGACCAAAGGTTTGTGCGATAAATAATTGTAGTCAGAGTGTTTACATTGTAAAGCCAGGGTTGCACAATTTGTGGCCTGCAAAATTATTTTGTCTGTCCCATGTTCATCTGTTTAAATATGAAACCCAGATTTAGCAAGATATGATCTTGAGATTACATGCGCAGGTCCTTTGGCTGGTAGGTCTTGAAGAAATGTTTTTTATTTAGAAAGAAAGCTATACAGTCAAATGACAGACATTTACATCTCATATCCAGAAAACATCATATATGTCTGCAGTTAATTGCAATGGGTCAGTCATTGTTGACTTTGCAGCGGTAAGTCTGCATTTACACCTGTTTTTATTTTTTAATATGTTCGGCGCATACGCCAGGGAAGCAATGTAGCAAGCAATGTATACACTTAGCAGAGGCCATTGGAGGGAAGAGGACTATGGGGGACAGATGCAACTTATGGCATTTATCTCTGGCCTCTGCTGAGTGTACACCCTAGGACAGTGGTGGCGAACTTATGGCACGGGTGCCAGAAGTGGCACTCTGAGCCATTTCTGTGGGCACTCAGACCATTGCCCGAGTTCACCAAATATGATCAAATCCACCAAATCTTCCTGAAGTCCCAAGCAACTTAAGAGATGCTGCTCTCTCTTTGGAACTGCGGGAAAAGTTTGGAACTGCGGGAAAAGTGAGAAGGTGTTGACAGAACTTCAATATCTTTGGACGTCATCCTGCTGGACCACCATTCTTCCTCTACAGAGAGACCCTGGAGAGAAGCTATAATGAGTCTGAATTTGCCCTCCTTCTTTCCATTGTATTGGTGGGCTTGGGGGGTTTAAAAGCCATGTTGGCACTTCACAGTAAATAAGTGGACTTTGTTTGTAGTTTGGGCACTCAGTCTCTAAAAGGTTCGCCATCACTGCCCTAGGAGGTCCACAGTGTTGTAACTATCCATATATCCTATTGGGAAAGGTGGTGGAACAGAACAACATATCTCACTGTATGAGCATTTAGTGGTATACATACTTTCCCTCCATTATAAGGATAAGTCGAGAAATATCTGAAATATCATAACAACGGAGGGTAATAATGAGATTATGAACATTAGTGGAGGTCACACTTCTAGCATTCCACCGATCAGCTGACTGAAGATCACAAAGTGTTACACAAGGGAGTGTGTCCATCATTGTCTACCAGACATAGCAACACATATTTGGCAGGGGTTGTCTCTGCTTGTACAGAACCATTCTCTGCAGCCCATTCTTATTCTAGTGCAGTGGTGGCGAACCTATGGCACGGGTGCCAGAGGCACTCAGAGCCTTCTCTATGGGCACCCGCGCCATCACCCCAGCGCAGAGTTCACCAGACAGGACTCGAGGTATCTTGCAGTCCAAGGCAGCCCAGGACCCTAGAAGTAAGCTACAATGATAATCCAATATTCTTCTCCTTCTTACTACTTTATTGGTGTCCTCAAGTGCCTATACAATTTAAACCTGTGACAGAGCAAGGAGTAATAAGTTACTGCTTATATTGTCGCATTGGCACTTTGCGAAAAATATGTGGGTATTGGTTGTAGTTTGGGCACTTGGTGTCTAAAAGGTTTGCCATCACTGTTCTAGTGAATGGCGCAGAGCAACTATATAAACTATGGTTCTGGAAAGCAGTGACACTAAACTAGACCACCACTTTCTTATTGAAGGCTTGGCATAAGGTCAGACAGTCAATTCTAATACTTTGTATACTATCATGAGGCACAGTATATTTAGGAACTCAACCAAGCCTGTTAATTTTGAGGAGCTCATGAATGAGGAGAGTTATATAATGGATTACATTTTGTTGCTGTATAATTATATGTAGTTACTAGCACATAAATATTCATTGTGTTATAATTAGGCTCTTCAGTGTAATAAATGGAATATGTGTGTGTAATACAATTGGGTTATACTCATGGCAATGGAGAGGCAGGCTAGATCTCGACAGAAAAAATGTAGTCAATTTGCTTTAAAGTATAGAATTTGATTAATATTCCTTAGGATTCATGCAGACAAATGTAAAATAAGCGGCTAACCCACGTCCTCATTCTCTTTTAAGGCTTCATACATATGGCTGTTGATGCCCTGTTATTAGCTGTCTGGTGCATGAAGAGGAACCTTTTTTTGTTTATTCCATAGTTGCACGCTGTATAGCCCCATGGTATAGGTCCAGTGGACCAAGCTGTGTGAACCACCTGTCACAATTGTATTAGTGTTTTCAGCACTGAAACTGCGGCAAGGTAGGGCAGGAATAGGACATGCTCTATTATTTGCAACTAACACATGGGACAGAGGAAAACATGACCGTGGGTATGAACTTCTAGCAATCCATGGGGAAGTGTGATAGCCATTGTGTGTCTGAGGTTTTACTGCTGTTGGTGTGCATGAGGGATCATGTTAATAATTGATGCATAGGCTCCTGAGTCATGATTCTGGCTGGGTATTACTGCACCACCATGATGTTCCCTTTGGCTAGTATAGGCTGCAGTAGTGAATTCATAGTCTATGTCAGTGATGGCGAACCTTTTAGCAGCCGAGCCAAAAAGCAACCCAAGACCAGCCTTATTTATCGCGAGGTGCCAACCAAAAATTAAAGCAGTAACTTATTGCTCCCTGTTTTTCAACAACTTTCAATCATATTGGTATGAAAATATGACTGAAAGCAGCATCTTTTACGTTGCTTGGAACTTCAGGAAGATTATTTGAGTCTTGTCTGATGTGCTGGGACGATGGCCCGGGTGCCCACAGAAAGAGCTCTGAGTGCCAGTAGGTTCGCCATCACTGGTCTATGTAAAGTGAGATGCTTCAGATGGCTTTTGAGTGATGATCCTGGTTGGTATTACTGCACCACCATGACGTTTCCCTTGGCCAGTACAGGGCGTATCTCCTGCAGCACATACTGAAACTGGTTGCAGAGAGTTAATTAACTTTACCGTATGGAGAGCCTGTTGAACTCGACCCTGAGAGGATCCCTATTTTACCAACTTCACTTCCTTGGCGCATTATCTGGCGCAGATTTGCCACACCTCGGCCTAGAATGGGCCTGGTTAGACTCTCTCCATTCTGTTCCATCACACCTCTATTTTTGTCCTCCTATGTTTGGCTTTTGTGACTCCTGTGTGACTAAAGTGCTTTGATTGCATTACCTTTTTGTAAGTTTATTCTTGAAAATAATAAAAACTTGAAAAAAAAATGAAGTGCTCCAACCATTTAGGACATACATATCGTTCTGTCTTGGTTGTGGCTTTTAGTTTCAGAGACGCTAACAACATTGATTCAGCTACAGTAGAAGCAGCTAAAAGTATCCAATATATCAAGTCATAGAAGGATTACTGAGTGTCTTCCAGCAGGTATGCTTGTGAGAAGTAAGAACAGATCCTGCTATTGTTGCTCTCCTTCCCTTAAGCGCCTGTCACTATTACAAAGCTACATTGTCTTTCAGAAGCTATTTTTTTATTTTTACATAGAGTACATGGTTATCCCTCCCGCCCCCTCGGCACTTCTTCAAGGTCCTCCACCTATTTAGTACCATTTCTTACACTGACTTTCTATAGTATCCAGATGTACCTGCTACCTGTGCACCCCCTGTAAAAGAAAAAAATATGGAAAATTCTAATTTATTGTCCTCATACTGCTACCAGAAGCTCTCCAGAAATCCAAAAGTATGGAAGTGGTTGTTGGGTTTCGTAGCCTGGTAAACACGAGGTTAATTAGTCACACATCTATCGAGTTAGCTGTGTCCTGGAAATATATGCCATCTCCTTCCCCTTCCTCAGCAATCCTAGGCTTTTGGAGTGACTGTTATAATACTATAATATTTCAATCTCCTCAAGTCTCAAATAAAAAAGTTTTATTTTACCAAAAGATGCAGTTTATTTACTAATTCTAAGTACATTTTTTCAAACAAACTGCACCTTTAGCTAAAGTTAACATCCTAGATAAGAGAGAGTAAAATTCAGGTGAGACACTGACAGCCAAGGTGTATACTTATCCCTGTTATGCGGATTACAATATACTATCTCAGGGAGCTTAGGTGTACGGTTAACCTCCTTGGCTTAGGATAATTCTCTCACTTGAACGCTGTATAGCCGGGCATGGACCTGTTTCCCAGTATCCTCCTGTCTTCAGCTTATTTCTGTATGATTGTTGTAATAAATCTGGGTGTAGTACCATGCTATTCCATAGTGCTTTACAAATAATGTCAGTAGCTGCACACAATGCTGTAATCATGATTGAAGCGATATAGTGATATATGATGCAAGGAGTAACTGTGATTAACGCATTGACCATGTTCACACACACAACACACTATACCACACAGGTACATGTGTGCTAGCTTTGATAAGCACAATGAAAGCACACTGTGGTGTGCCACATATGCAATCGGTAACCACCACCCGGTGTCTTGTATTGTTGAACTGCAAGACATCGGTTGCTGGTTACCTATTGCATGCGTTTCAATAGAAATACATATGCAATCAGGCTGTGGCATGCGCGCTCTGCGCTATCATAGTGCTACTAAATGATTGCACCCTCCGTGCAGTTGTGAGTCATGACAGAGCTGCCTGTTTGTCATGTTGGCATGGCCAGCACAACAGTCGGCGATGACCTAAAAGAGGACAGCAGTCAAAATGTTTTTGGTACAGTCCTCTGAACTGAAGGAGCCATAACAATTGGGCAATCCTGGGTATAACAAGGGTAAAACATAGGGGGAGATTTATCAAGCTGCCTAAGAATAAGATTGTGCTTAGTTGCCCATAGCAACCAATTACAGCTCAGCTTTCATTTTACCAGTGCTCATGAATATTTTAAAGCGGAGCTGTAATTTATTGCCATGGGCAACTAAGCACATTCTTACTCTTTAGCAGCTTGATAAATCTCCCCATAGTGTTCTGTTATTTAAATGATGATATGTATGCTGCATGAATTCTAGATGGATAAGACTTTAAGGGCATATAGTGGCAGTAGTGACAAAAGGTTAGCTTATTTTCAGTGTCCTGTCCAGGAAAGTACACTTGGAAGCGAATTTGTCGCGTTCACATGTCACGTTCTTGGACCGTTTTTAAACACACTGAAAACGTATGCATTTTTGTAAGCTTACCATGTGTTTGGCTGGTTTTAATCTGTTTCACAGCTGCCTACACTTCTAAAAATGATGCTAAACGGGTTCAAAGCAGCCAAACCCATGGTAAACATACAAAAACGCATGCGTTTTTAACCGGACTGAAAATGCAGGCTTTAAAATGGTACAAGAACACGATGTATGGGAGCACCTTAAAGTCATAATGATGGAGACTCCATGCAAGGCAGTCAGGTTATAAGAGCCAGACCACTGCCGATCTATAATGTACAATGTTTACTAATCTTGTTGGTTTGAAGAGGGTTTTTTTTCCTTTATATACTATTGTAATAACCTTTTGTATTGAACGTTTGACAAGGCTGGATTTCATTTGCTATATATAGATTATAAATAATTAGGGACACCAGATTTTTGCTGCCATGTATATTTGTCACTGACAATTGAGCAGCTGGGACACACAAGGCATTTCGGGATGAGGAGAATTTGCTGTCTGTTTTACTTGGTAAACATCATGTCATTTCTGACTCCTCTTTTCTGTTACTGGTTTCCTGCCTGAGGGCTGGTATGAGCTCCACTGCTGAGCAGGACAGAATGCAGGATGGGGGATGTACAGGAACCTCTGGGGGGCCCAATCCCTCTTCCTGTACAGAGCCTGCCACTAGTTGTGGTGATTGTCCGCTTCAGACATTCGTCTTCATTCTTAGAACGCATTCAGGAAGCGTGTATGAAGAGAGCGCTACACAATCACTAGGCTCACTACCAGTGCACATTTGTGGAAATTTGTGTATGAAGTTGTAGCTCCGTTATCAATTTATATCCAGCTACACAACCTTGTACAACATTTGCTGGCAGTTTAGGGGTTAATTAGTTTCTACTTTGAGTGTTAATAAGTATCTACACTATATTTCATTGCAATATTTAGTACATATTATGGTTTCCTTTTTGTAATCAGGCCTTTCTGCCTTTTATAGAATACTTTTTCACCACCTCCAGCATCTCTGTCACCTCCACATTGAGTAACCAATAAGCTTATTAAGCTTTCTAGTGTCAGGATGGTGGTCCCAGGTTGGAGCGCCAGCTTAGTACCTCCCTCCTGATACGTGGTACGTGGTCTAAGTTGTATATTAATCTCCATAGTTTATGGCACTTATTGCTTAGAAGTGGAAACTACTTATGCTCAGAACGCTCTATATATTCGATGATCAACAGCTGGTGTGGCTGCCTGGTGTCTGACCCTCTCCACACTGATCAACTACTGAGGGTGCATTCACATGTGGCGTTTTGGTTGCGTCAAAACCCTGTATCAGGAAAAACGCCTGGTGTGAACGCAGCCTGAAGATAGGCCAAAAATAATTTATGCAAAAGGGGGTGTTGAACAATATCACTCAAAATAATGTAATGTGGTTCCAAAATATGGTGTGAACTGTCAGGGTAAAACCAACAAATATAAAAATAAATAAAATAAAAAAAAAAAAATACTCCAAGTTGAATTATAAAACCTGGAATGGTGATGTAATGGTGCTGCAGGATAGCATCTTATTTTGAGTGTGTAAAATATTGCGTCTTACTCTCTTGACTCCTTTCCTAGGCCATCAATATGTAGAAAATGGTTTTAAAGTCTGCTGTTTTATAACGGTCTGCAAAATTCAAGGTGTGATCTTGCCCTTATGTATATGCCTGTCATGGGGACTGAGAGCATTCATGTGTAGAAATGACTGAATTGTGTATGGGCTGCCATTCCCCTTATAGGAAACCTACCACTTCCAATGGTGGTTGTAAGCTGCAAATGCCGTGCACCAGCTCACCCTGTGCTGGTGCACACCATTTGCAGCTTATAACCAACATCGGAAGTGGTAGGTTTCCTTTAATAACCATCCCCTTAATGACCTGTGTGGTGCCCATGTGCCATGATGAATCAGAGTTTTATCTGTTTTACGATGAGATAATGAGATCCAGAATAACAGGCTCTGCCTGGGACAGTCGCATCTTGCGGGTGACAGTTCTGGCATGGATGTCACACAGTTTACTTCTAGCAGAATATAATGCGGAGCAAAATGCTACTCACAGGGTTGTATCAAAAAACCAGACTTGTCGTGGGACTCCTTCACTACCGTCAGTGGGGCAATTCTATGCCTCTTGGACAGAAATCAAGTTTAATAATCTAAGTAATTAATTTTTTTTTTCACATTGTGTCACTTCTTCATGAGTTTTTACTTGTCGTTGGTTTCCTCAGAAATGACAATTGATAACTGCAGCCTTTCTGACTCGTCTAGAATTACACTTATGTTAACGTTTTACGTTGTTTTACTGTTTGTAAGTTTACTGGGAATCAGGGGTTGTCCTCCATAGGGTCAAGTTCTGAATTTCTTAGTGGCTTATTCTTCGACAGACTCCATTTTCAACAGCAGGGTTGACACAGGCACCCTGCTTGCCATTTATTGGGAATGTACAAGAGTAGCTTCCATTTGGTAAGACATTATGGCATTGTACATTGCTTTGTACAGGGCCTCTATGCAACAGAGTCCATAAATGACCAGGTTGTATATGTTAAAGTTGAGAAGGTTTTTCTGCACTATTTTATTGGTGCAGTTAGATCACTCGAACTCTATCTTACCTCCATCTAGTGAAATGTAGGGGGAGGCATTCGACAAATTCAGATGGATGGAGGACTTAAAGCTGTGTTCACACATTGCGTTTCAAGTGCGCTACAATCTGTTTCAGATAATTACTTCTCTACTTTACTTCTTCTCTGCTTCTCATGACTACGTATGCTATTCTTGATATGTTAAGAGTCATGGATAGTATGGCTTCTTTTTAAGTTGTCCATGGGGGCCACGCTTCTATAGCTACTACATACCTTGACTTGTATAATTCTATTGTATAAAACTTTTACTAAATACATTCCACCTAAAACCCTGCTGACCACAAGGCTTTTATTGGTATTCTAACACAGCTTCTCAGCGCTAAAATTGCTTTGGATTTATTCACAATATTAAGCAGGGTGTCTCTGTATCAGATAATGTCTGCAGAACCGGTAGTGGTTTCTGACACCTGAGTTAGTTGTAATGAATCATCACCGGAAGCCGTATCTGTATCCTCTGTGGCATCAGCTGCTTGTGCACAATATTGTGTGTGCTGATTATTGGAAAGGCTGCTTACTGAATATTGTATTCATCTGGTACTGAGTGTTTGCTAAATTCATCAGATTATCAGCTTTTAGTGTGAATGCCTATCCCCTGATGAACAGCGATAACCTCCATTTATTAGGGCAGATTTATGAAAAGTGTGGTAAGGTAAGACTGTGCAGAGTTAGACTAGACAGTGTTATACTGCACAAGATCCATATAAATGCCTTGTGCTGGGTGATAAGTACTTTGCACTTATTAGTTGGCTTAGTTTACGCCAGAAATCTAGGACAAAATTCAGTCAGGTCAGCAGTATTTTTGGTGCAATGCAATGACTCCTTTCATAATTAACTCCCCTTTTGTAGATCTAGTTGTAGTGTGCCAGAAAACTGTCTAAAACCCTTGTGGTGTTCACAGTTTTTTAGTGCAAATTACCACATAATTCTGTCGTAGGCAGATTAAACCTCTCCTATTGTATGCAGGCCTCCTCCCTGAACACCAGAGTCCACCTATAATGAATGTGTGTGGATATCCTTGCCACGCCCTTCCAACTACTGTCATCATTGTCACCATCTGATATTTGTGACCAACACCTCTAAGTAACCAGCCCGTACACAATTTTGTAATGTAACAATGTTCAGTTTTACACAAATATTATATACATGCATGTGCTATTTTCTTCCTTTCTGATACTCATTGGTTTTCACTGATGCAACCTTTGAAGTACAGTGAAAACAACCCAGACACACAGACATTCTTGGCACAGAAGAAAATCAGCCACATTTATATGCATGTTGCCTTATAGTATGGCTGCATGGCAATATGTTTGTTAAATCTTTCTTTGTGATATTTTAGGAACTATTATGCTTGGTTGCAATGCTTGATTCCAATTTATTCTTCTCTCTTTAGGCAGCAGCATAGGACAGGGAAGGATTCTTCAACGGTTCCCAGAGAAAGATTGGGAAGATAATCCCTTTCCCCAAGGCATTGAACTTGTAAGTATTGTATCCACATAAAACAATTTAAATACAAACTCAGCATTATCAAGATTATTAAGAATTTAATGCCAAATATTCACAATTCATAAAATGGACTTACTAGATTTATTTTTTATGTCAATTATTCTGCCATTATAATGCCATTATTTCTCTCAATGTGCCGCCTTACATCACCAAGTTGCTGTGTAGTGTTAAGAACTAAAACACTAGTGTTCAAGACCCTTTCCCTCCCCCCAAGCTCCGATCCTCACAGGCTGTCCATGATTACGCCATGTTCATTATGTATGGACACATCCTTGGCAGTAAAATTTAAAGCCATAGATTGCACAATAAATGTGACATCATCACTGACGGTCTGCAGGGGATTGGGCGCTCACCACAGGAGCTGTGGATGTCCCCCAGCTCCTGCACTCGTCCAAATCCATACACTGGAGATCGAAATTAGAGAACAAACTATTTCCTAAATATTTTAATAAATCCTATGAGTAAAATAACAGTTTTCAAAGCTTATTTCATAAATTGTATATATTTTGAAACTGAATAAAAATGTAAATTATTTTTTTGTAAAAGAATACTACGGTAATCAAAATCTGAGAACACTTTCAGATACATGCAAGTTGTTGGTGTTACCTGGTGCTAATTTCCTTCATTATCTGACAAACCCTATTTAACTGGCTGCATAAGTGTGATGCAACACGTCCCGTTTATGGACAGTTTTAAAGCACGCGTTTTTAAACAGACTGAAAACGCATCCTTTAAAACGGTAGTAGTGAGAGTAGTCTAGTTATGTCCTGTGGTCGCAGATGTGCTTAAGTAATTTAAAAGCACAGGTCTGTAAGCTTCCTGCTGACTGTTGTAACATTGAGAAAATTTTGTTATAATTTTTCTCTGTGCTACAGTAATTGCTGTTCTTTAAATTTTATCTTCACGTTTTTGAAAAATAAAGGTTTTATATTGATATACTTTGGTTATTGTGTCTCTCTTCTAGTGTACCACTACAAAATAAAATCCATCAAATGTTGATCAATGGAGATTACATTATTTCTGAAAAAAAAAAGTGATCATAAATTGTTCTCTAACTTTGATCTCCAGTGAAAATAGAAAACCTCTTTAAATGATTTTTCTTCTTTTTATTTTTTGCACTAACATAGTTCTGTCAGCCTAGTGGATGGCAATTGTGTACTGAAAAGAATCCCCCAACATTCTTCATCGCTGTCCTAACGGACATCAACTCTGAACGTCATTACTGTAGTTGCTTCACCTTTTGGGAGGAGTGTGCTCAGGTAATTATTATTATTATTATTATTATTATTACTTTTTTACCACCACTGAGGCTACAAAAAAATTAAAGAGAATATATAGGTCTTGAATCCCCATTCTTATTGCTAAACCTAAAAAGAAAAACATATTATTGGTAGTTAACCTGTGTCTTAAAGTGCCTGATGTTTTAAAATGTAAAAATAATTATCTTGCACAATAAAAAAAGAAAGAAATCATCAAAATGTCTGACTCGCTGCTTACACAGCTTTGTACTTGGAAATATGAAAAAGTTGTAGGTGTCCAAACAAAGACTTAACTTTTATTAAAACAAATATAACTTTCATATCTTTTGATGTACTGATCCAAAAAATTAATGTGCAGAAGTATAGGTAGGGACCTGGTATAGCTGGGGGGGGGGGGGGGTTAGTGGGGCTTGGGAAAAAGTCACCCAAGTGGCCCCCGACCCAGGTACAACAATTTTACATTGGTGTACCTGGGTACCACAATATGGTGGTAGATGCTTTTCCTGTGCTGTGCCCACATATGCAGGATAGTGGTAGTAGCACTTTCCTGTGCCCATATACAGGATGGCATTAGTAGTACTCTGATGTCCCCAAATATACAGGATAAGAAAAGTAGTACTATTCTGGATAAGAGTAGTAGTACCATGCTGTGCCCATGCCTACACTATAGGATTAGTATCACTGTGCTCTGCCCACATAATGTAGGATAGGAGGAGTAGTATGTTCAAATTAGGACACATCTGCCCTGTCTCCTTCTTGATGTTGTGCTGCGTCTTCGGGACCTTTATAGGACCATCAGGTCCTGGAAGGTGCACAGTTATCCATGTGTGTTGAAAGTCTGTACACATGCATTACTAAGGAAAGCTGGACTATGCCAAAATCACTGCATCAAAGCCATGAGCAACCACCCCCTCTGCCTCCCTGGTAGGTAGGCCACTAGTGTTGTGTCATTATGTAAAAAAAGAAAACACATGAAATTTGGGATTAATGGGATTTTTTTTAAAGTGAATTCCAGCAAATAAATGGCTACATCGATCACTTAAAAGGGACTTCTCACAGTGGTGCATTTTACAGTTTTACAATTGGTGCTCTTTTGTAACCTTGTAAGTGTATGTTGTGAAGATGCCATTATATCGTCACAGCTAGATTTGGTAACACAAAATGTTTGATGACACAATTATTAGACAGTGACCACTATATTTACCAGTGTGAACAGGACCTATAGGTCACGCAACTGCTTCCTGTATACCGTAATTTATTACTTTGTGTTCCCAAAGAACATATTTTTCCAGTATAGTGTATGGATGTCTGATCTCTTGGAACAGATATACCCAACTTCCTGATCAACTCTGGTTCATTTAAATGTTGTAGTTGGCCCCATAAGTCCCATAGAAGTGCATAGAGAGTTGGTCAAGCATGTACGTGGCAAGCCCCCAGCCTCGTTGATATTAAGTTCTGTAATTGATGTAATGACACCCACTATCCATATGCTTGGATTAGTTATTGACCTTACTTTTACCTTTTATAGAATGTTGTTGACCAGCGAGATGGTGATGCTGAGGAAGATGCCCCATTGCCATCTGCAACTCAGCTTTATGCTCCCAAGACTCTTGTACTTGTTTCAAGACTGGATCATCCAGAAGTCTTTAGGGTGAGTGTCCTTTGCTTGAGAAAGATTAACTCGCTAGGTATGCTACCATTACTTAATGCATAACATGGAGATGTATGTAAAAGTTTACACCCTTCATTTACTCACATTGTATTATATCATTATATATCATTATGCTATACTGATAATTATTGTTGGTGCTTGGAATGTCTTTAATAAAATGTTGAAATTGAAATATTTTTCCCTGTAGGACTCCCTAGGTCTTATCTACACCATTCACACTGATGGTCTCAGTATATCCCTGGAGAATGTTGTTGGAAATTTACTTACTTGCACTGTCCCCGTCACTGGAGGCTCCCAGGTCAGTGTAACACAAGTCATTTCATTATTTAATTTCTTCCTATGGATCTCAGAATTCTTGTTTGCTGAGGAGAAAATAGTTTAAATAGTGGACGGGTCAGATGACACCTGAGGCAGTCCGCTTGTCTGATCTTGTCATGTGTTAAGTATGAAGCTGGGCTCTTCAAGCTTATGCATCGCTTTGATTCCATGTTAATTTTTTTCCTCCCAGTCTGACGTGGAGCAGGATGGCATGGTATGCATATATATTCATTATAAATGCTGACACGCTGCACAAAGCCTGCTTATCCTTTCCCATTACCTCTATGGGGAGTTCCTTTCTGTGGTTGTAAAAACAAATACAATTAAGTAAATCAAAAAATCAATACTTTATCACCAGTACTGGCATAATGATTTACTACCTATAGAAGTAAAAAACCGCCTTTGTTTTCCGTTCTGCCAAACTGGAGTGCATAATTTCTCTGCATAATTGCTATGTAATACTACCATTACTACTGCAGAGAAAATACTAGTAGAATGATTTACATTTAGTACAGTAACATAGTCCGGCATCTATTTTTCTTGCATCTTCCTGATTTATGGAAGTCGGTTCTGACTTGGAGAAGCTTCCCTTTTATAAAGGATCAGTTTCACAGTCCGTTAAAATGACTGCCATGCACTCTGATCTATTAAAAAGTCTAGTGCTGTCTTCTTATTCACTGATGTGTGGTCCACCGCTGGCCTTAATGCGGTTAGATATTGAGACTTGGGTTTGTGCCTTGCTTTTTTTTGTCTTTTTGCTATTTGCAATTTTTATATCTCTGGTTGCCAGTTACGTGAAAGTAATTACTTTCATTATCTGAGCCACAAACCTCCTGGGCGCATACCCTTACACCATTAAACAAAATTGAGATTCTGCTGCATGTTTTTAATCCTTGGCGGACATCAACATTTTCATTGTGTCACAAAGAAGTGAACTTTTTTTTTTTTAACAACTCTTATCGGAGACCTACAATTTGGTATACACTAACTCAGTGGCGGCGAACCTATGGCACGGGTGCCAGAGGTGGCAGTCAGGGCCCTTTCTGCGGGCACTCAGGCCATACCCAGAGAGGACTCCCGGTATCTTTCTCCAGTCCCAGATACCCCATGACTTGCTGTGCACAGAGCTATTTTAAAGTGACAGTGCTACCTGGGACTACTGGGGGAGTGGGAAGGTGTGGACAGATCTGGATTATCATTGTAGCTCCTGCTCTGGCCCTGACAATTCTTCCTGTTTATGGGACCCTGAAGGGAAGCTACAATGATCATCCAAATTTCTTCTATTTTCTGCTATATTGGTGTCCTCAGGGTGCTGATATGAATGTGAGCTGTGACAGAACAGGGAGTATGAATCACAAATTCAATTTCTGTGTTGGCACTTTGCTAAAAATAAGTGGGTCTCGGTTGTAGTTTGAGCACTCGGTCTCTAAAAGGTTCACCATCGCTGCTCTAACTGATGGTAGATTCCTTTCTGTATTCTAAGCACTACACTGTGTTTATCTAATCTTTTCGCCCCATCGAACAAAATAAAAACTTCATCTTTCTTTTATGTAAGTGAACTTCAGAGGCTACTGGGCGTGGGGTAGTCAGGCTAAGCGCCACTATTCGGTTCTGCAGCCCCCACATATGTGCAATAACTTCTGGCTCGTTAACGGCTTCTCTGGAGCATGCGCAGAACTTCATAGACGAACCGGAAGTTATTGCACGTGCATGAGCTGAAGAACGCCGGGGGTGGGCATGGAGGTAAGATTTCTGAGGCTACAGAGGCACAGGTAGCCTTATCACCCAGCGCTTGGCCAGCTTACTCCACACACCGCAGCCCCTGATGGTCATTTACATCAACAAATGAAGTTTTTATTTAAATAGAGAGAAAGATTAGATAAAGACAGTGTAGGGCTTAAACAGAGAAAGGAATCTACCATCAGGAAAGCCACCGTTAGTGCATTCCTTGTGGTAGGTTTCCTTCAATAGTGTTTGTACAAAGCATTGGGGACACAGCACCATGAATATAGACCCTGAGACTCCTCTAGGACCGCTGTACCCTCTCCACAGATTGTAGGCTTTCTTTTCTCTCTGGCACTCTAGGTAATATTGCTATTTTCTCACAGTAAGTGGCATGTGCATAGATGGCCACCATGTTTGCAATGCTAGAGTGTGCTCTTCTCAGGCTTGGCAGAGAACTGGCTTCCAGTTCCATTTATTATTTCATGTAGTGATCATAAAACTTTGCTTCATAGATGGGAACACTGAAATTGTATTTTAATTAAAAGCATTTACAACTGAATGAAACATATGGGATGAGATTCCATACTTTGTTAACCTAAAATTTCATCTTGGATTGTAAAAGGCACAATTATTAATCTGCCATGTAAGGAGATGAGCACATTCTGCCATGTGGCTACTTAGTTACCTGAACATTTGTTGTATACTTTCTCCTTCCACTTTCTTAGCTTTGTACTCCTTTGTCACATGATTCCACCTTACACTCACTTAGTCTTTTATTGCAGTGTTTTTCACAATGAATTGCTGTGACAAAGAGTTATCAATGAATTTGCTTGCTATTTCAGTATTTACTGATGAATTATATTTCTCTGGTATTCCTGTAGAGAACAATATCTCTGGGAGCAGGAGACCGCCAAGTGATCCAAACCCCAATATGTGATTCTATTCCCATCAGCAACTGTAGTGTAGCTCTGTTATTCCGCCAGCTTGGTAAGTAATCATATGCTAATTTCTTGGTTTTGTTAATATAATTATTTTTATATATTTTTTTGTATTGTTTCATCAATTACATTTTGTTGCTTGGCAGGAATTAGCAATGTATTGTGCCTGTTCTGCGCTGCTCTTACTGAGCACAAGATCTTGTTTCTTTCTCGGAGTTACCAACGGTTGACTGAAGCCTGCAGAGCTCTTCTGGCTATTTTGTTTCCTCTCAGATACAGGTAGAATTTTTTTTGTACTTGCAGTTATCTACATTTTTTACACAACAGCAGTATCTTTTCTATACCTTAATATATCTGACAATTTTTTTTTTAGATATTTGCTTGTTAAAAATAGCAACTCCAACCTGAGTTGTTTCCTTTTAACCCTAGGCCTGATGCACATGACCGCATGGGGTCGGTGATATGGCCACATCACGGCCTCTGTAGAGGTCTATAGCACGTAGTCACAGTGCAGTGAGCACACTGTGTAGATTGAAGTGACTGCCCGGTGAAATATAGGACATGTCCCATATGCTGTTTTTATGGTGCAGCCGCTCAGCTTTCAATGGGGTGAGGTGCGGGGCGCTCACCCCTTTTCCCTCCTGCACCCAGCTGTTTGCTGTAGCTTGGGTGACCATACACTCATATGCTTGAGGCCTTTATATGCATGTGATGTGATCTCACGGGATTGGCTTCATCTTATTCTGTTTTATTTTTCAGTTTCACATATGTGCCCATTCTCCCTGCTCAGCTTCTTGAGGTTCTTAGCACACCAACACCGTTTATCATTGGTGTAAATGCCCTCTTTCGGTCAGAGACGCAGGATCTGGTAAGAATTTTTTATAACTTTATATTCTTGATTACAGTCTGGTTTCCAGTACAATCCACTTATTGTATATGTTTCCGTATGAAAATTCACTATTTTTGTGCTTCAAATACACTAGACTAGCATGTCTAATGGATATTTTCACTAATGGTATTTTATGACATGTTTAATAATATTTGTTTTCTTCCCAATTCTGCTCTTCCCTTTAGCTTGATGTAATAATTGCAGATTTAGATGGTGGCACTATAACTATACCAGAATGTGTCCAACTTCCCCTTCTACCAGAGCCCTTGATCCATCACACACAAGAGGCCTTGTCATTGGTGAGAATCCCTCAATCTAGCTGCAGAGTATTCATTTTCCTATTACTTCAACTGTTACATGTATTCAATTCAGCGGTAACGCCTAATTGAAGAGACCAGCTCACAAAATGGTGCATCTGACCATAAGCTGGAATAGATGCGGCTGAGCAGTGAGCTCTGCTGCATGTTTGACACAAACGGGGATGCTGATCAGAACTTGTATTGTTAGAGCTATATGTGATTATTGCAACTATTTTTTTTAAAGATTCTTATTTGTGAAATAATTAACTTAATGAGAGGAATCGATTAAAGAGAATTTGCATTCATTTGCACAGTATTTTTCCAAAGCTAAGGTTTTTTCACCAATATATAAACACAAACTGATTTGGTAATTTTGTTGCAAAGTTTTACACATGTAAATAAATTCTTGAAATTTGAATTCAGAAGCCACATTACAGACAGTGCAATATTTTTATTTTATCTGTCTAAAAAGACTGCTTTACAATCATATACTCTATTAAGTAAATACAAAAAAACTCCAACTTTCGCTTATTTCCCTTCAATTTCTACAATAATACAATGTTTAAAGGTCATTATTTTATTAATACATTTCTACTTGTCTTTTGATCTAACGTCATGTATTAAACTTATTTTATTTAATTGATTGGAAATTATTATATCATTATTTTGTTTCTGAACTTAATATGTCAAATGTTATAACTTGATGTTAACCCCCTTCACAGGTTTTGGACCCTGCTCTACAAATAGCTGATTTGGCATTTCCTCCATCTTCCATCACAGCTTCTACTCTCCGAATGCAGGTGAGTAACTTACAACAGTGTGTCCCGTTGCTTCTAAATCAAGCACATATAATACATCTAAGTATTTAGTATGTAGTATGGTGTGAAATCCATTAGCAAGACAAAATGTTTATTCTTCCATGCCTGTTGATTACATTTGGAGCCAAAATTGTGCCCCTACCTTTCGTGCTGCCAGTCATAATATTATTAATAATAATCTTTCTATAGCGCCATCAAATTCCTCAGTGCTTTACAAATCATATTACTTTACAGATGCCTGTATATGTATGTATGTATGTATGTCTATGTATATAGAATTTATTTAATAATGTCTGATATTCAGCTTTTACCCTCCTTGTAATATGTGGGTTTTGTGAGGTGCTGCTGACTGTAGGTTCTCTTGGCTATTACCACTACTTCATTGCCATACTGGTTTGGTTTATTACAGGCCATGAGTAATGGCCTCTCACCTGTGCTTTCCCCATTATGAAGAGATTTTGTACACTTTTATTTTGTTGTGCTTTGTCACAGGATATGGAAGTACGTGCAGTGTTCCTTCGCCTGTTTGCCCAAGTCTTGCAAGGGTATCGTTGTTGTCTTCAGCTGATAAGAGTTCACCCAGAACCTGTCATTCGGTTTCATAAGGTTTGTTACTCTCTTTTTGGGCTGAGCACCAGCACTATATGTATACCCCCCTGCTCCATTACTATGGATCATATATTGTTTGAAGGAGGAAACAGCTGTATCACCCAGTTGTTGTAATGGAGATTTGTTTATGTAGATGGTAAGTACAAACTTATACAAATATCTATTCTACAGGCTTCTTTTTTGGGTCAGCGTGGATTAGTGGAAGATGACTTTCTGACCAAGGTTTTGGAAGGCATGGCATTTGCAGGATTTGTGACCGAGAGAGGTCCACCTTACAGATCTCTGGATTTATTTGATGAGGTAAGTACACAATTACTTGGGATAACATTCCTCAGTCAGAAGTTACATTTTAACCATGTCTATTTTACTTCACAGCTGGTTGCTTATGATGTGCAGAAATTACAGCATGGAGAGGGTAGTCAGAAGAACGTGATGAAGCACGTGCAAGAACTAGCTGAGAAACTCTACCGGAATGTATGTTTTATGGGTCTGATTAATGTTGTATAAATGAATAAAGAATTCTGAATACTGAATCATGAAGGATTTAAACAGAAATTTGAACTATTTAGTAAAGGCTTTGTTGGCCACTATTTTATTAGGTGCCTAGAAGCAAGGGACACTTACTCATCCAGGCATTGTGACTGTGGTAATCCTCTTAGATTTGTCATCCTTCCTTCTAAAATCAACTTTTAAAATTATGCTAATAAGCTAGAAGGGCTCTGGGGGGTATTACCAGAGCTCGTCCATGCTGCAGTTTCAAAGGCTGTTACTGTCTCCACCTCCCACTCTGCTCTACCAGTGCTTTTCCCCTCCCTCTGCCTGATGTTATCTCACACAGCAGCAGGGGAAGTTTCAGCACAGACTAGTGCTGGTGTTTTAAGTTCTCCTGCACCGAGGAACAGACTATGACACTGAGGGGCTCTGGTTACAAGAACTTTTTTTGGCTCATGATTTTAGAAGAAAGGAGGGCATTGATAACAAATATAAGGTGTTTACCACAGTCATCGTGTCTGGTTCTATGACTAAGTGTCCCTGGTTTATCATGCTTAATTTTAATTGTAGATTTCCTTTCTATTGAGGGGTGTGTAAATGCTGTAGGTGACCTTGTGTGGTTCTATTTATATGGTGTATTGTATAACCAGACCTATTGATCAATGACTGCTATGGCAGGATACTATATTGGGCCATGCTGTGCTGCTCCTCTGTTTGCTTTATTTTAGATATATGCACAATGAATAAATGCAAATTTAAAAAAAAAAAAACTTAAGGAGTTTCTCCTGTGACAACCTCTTAATCGCCCATAAACTACTCTTATTGTACATTTGAAAAGATCAACATGACAGTGTGTGTCAGGTAAATCCTATAGTTTAATAGCTGATTATTTTATAATCCGAGCAGATTGTCAATCTATTCTCCAGCCTACTGCACTAAGGGGCTGAAATGAGCAGTTGTTGATAGCTCTACATCATCTGCTGGAAACAAGAAGCCCAAGATTTAGTGAGCGCATCAGATTACACGTGTCACCTTGCACATTCATATAGCTCCCCTGGCACATTCTCCTTCATATTTAATTCTTCAAAAATAAAAAGAAACAGCAGTGACATCCGACGTCACGGTTACACTAGAATCAAAGGGCTTTTGTGTAATTCACGTTGCTTCCCAAATCAGTGACAGCCATATTGTGTGCTTGTTGGATCTAAAAAAGTTGTCTGAATATAACTGCAAAGACCGATTTATGAGAGTCTTTGATAAGGTTCATTGTGTAGAGTGTTAGTTAATACACACATATCTTTGACCTCATTCACAAGTTCCTGTATGTTTTAGATTGCTGTGGGTCTTCAAACTAAACTTCTGGATGTGAAATTTGGCCTGTGTCCATTTTGTAACCAGTGGTGCATTATTCCTTTCATAAATTCTAGGAGAACCCTTACCCTGCGGTCAGCATGCACAAAGTTCAGCGGCCAACAGAAGGGAGTTATTTGCGACCTCAGAATAAGACCTTCCCTCTGCTGGATGAAAGTAGCATCCAGTGGATCTTGGACCAGGCTGCTGCTAAGATGCAGAATGCACCTCCTGCCGTGAGGTCGGAGAAGAAGTGCATGGTACCACCTGGGCCACCCATCGGTTAGTGTTATCATTTTTCAGTCTTAATAGTTCTCTAGCATAATAGAACCCATTTCCATATTTTAGATCTGTCATAAACCCTTTTATAAGGGATAAAGGAAACTTTGCATACAAGAACAAATAAATCATGTAGTAATTTTATTAATTTAGACATGAGTTTTTTAAGATGACTCAATGTTTGTCTTTTGTTCATTATAGCAGCAATTGTGGAGCGCAATGGCAGTGCTGTGGCTAACAGCAACAGGCGGCTAGAAGTTGTGAGGAATTGTATTTCTTACATCTTTGAGAATAAAATGCTGGAGGCAAAGAAGGTAATATTCAGAGTTTGTCAGTCTGTAATGGAAAACAGTATACATAGCAAGAGTTTATTCTTAGTTATCATTTATCAGCTTATTGATTATTTTAGATATGTAAATCATTAGATCCTTAGTCATTCAACTCTTACTAACATTCACACACATCAAGTTGCCACTTCGCAAAAGATAGGGAGGGTTCTATTCCAGCCTGGATTTTCGACACGACCACTCAGCTCCCTTTGAAGAAGGGACAGGTGTGCAGCGCCCCCAATTCTTCACACGGCTTGTGTCTCATGTCTGCACACAGGGACATGTAAATGGGGCCTAGAAAATTTTATATTTTATTTAGAAATACTGTTTTCTGAGGACCTCATAAACGTCTAGTGTAAAGCAAATGGTTAACATTTATTATTGCTCTTTATACAGTGATCTTAACTATAAAAAAGAACAGTAGAAAGTGCAATTAAATCTTTGTTAACACCTTAAAACATTGTGCACATCATGGAATGCACATATTGTTTGCATTTGCACAAACATGCACTTGAGAGTGACCACAATGCCAGGGTACAATGACTCCAGTCCTGGCTGTTTAACCCCTTAAATGTCACAGTCAGTAGCAAACATGGCACCTTCAGGTGCGGTTGGTTAAACTAATACCTATATTGACCCACCGCACAACATGATTGTGAAATGCTGATTACACAGGCTGCAATACACTGCAATTAATATTTGTTATATCAGTGATTAAATTCACTAACAGCAAAGTAATACTGTAAAATGTTTAAATAACAATTTTTCTATTAAAAGAAGTGTTCCAAAAAAAACAACCTACATTTGAGAGCGCTACACATTAGCTCCATCTAGTAAATGAACGTTCTATTTATTATGTGTAGTTGCTGCTCCTCCACCTTTCTGAACCTGACTCTTTCTTTCGCTCTAGCTTCAGCCAGCTGTCCTGCGGGCACTTAAAGGGAGAGCAGCGCGGCAGTGTCTGACCCAGGAGCTCCACCTACATGTGCAGCAGAATCGGGCTGTGTTGGATCACCAGCAGTTTGATTTTGTTGTCCGTCTGATGAACTGCTGCCTACAGGTGGGTTACTGTAATGATTTTCCATGTCTACTGTACTATAACATTCCCTGTACACATTTTCCCTTTCCAGATTGAAACGTGTATTAATGGTGTTTGAATAAATATTTTGATTTTTCAAAATTGGACATCATTATTTGGGATTCTGTTGCCTGATTCTTGTACGAGTAGAGTTGGAGAAGTAATAGGCCTGTCCTACTCTTTCTTTTTCAGGATTGTACACCTCTGGATGAACATTCAATAGCTGCAGCCCTTTTACCTTTGGTAACAGCGTTCTGCAGGGTAAGATTTGATTACTGTATTTTATGTTTTTTAAAGAAGTGGTGTTTGAAGCAAGCCTGTCCTCACATAAACAGGCATCACATTAGGAAGGTAAATGGAGACACAAGGAAGCAGAGCAGTGAAGGTATATCTGTGTTGTATGTTGATATATAGTTTGATGAGAAAATATTTAATAGAACCTGTCAATTATTGATTTAGGATCCCTGCGCTTTGTATTCTTAGGAGTTAAGAGTATGGGTCCTATCACTGATTGAAGGCCTTCCCTAAATCACTTTGCATGCTGACATAGCAGTCAATCGCTAATAGGTGATATATGCATACACTAGTCTACTGTTTCACAGTTTGTTGAAAAGTTAGATACACTTTAGGCTTTTCATTATTTTTCTGTTAATTTTTAACATATTTCTTATAAATATCATCTTTGCAGAAATTGAGTCCTGGCATCACACAGTTTGCTTACAGCTGTGTACAAGAGCATCTGGTTTGGACCAACATGCAGTTTTGGGAAGCCATGTTTTATGGAGATGTTCAAAACCACATTAGAACCTTATATGCAAATTCTGAAGAGGCTTTTTCCCAGGTACCTAGACAAAATCCTCTTATTGTATTGGATTTTCTCTTCCTATTACTTTTTTCAAGGCAATAAAGCCCATAGTCTATGGGCATAGCTAAGCATGCTCAGTATAAAGCTAGGATGTCAGCAAGAGCATAACCTATTCTAAAGGAGCGTCTAAGCAGAATAAAAATGTAAAATTAAACCCATGTACAGCAATCGCTGTAGATTTATTTTTTATGATTAATATATTCTGGGAATTTTCTGTACCAGGACGAAGTTGAAGAAGAAGAGAGAACAGCCCTGGAGTTGGCAGCTGAGCAGTGTCGTCTAT
The DNA here is from genome assembly GCA_019512145.1 of Engystomops pustulosus. NCBI lineage: Eukaryota > Metazoa > Chordata > Amphibia > Anura > Leptodactylidae > Engystomops > Engystomops pustulosus. Next base: position 79,243,216 of record CM033644.1, read on the forward strand.
GGCCAACACTTCCACGTGAAAAACAATTAGAGCTCATCCAGAAAGAGGAGAGCACTGTGTTTAGCCAGGCTATCCACTATGCCAATCGTATGAGCTACCTTCTTCTGCCATTGGACACCTCCAAAAATCGTCTTCTGCGAGGGGGAGCTGGATTAGGAGACACAGAAAGTGTGACTAACAGCTTCATCACCAACAGGTTATTGAAGGGTCTTGGGGTATTTTATGTAGTCATAATGCGAAAATGCATTATTCAGCTGACCCAGTTTTCACATCTCCAAAACAATGCAGTATGGCGGGCAGCGTTGCGGAAAGCGCAGATACAGAAAGCGGATTCGAAGATTCTGAAGGCTCTGATGTGGCTCATTGTGTGGTCCGATTTATCACCCGCTTTGTGGACAAAGTGTGTACAGAGAGTGGGGTTACCCCTGATCACCTAAAGGGCCTGCATACAATGATCCCTGGTACAGTATCCTATGTTCTTATCTAAGGTCTTGTGATATTTATAGTCTCCTTAGTTTAGTAATTCAGTATGTATTGCACTTTGTAAGAATTAGAAGTAGAGTTGTTTAAAAATATTTTGCATTATTAGATCAATATAAGGCTTCAATCACACATGTGCACACATGGGCCGCAAACAGGGGAAAGTTTTGCTTAGTGGTGATGGTAGGGGTGTCGGACACCATGCACAATATACCTCTCTGAGGACCATGAGCTAGCCACAGTTTGTACGGCTATGTCACGGCCCCCATATATGGTTTTGTTCATGGAACCTATGACAGATATAAAGAACAGAAATATAAATAAGCAATATGCATAATCATAAACATGTTGGGTATCCCCAGGTCCTAAAATGCTAGATTTCTCAAAATATAAAAATGATGATTCCATGCGGGGAATGCTGTGACGGATAAAAACTACCAAATGTCTATATCGACAATTTGTTACCATTTTATCCAAACATAAAAATTAGAATAAAAAGTTATCAAAAGATTGTAAGTCCGGAAAATATTCTAAAATATTATGAAAACATTAGCTCTTCCTTTAAAGAGTAACACCTTACGCCTTATTGGCGTCTGAATATGACGATATAACTAAATTATTTCTTATATGAAAGGTTAAAAAGATGTAAAAGTATTCAAACATAGAAAAACATATTTAAATTTGGTATCTACATGATCGTACGGACCCAAAGAATAAAGGAAATTGGAGTGCACAGTCATTTGGAGTGCCAGTGAAGCCGTTAAAACACAGCAAGAAAATGGCACAAATTGTTTTGAATTGTTTTGTCGCTTTCACCGCTTCCCAGTGCATTGCATGTAATATTAAAGAGAACCCGTCATGCAAAATAACCCCCCTAAACTAAATATATTTTCATAAACTGCCATTAGAGAGCATTGCCTCTATCCCTTCATTGTCCCTCTACATGCCTGTAAACCTAAGCAATGAGGTCCTAAAGCTGTATGCAAATGACCTGTGAAATGTCCAATGAAGCATTAGCATATTCAAGCTGTCCACTCTATTCATGAGTGGGAGGTACAGCCACACCCCCAGTGCATGACTGACAGCCTGTATAATGATGTGCTTCCTGGTGCTGGTGGCCACACCCCCTGCAGCCTGTGTGTGCATGTGTGTGTATAGGAGAGATACAGCAGCTCCAGGCAGCCATGTTACAGCAGAACATGTCAGATTCATGTGTAGCTGATGTCTGTGTCTCTCACCTGTATATTAGGAGGATGCAGCATGTCAGCAGATGCAGCACACACACTAGCCATGCTTTACTATACATTACACACAGACATGAGCAGGGGGAGAAGAGGGGAGGGGTAACAGGGGTGACATCACTGCCTCTGACCATGTGACCAGCCTCATTTACATAATAAAGAATAGATGATTTTACAATGATTAATGTATGAAATAACTAGATAAAGGCTGGGATGGATCCTTGTGAGCTGCTCCAACAGGTAGTGGTGACAGGACTAGTGGCAGAGACCTGATGACAGGTGTCCTTTAAGTGATACTACTAAGTTCAAATTATTACACAGAAAACAAGCCCTGAAAATTTTGTTATGGGTTTTAAGCGAAGGGAAGAAAACAGAAAAGGGCATTGATGGCAAGGTGTTAAATAATAGATTTTACACACAGTCAGTGATTTTATTGTGTTTTTTTAAATGTTCTGTTTTCTGTGTACAGTTCTCCCTGCCTTTTATCTTAATATTATATCTATAATGTTGTGCCATATAATGTAGCATGGTTACATGATGTGACCATTCTGTCTTCTGTTTATTCTCCTATAGATATTGTTCAGATGCATATTGAGACCTTGGATGCTGTTCACAGAGAAAGTAAGAGGCTGCCTCCAATCCAGAAGGTTAGCATGTGGTTTGATGTTTTTTTCTATTTACTTGACTGTTGGTTTCAGAATTTGCAATATTTACATCCCTTGCGTCCTAAATTCTGTGCGGGAGATTTATGAGCGCTGGCATATAATGAAATCCCTGCCCCTCTGGCACCAACGTGCAGCGTACAGCTTTAAATATGCCACAGCCTGTGAACTTTCACATTTGGCATATTTCACACGAGGCTGAAATGCCCCGCGCCAGCCCTCTCTGCCACCAGTCATGTCCCGCTTCATGCCCCTCAGGTCCCCGTTGGCATAGAGCTAACTTGAGAGGGATAATGAGTGCAATGCCTGGCGGTTTGCTGGCGTAAAACCCTGATAAATGTCTCCCATGCCTTTAATTGTGTTTAACTTTGTTCTTCGTTTTTTATCTTTCATAGCCAAAATTGTTGCGACCAACATTGTTAGTAGGCGAAGATTTGGTAATGGAAGGACTTCGAGTATATCTTCTACCAGATGGGCGGGAGGAGGCTTCAGGTGGTAGTCTTGGGGGGCCACCCTTACTCCCCGCTGAAGGGGCGCTGTTCCTCACCACTTATCGTTGCATCTTCAAAGGCACTCCAGTGGACCCATTGGGTAAGCGTAGGTTTTGGAATGCCACAAATGTAGCATGGTTTAAGTTGACTTTAATGTGTTTTTCATTAATATGAGAGGGTTTATTGTGTATAATTGATGAAAATACTTGCAGCTGTCTAGCTTCAATTATCTGATGTAAAATTATAATTTATTAGGTTCTGACGTGTTTGTTACAGGGCATTAAGATAAATTAATTATGCAAAAAGTCAGTTTGCAAAGTTACTCAATTTTTTAGCAATAAAAAGCAAAGGTAATCATATCCTTGAAGATAACTTGCTATATTTAAGTTTTTTGTTTGTGTTACCAAGTATTCAGCTGCATATAGGGGCAGTGAGTTGTAGAACAAGAGGAAATAAATATATATATATATATATTGAGCATACCCAACCATTCAGCAAACAGTGCAAAAATCAATATTCCTTTGAATGTACATGAGGAATAAGACTAGCCCTGGGCATATTGCCACTTGTATTCTGTGTATTCTAGCAGTATTTCCCTCTGCAAGCCACATGTGTAATTTTACATACCGTACTTCCTGAGCTCTTGAGACTAAGCTCCTGCTCACTCCACCCTCTCACTCCTTCTTTCTATAGAGCTTCTATGTAATCTGCAAAAACATAATGTAATCTGTGTTTTAACATCGTACTATGTTTTAACATCGTTTATCTTTAATATAGTGGCTGAGCAAACTGTAATGCGGTCCTTCCCCATTGCGTCTTTGACAAAGGAGAAGAAAATTAGTGTTCCAGCTCATCTGGACCAATATGTTCAAGAAGGACTTCAGCTTCGCTCCTGTACTTTCCAGGTTAATATTTCATTTTGTTCATTCCTGGTTACTTGTGGCTGTAGCTACGCTTTCATGTACACAAATCTTGTCCTATGGAACTATCATGGTGACAGTATATCTACAAAATCATGCCCTCTGCTGGACTTCTGTCAATGAATAATAACAGGGTTGTTTGTGTATTGTCATGGTACTGGCATTGTCCCACTATATACCTAAACTCTGTGGATTACGACTGTGGGGTTAATTTGCTGCATCTAAATGACTTATTTTGGCTTTAGCTGTTGCGGGTGGCATTTGATGAGGAAGTCCCTTCTGAGATCTCTGAAGGTTTCCGCAAGCAACTACACAAGCTGAGGTACCCGCAAGATGTACTTGGGACTTTTCCTTTCAGTGTTGGTCTCTTCTTGCAACATACCGCTCAACCCAGAGCCAAAGACAAGAATCCGTCCATCAAGTGAGTAGGGTTATTTCATAAAAGCTACCAAGTTTCCTTTAATTTTCCTTTCAAATCTTGTTTGGATCCCATGTAGGAATTGCTTGATGTGTTATTGCTATTCTAGACTGCTGATTTAACATAGTTCATATAAATTCAGTGGAACAAGAAAATAAAAAAGGAATATTCCAACTCCTTTCCATTGTGATAGAGACTTATAATCCTGCCACTATTGTGAATTGGCACCATCGTAAAATAAAGAAACCTATTTTTTTTCTAATACTTCAGTACCTTGTCTTGTGGGAATACTTCTGTCTATCTATTCACCTAGGGACCAAAATTACTTGTATATGTTGCTTGTAATACTGCAGTGTAATCCTCTTAACACATTAGTCCCATTTGTTTAGTGACCCCATATCTTTTTCTGTAGCCCCCTCCATGTCAGTGACGTGTTCCAAGTCCACTCGGTATTGGGTTTATCTCTTGGCAGCTTCCATTCAGAAACGTAAGACCTGACATTTATGCCCAATTGGTCATGGTTCATGGTGACTTCTGGGTGTTTAGCTGCTTTCTACCTTCTTACTGCCTAATTTAACACAGAAACCAAAAACACTTTATATGAGGTGTAAATAAAAGCCTATAATAGGTATCAAAAACCACAAGATGAAATGTGATTGGACAGCCAATCCCTCTTACATCAAGGCCAGTCTTTTTTACATGTAAACTAATAAAGCATATCATTTATTTTCTTTTATTAATATTAAACCCTCCCAAAAGAATAAATAATGTCAAAGGACAAGTAACATACCTGTCTTGTTCTTTCAGATTAATTCCCTATCAGAATGATATATTATTAAAGGACATCTTCCACCAATATGAAGGACTGTAAACAAAGTACACTGGCATGCTGGTGTGTGCCACCTGTAGCAGGATCAGCTCTTCTTTTAGCTTATTAAACCCTTTTTTTTTTTTTAACGAAAAAAAAGGTTTTAAAAGTTATGCAAATGAGCCTGAGCGGCTCCCGGCTCCATAGATATCAATGGAGGTTGGAGCCCCTCAGGCTCATTTGCATAACCCTTTTCCGTAAAAACAACAGTTTAAGAAGCTTAAGGAAGAGCGGATCCTGTCACAGGGGGCACACACCAATATGTCAGTGTGCTTGGTTTACAGTCCTTCATCCTGGTGTTAGATGCCCTTTAAGGGTTTTCAATATAGTGTCTAGAAAATCTCAAATGACCAGCAACTCTTTACATCTATTGAACAATGCAGAAACATGATACTGCTGTGATTAGTTTTAATTTGTCAGAAAATGCTTCATGGAGCTTAGAAACATCAAATTGCTTGTAAAGTGCCGGGCTTACCTAGGGCCATACATATGCACTTATTGATAACCATCTTGTGTGTTTATAGCATAGGCTGAGCATCTGCAGATGCAGTCCTCTGGAAACACCAAGAGACTAGTATTCCCAATATATTTATTCAGCAGCTTATCACATATATATAAAGGACTGAAGTGATGCCAAATATATTACTAATGGTTAAACCATAAAAATTCAGATTTTTTTTTCACATAATGTACAGCATAGTAGAAATCCTTCTGTGATTGATATGTCATTGTTTTGTTGATGCTGAAGGAACACTGCTAGATTGTTAGGGAAATCCTAAAAACAATTACATTATAACAGAATAGATTATTCTAGAAGATCAGTCAGGGGTTCCATGAATAGGTGTTATACGGCTCGCCACATTCACCACAAGTTAAAGGGGAAGGGAGAAATGGACTGTCACTCAGTGTGCCCATAAATCTAATATTCGTGGCCTTTTCTTAATACTTTGCCATAAACAACCTGATCCCAAAAACTGCCCTTACTGTTGATTAATAAGTGAAGAGATAGATATGTGATAGATGTATGTGAGTTGATTATGTACATATATACAAGACATTGTACTTATGTATATATCTCCTCTTGTGTAACATGCTGTTGTTCTAGATTCCAGTTTAATACCATGATAAGTATGGGATTAAAACAACCTTTATTCACAGAGAGAATTGGATATAAATAACATGTCATATTATCACTGGTTGTAAATTGTGTATCCTAAAAAACTGCAGCTTCATGTTATCACAAGCTATTGCGTTGATTTCTTAATTGAAATCCAATTGCAAATCCTTATGTATCTGGTATCTGTCTACTATCTTGTGGCTTTTCTTTTTCTTCCCTTAGTATATTATGCGCTTTGTGGTGGAAGTTTCTTGTCCTGCACCTGAATGTGTATTTGCTTGTCTGAATTATTCCTTTCTGTATTTGCTTCACTTTTTCTTTGTTAGAAACCATTGTTAAGGCCCCGTTGTTTTCAATTATGTGTTGCACACTAAAATGTAATTTGGCCTTGCCATTTAAAACATGGCATAATTTCCCTTGAGTATTCTTTACCTAAAATTTCTGTTGTGTGCATTTACAATTTATTTCCCTAAGGACAATTTCTAAGAATCTTGTGAAGAATGCTAAGAAGACAATAGGCCGGCAGTATGTAACACGCAGGAAGTATAGTCCTCCATCTTGGGATCTTCGAGGGAGTCAAAATTCTCTGGAACAGCAGGGTGATGATATTTCAGGTGGGTGCTCAATCCTGTATCCAGTCCAAAGAAATCAGACTTTAGCATACAATACAGCAGGCTTATCAAAGCTCAATATTGATCAATTTGCTTCGGGTTTCATTTTTATTTCATTTTTATTTCTATACCTCTTATACAGATGTAAGCAATTAATAAAAGTCTAATAACTAATAGCTTGTAAAAGCAATCATTTCCAATTACTTGGAAATGGAATGACAAATAGTTCTATTGTAAAGTTACTTTCTCTTTATTTTCTTATACACATTTAATCTTAAGTCATTGTAATCTTACAGTGTCTGAAGATCTAGACAGAAGCACCCTGACCATCTCTACTTTAAAGGCCCCTGATAAGCAGACTGGAGGCAATATGGCAGAACGGGCTTGTTGCCGTGATTACCAAAGAATGGGGCTTGGTACTCTCAGTAATAGCCTGACCCGTGCTAAAAATGAGCCATTCCGGATCTCTACAGTGAACCGCATGTATGCTGTGTGTAATAGGTGAGTACTAGCATTTATTGTCTGGAGGTTGTTTTGTCCCGGTAACATACTCATCATCTTCTTGGCTATGTTTGTGTCACAGCTATCCAGGGTTGCTGATTGTTCCTCAGACCATTCAGGACAACACATTGCAAAAGATCTCTCGCTGCTACAGACAGAATAGGTTCCCGGTTGTGTGTTGGCGCAGCCCCCGTACAAAAGCCGTGTTGCTGCGGTCAGGTGGACTTCATGGCAAAGGTGTGGCTGGCCTCTTTAAATCTCCTAACACGGCTGGCACAGGTTAGTATCTCACTTTTTAACTTAGAAAGCTCTCCACTATATGACCATATAACTGATCCTGGCTATTTTCCTACATGACGTTTTATTTGTGTGTGAAGTGGGATTGAGGTATATTTCGACTAACTTCTAAATCGGGCCACGGTCCATGATAAGACTTATCTGCCATACAGGGGTTCCCCTTCACATAGTAATATCTCAAGGATCCACTACATACAAGATATGTACATCAGATATATGAATACATTGCATAGAAAAATTATGTAGGAACTCAGGCACTAGATATACTAACAAATATGTAAAAATACAAGGTCCAAGAGATAAGGGGAGACCCCACAAACAACACCCTACCCCGCGCTCATCTCCGGAGTGTCTGGCTTCCTCAGGGGAACTTTAAAAAAGCCAGACATACTGAACATGTGTGTGACCCCATCGATGGTGAGAATACACCAGGGAGCATTAGTACAGGTCATAGGTGATGGATACCATTGATATTGTTTTAAAGTAATATAATTTCGTAACCTGTATAGGCTGTATTCTATGGAGAAATATTACTTATACATTCTGTGTCTGCAGGACAGTCCCAGACCGATTCCACATCGCTGGAGCAGGAAAAGTACCTCCAGGCGGTAGTGAACTCCATGCCGCGATACGCAGAGATGAGCGGAAGAAACACACTCAGCGCTTTCCCTTCAGGACATCTCTATGGTGAGATGACCCCTCTTTATAGGGGAAAATAATGTGGGGACAATAGTAGGAGGCGTATAAATTGAAGCAGAAGGATTGATGTCAAGTGTGTGGGATTTATTCACTTTTCATTATTTCCAGAGTGGTATGTACTTACTGCTGTGGGATACTTAACATCATCCTTTCATACCATTTTATAGTCAGCTCTATAGTTATCAGTGCAATTCCATCCTCAGCCAGTCATGGACGAATGGTGTCATGTACCTGTGGGGTGCTGGTTGTGTGTAGACTTTACCATAGGCTTACATACCTATCCAAATAGAGGTGGAGCTTATAGTCTAGTCCTGAGACAGGTGATTTGTGTGTGCCAATGTACAGCATTTCCAGACTAGTACACATTGCTGGACTACCTCCTCTTGAGGGTTCTAGATACATTAAAGCTCTGGTGTCTGGTTGACTTAACATTCTCTTTTTAGACCCTGTGACTGCGGTAGTTTTGTGTAATGTTGCTTTGCCTCATCCACATCAGCTACAAGCATTGCCCTATTCTCCTTCAGCTCAGGGGCAACTCATTATTATTTGTCTTTCAAACAGTCTTTCTTTCAGGCAAAAGCAGTTTTTCATGTGTTTTGTTTTCTTTTAAAGAAAAGGAGAATCTCTTAATTTTTTTTAATGTTTGCTATAAAATAACACCCTCATTTTTTTGCAATAGCAACTGCTAAGTTTCTAAAAATACTTGATAATTTGCTGCAATGATGACATGTTATAGGTAGCATTCAGTCTTGCTTGGCTGATACTGCAAGTGTCGTGTGGTTTGACCAGACGACAGTAGCTTGGAGATTGAAGATCTCCATCGAGAGGTGCATTACGTTTACATGAGCTGGTATTTCTGCTGCAGATTCTCCAGACAAACGTCAACCCAAATTGGGTTCATTGATGAAGCAGGTGATGGGAGGGAAGGAGGACGTTCGAGGAGGTAGGATTCCTATGTGTGTGAATATATAGCTATAGGCTTATGCAGAAGACTTGAGGCTGGTTATGTGTATTTTCTGCTTGATTTAATGACCATGAATGGTTTTTTAGCAGCTGCGTTGTATGTGATCACTCAGCATTAACAAAATAATGTCTGCATTTACTTCCATATAATTCCATGTTCATACAAAGTCCCAGCAATCCGTAGCTTCAAGCCTTTTTATATGTATGTTCTTAATCCATTTTCTGACTTGTGAAATGTTTTCTGATGTGTATTGTTTGCTTATTTTTAATAACACAGAAATATGTCTAAACCCAGTTTTTTTTCTGGCTGTAAACTCCTTTCAAGTCTGAATTTGCTAAAGATTAGGCCTTTTACTGTGTGCAACCTATGCCGTGTGTATTGCTCCAGTTGTGTTCTGTATGGCCTTTAAATATGCCCCTTTCTAACACTTCGGCCCAAAAAGTTGGTTGTTCCAACTCTTGATCTAGTTGCCCCTTTCTCCTTAAACCAGGTCATTCAGCTCGGGGTATTAAGCACCCCGCAGTGAGGAGAGGCCATGCTGAGCAAGGTCAGTACAGATATCTTACTGCTCCCTATAGATTGTCACCCAGGACAGTTATTATCATTATCAGATGGGGGATTCAACACCCAGCAGACCCTTTTAAATTTGGGCATTTGAAAAAGCAATTTGACCTCTGCAAAACAAGTATAGTACAGTATATGGTGGCTGTGCTTGGCATGAAGAGATGGAAGTTGTGTCACCAATGAACATTATGACAATGCCGTAAGGAAAAGAAGCTAATGAATGCCGGAGCCTCTTCTGATAGCTGACTGGCTGAAAGATCTGATATTGATGAACTATCCTTAGGATCATATCCTAAAAAAACTGAAATCCTGGAAGCAGGTTTTCCCGTGGGATAGGGCCTAACTTGCTGATCAGTACTGAGACCCCCACAGGTCACAAAAACGAGGGATCCGATGGGGTCCCACTTACCTCTGTCGGACCCCTCCTTGCTCCGTCAGACTAATGGAGCAGATGGCCGCGCACAACCGTTCTGTTTCTTTAATCTCCATAGAGCTGATGGAAATTGCTGTGCTCGGCGATCCCTCGTTTTCGCGATCTGCAGGGGTTTCAGCACTTAGACTCCCACTGATCAGCAAGTTAGACGCTATCCTGTGGATAGGGACTAAGTTTTCTTTGTGGGGAAACCCCTGTAATGTCTTAGCAGTTCCTCAGATTTCGTGTTAGTCTTAGGTTTTTGTACTGATAGGTTGGCTTAAGGTAAGTAAGGTTAATTGAGCATTAATGTTTCTCTTGCTCACTAAAGTCCTGTTTTTGCAGGAAAATGGGGCAGCATGCGTGGCAGTGGGAGACTTAGTGCCTATGGCATGAACTCCGATGTAGGAACTAGACTGGCAGCAAGAGAACTCCTAACTCCTCATCAAAATGGAGGCCCCTCAGAAAGTGCACTGACGCCCCGAAGAGCTGCTCTTTACATCATTGGAGACAAATCACAGCTGAAAGTGAGTCTTACTGCAGATAACATGATAAACTTTAGTGTGAAGTATAACCCATTCATTGCCTACATCCACTTTTTAGGGAGTGAAGCAAGATCCACTGCAGCAATGGGAGCTGGTCCCGATTGAACTGTTTGATGTCCGACAAGTAAAAGCTAGTTTTAAGAAACTGATGAAGGCCTGCGTGCCAAGTGCCCCCTCCACAGACCCCAGCCTGTCATACATGCGCACCCTTGAAGATTCTGAGTGGCTTTTACAGGTATGCCTCATAAACACAATTTTTTTCCCCTTCTAAAATGACTAATACAGTTGACTGGTCCGTGAATCCCCTTCAGTGGACAGATTTCATGAACCGAGGACGGGAATCCAAGCATCGTGATATTTAAGCATTTTCTACCTTAGTGCCCTTTTTCTCATCCTCTTCCCTTTTGCTTAGAGTTGTACTTACAGTAATGCATTTCTGTTTTTAGCTACACAAGCTACTCCAAGTCTCTGCTCTGGTTGTAGAACTATTGGACAGCGGTTCATCTGTACTGGTTGGGCTTGAGGATGGATGGGATCTTACCACACAGGTATGGATATGTAAAGTTTTCGCAAAAGTTTTTGATTTCACTTTAAATAGTCACATAGATAATTGCGAAGTCCAACAACTACATGCGTTCAACTTTTTTCTTAAATTAGGTGGTTTCTTTGGTTCAACTGTTGTCTGACCCATATTATCGAACCATTGAGGGTTTTCGACTGCTCATAGAAAAAGAATGGCTTTCATTTGGTCACCGGTTCAGCCATCGTGGTGCACACACTGCTGCCAGCCAGAGCAATGGTTTTACCCCTGTTTTCCTCCAATTTCTGGACTGTGTGCATCAGGTCAGGATGAATACAAATTTATACAATGACACTTCATATAATATTTAATATTTTTGTTATAGTAGACTATTTTATCAGTACCACGGCTACTTTTTGTCATTCACATTGACTTTACTGGGACCTGCATAGAAAGCAGAAGAACCAATGTAATTCCTTTTTATTTTATCTGCTGGCTTACAGATCCATCTGCAGTTTCCTTCTGAGTTTGAGTTCAGCCAGTATTACCTGAAGTTTGTGGCTTATCACTATGTGTCAAACCGCTTCCGCACCTTTTTACTGGACTCTGATTATGAGAGGATTGAGAAAGGTAAGTCTTTTAGCCATCTATATAGAAGCCTATGTTGTCCCCTAAGCATGCAGCTTTAATATTCACATCTTAAGATCCATTCCATTACCCCGTACAGTTTTCATATGCATGATCTGACCTGAGAATAGATCATAGTATCTAATGGATGGTCTGACACCTGGAACAGATGATAGCTGCCCCTGCTACCTCTGGGCGCCCCAATGTATACCGTTTATGGAGCGAGAAGCAGAAGACTCCATCCATTGTCTGCGATGGTACTGAGGAAAGGCAGGTCAGCTCCTGTTCAGTTGAATAGGATGTGAATTGTAGTACCCTAACACCTTGGCTTTCATTGGTGGCTCTTCAGTCTGTGGCGTTCAGAGGCAGCAGTAACAAAGCTGAGAAGTGTGAACCCCATCCTACTCATCTGATACTGATCATTAATTCATGACTATAAAAACCCCTCAAATTTTTCTGTCCATGTAGTAGTATGAAATTAAAATTATTTATCATGTAAAAAAAATGCTAAAGTATTGAAATATGTCTGTATTGTAGTATCTAATATCTGTCAGACTTAAATGGATGGCAGACATGGAGACTTTTTGTTTATCAGCTAATAGATGACATTTATCCTGCAGGAGTTCTTTACGATGAAAAGGGAGATCGTCGTAGTCCTCAGATCTGCCGATCTGTATGGGACTATATGGAGCGAATACACAAAAAGAATCCAATGTTCTACAACTATATGTTCTCCCCAGAGGATGGAGAGGTATGGAATAGAACACTTTTATGCCTGTATATACACTATAGTGTGATGAGGTATTTGTTACAATTCTGTATGGAGTATAATAGCACGTTTCTTCTGGTACTTTTCTGTAGGTGTTGCGCCCATACAGTTCTGTATGGGGTCTTCGTGTATGGGATTATTACACCCATGAAGCTCTCAGCGAAGGCCCTTCTTATGACTGGGAGCTTGTTCAAGCTACCCAACATGAAGAACCTGAGAAAAATGACAGCTCTGCTCCCCAGACGAAGCGCAAGATAGTTTGGCCCTCTTATCATGCCCCACAACGCCTCCAGCCAGATGGCATCACTTGCTTGTTAGAGGTGAATATTCTGTTCACTTGGTTATCCTGTACAATATATACAGAAATATGTGTTGGTATAAAAGTGCTATAACCTAAAATAGGATAATTCTATTGGTGTGTTCATCAAAATTGTTTGGTAGTTCTAAAGCCAGAGTAAAAATCTGAGACAACTTTTTTTTAAATATGTGGCCAGCGACTGTTCACAGCTATGACAGCATATAAGGACACAATTTATGGCTTTTTTTTGTGTATTCCCTGTATTGGCATCACTTTATATTCCTAGGAGTTACAAAATCTAGAGATGGATTTGCGACCTGTGCCGGAAAGATGGAAAGAATTATGGGATAAAGTAAAAGCTGCACACAGGACAGAGGTTCGCCATGAGAGCAGGGTGAGTCCCATCTTTGTTTTGTTTTTTTGTGTTGCAGTTTATTTTGTGAATCAGAGGGGCTTTTACTTTTAATTTAGATATGTGACGGCCATCACTTTGAGTGTTTGCTTGAGTGTGTATTTGTTAGTCTATTTTACCACATTTGTTCTCTCATAGAAATCCAGTGCTTTGCTGATGTCATCAAATGTGTCCACGCAGCGGCAGTCCCTGGGCATTTATCTTCAGGAGAGTGGTGTAGGATCTACACTAAATTTGAGTTTAGAGAGCGGTCCAAGCACAACAAGTACTCCCACCGGTTCAGGGAAACTGGGAGCTCGAAACAGCACTAGTACCTTATATAATCAGTTCAACACTGCCGAAAGAGAGAACCGGTAATGCTACATTTATCTCTACCTCTTTAGCATTGGTCCACATTTGCAATCCACCAAAAAATTTTGTTAACCCCAAACATTGTTTTTTTTTCTTTTCATGGTGTGGATGCAGAATGCTATTCTCCAATCACTTTATTTTCTTTTTTAACACTATTTACAGTGCTGTGTGATCTGGACAATCTATGGAGTACAAATATGTTTCTGTATTGTTTCAGATCGTATGAAGGAATCCTGTGTAAGAGAGGTGCTTTCATGAAACCCTGGAAGCCCCGCTGGTTCGTGCTGGACAAGACTAAGCATCAGGTAACCATTCATGTATCAGTGGTGACACAAGTACATTTGACTGTACTTTATTTTTAAAGGGGTTGTCTAGGATTACAAAAATGCTATACATGGCTTAGGGGCAATAAAAACAAACCACTTACCCTCTCCTCCTCCAGCTCTCCCCTTCACTGCTGGGTCTCTCTTTATGTAAAGAGGCCCTTGTCTTAGGCCCTTTTCACGCGAATGTACACTTTTGTCAGTCATCTACTTCAGTGCTGTATTTGGCCGTACGTACATGACTTTTTTAAAAGGCATATGCACGTATGTCACTGTATCCTTTCTGTATCCGTATAAAATACGGTGGGTTGGCAAATCCCTGGATACTACATGTATAGACGGCAGCATACGGTACACAACAGTATGCAACTCATATTTTAAACGTTCCCATAGGCTTTTATGGGTTGTATGGAATGAAAATACAGCAAAAAAATAGGACATACTCTATATTTTGCTCTATGTCTCCCTCACGGTGCAGTATATTGGGCAATATGGCCATTTAAATGGATGACCCTATTGCCCATTGTAGAGAATGTGGCCATGTGCTTCTCGTATAAAAACAGTACAGGTAGAACACGTCCATTTTAATACATTCATGTGAAAGGGACCATTTGTTTGCGTGTGTAGTTATTTTAAATGGTTTAGTCTCTCAATATCTGCAGAGACCATATTATTACGTGAACAAACCCACCATCTAAAATCACTCATATATACAAACAGATTATATCTATATCTGTGTTAACTGAGGAGTAGTATACCAAAGAGTAAGGGACCTCTGAGGGAACAGTGCAGTTTCTGTTTGATGTCAATCAAACCTAGGTGATACAGTTATTGCCTTTCCCTCTTTTCCAGATGGAAAACAAAGATTTTCCCCTGGTTTCCCTGTTGTTCACACATATGGCTTGGGCAGTACGGTGGCTTAGTAATTAGCACTTCGGCCTTGCAGCGCTGGGGTCCTGGGTTCAAGTCCCAGGGTCAACATCTGCAAAGAGTTTGTATGTTCTCTCCGTGTTTGCGTGGGATTCCTCTGGGTCCTCCAGTTTCCTCCCACACTACAAAACATACCTGTAGGTTGATAAGATTGTGAGCACCATTGGGGACAGGCACTGATTTGGCAAGCTATGTGCTGCGCTGCATAATCTGTAGGCGCTATACAAATAAAGAATTATTGCCTGTCAAGCTTAAATGTAGGTTTTTTTTATTGTATAATGTGCAAATGTGAGTATTAGATGTAACAACCATCAGAAGGTTTTTTTAAGGACTAAATCTTGACAGTTGATAAAATAACTACATGATTTATTATAATATCACTTGTTTCCAAACATTAAACTTCTTATGTTTAAATTATTTTAGCTAAGATATTATGAGAGCCGTACAGACACTGAATGTAAAGGGGTAATTGACCTGGCAGAGGTAGAGTCCATATCTCCTGGTACACCAACAATGGGCTCTCCCAAGAATGTGGATGAAAGAGCATTTTTTGATGTAAGTCTTCACTTATTACTTTTCTCTCACTATATTGTGTTTCAGCCTGTGTTAAATGTATTTGTGGTGTGTACATGAATACGACCTATACATTACAGTACTGGCAGTTTTCCACATAGAGCCTGCAATTTCTTAATTTTTAGTCGTCTCAGAGCTGGTGTGTGGGGACTTGGCCGCTGCGATGTCTCCCATGCACTACATAGAGAGAAGGAGGTCTTACTCCCTTATCAATGCTAAACTATGCTTTGGATCAGATTACCCAAAGATAGGAGAATATTACTTACCCCCCTGTTCCGTCCCCATGGGTCCCAAACTTAATTTTTTAAATATCTTTGCATGGCCGCGCTTCTGTAACAATAAGTTTAAAAGATATGCAAATTAGCCTGTAGCGATCCGCAGAGCACCATCAGGTTCCACCGTAATATAATTTATTCACAGGCACGGGGGCCCAGGTCGTGAATAAATTATATTACAGCGAAGCCTGATGGTGCTCTGCAGAGCACCACACACTGATTTGCATAACTTATTAACTTATTTTTACAGAAATGTGGCCATGCAAAGATATAAGAAATTAGGCTTGGGGCACACGGGGACAGGACGGGGATGTATGTAATAGTCATCTACCATCAGGTAGTCTCAAAGTTAAAGAGAAGATTTGGAACAATAGAGCAGCTACAAGATGATGATATTGAAAGGTAGACATTCACTTCTTATAATAAAAATAGTAATGTTGAATGTGTCTTGTTTTTCAGCTGAAGACAACTCGGCGGGTATATAATTTCTGTGCCCAAGACCCTTCACAGGCACAGCAGTGGATTGACCGCATCCAAAGCTGCCTGTCTGATGCATGAAACTTCAGGGATAGCATCAAAAGAACTTCAGGACACCACTGAAGACCTGCTATTATTGGGGTACCCCTTGGCAGTCTGCAGCTACATTCAGTAAACCAACAACAAGCTGTTTCTTTCCAGATTCTCCTGGAAGCTAAAGCACCTTAGCTTTTTTTTTGTTCTGAAATATTTAGTAATCCCCATTAACATTGATTATGCAGTTATGGCTTGTGAACTCTACTTCTGCCCAGTGGGAACCAACAAGAAAGAGAGCGACTGCTTGTGGACATTCAGAAGTTATAACTCATGAGGAAAAGCTCTATTGAAACATTACAAGATTATGATTGGTTAAAGAGAAGCTTTGGCCTTGTGAGTTGCTGTGTATCGTGCAGAAGTAGTAATCTGTGTGGTTCCACATCGTACGTGAAACTCTGCTAAACTGACTCCATTAAGGATCTGCATCTGTCTAGTATTTTATTGTTTACTTGTGAGTTTCATTTGGTTGAATTGTCAATTTTTAAGTTATTTTATAGAGGTGAGGAGCTTACCAGTGGGACCGTAATGTCCTAGTAACATGAGAACAAGACCCAGCAGTAATACCAAGAGCTGTGGAACCAAAATACTTGATGAAAACACCTTATTCAAATGAAATGAGCCTGTCCTGTTTTACATAAAACACAGCCATTTTATCATATGGTCAGTGGGCGACACTGTGGAGTGGACTATTGCACTGCAGTGTTTGTCCAGGTTCTGGCTGTTGAAGGTATTGATGCATCTGTAATTTAGAAGAACAGGTAAAAACCACTAAGGATTCTACTACTATTTCTGTGTCATAGGATTTTGCTTGTTTAACACTCCAGTGTATATACTGTAATGGGAAGGGAAAAGACCCTTGTATAATAACAATTTTCCTGAGTATTAGAAATGTACACCGTCAGAAATGTATGGATATGAGCCCCAAGGAATTCTGGAGCACACAACCTGTGAAACTAGAAACTTCTGGCTTCAGCAGCTGACTGGTCCGTGCGCCCCCATGGATGAGAGTGTGTACCATATGGAGCACCAGGAAAATATGTTAACTGCTAACGGTATTTTAACTCTGTGGTTATTGTACTCCACTTAATAATTATTATTTCTGTATATTATTGTATATAGAAGAATGTTCAAAACAGCATGAGACATATGAAATAGGGATGAGATGGAAAAGTGACTTTTTTTTAACCCTTCCACTGCACAACAGCATTTAAGATTGTGCCTAGAGTGTATTTTCTTTTACTGTAACATTGTCAAATACCACGCACACATTTGGGCCTGAATGCATATTAAAATGTCATTTACACACTGTCTGTACACTCAGTATCCAGCAATGATGTGTCGAACCTTTCAACTATTACACACAATCCGGGTTTGTTCTTGTTTCGTGGGATATTTCTGTAATATTGAGGTCTCAGTAACGTCTATACAAGCTCTACATCTGGAACTATTTCCAATAGGAGCTTATGTTAATCAGTCCTGCTATTTACACACACCTCTATGTATCCCATAGAAGCTAGTGAAATCATAGAAGAAAATACAGATAATAAACACTTAAAGTATAAGGTTGCTCTAGCTCCATTTTCCATATTTTGCATATTTCACTTCTTGCCCTCTCCTGGTTGTGTGATATTTGTTTAATCCTTAACGGTGTTGTCTCATAAAGACGATCCCTATTCATAAGTTCTAGTAGGGCATATTGACATCACGGTGGGTGTGTAGGGGTCCCCTGCTTGTGATCCACATCTGTGAGAGCTGTAAGCGGAGTGCCATACATTTTGGTGTACTAGAGCTGACCATGTACTGTATGGTTGGGCCACTATATAATTCTGTAAAAACATACACCAATGTGAAAAGAAAGGTGCATGTTTTACCTTAATTTCAAGCCCGTTCATGTAGTCTATCACAGGCTGTTTGGAACAGATGACAGATTACCAAATAGACAACATGGGGAAAATGAGGGAATTCCAGCATCCTTAAAAATGTCCATATTCTTTAGTAAAAATCCATGAAAATCCCATCAAGTAATGTAGGGGTACAACAAATGGGGTGAAGGTTAGCGCTTAGTAAGAGGAATGAGACCTTGTGGCATGTTTCGAACTAACAATAAGTTAGCGTTTGTGTTCCCAGTTGCGACTGTTGCCAATTGTCAAGCTCAGGTTTTTGCTGGGAGCGCTACGAGCTGCACCCAAGCTGAATGCCCTGCTTGGTTTTAATCTGAAATTACTTCAAAGCAACAAGACCATTGTTTCAGAACTGTAACTTCCTTGTGAAGGAACGGTTACAAGATGAAGCGCTCTGTTTTCTATCACGCTAAACCTCAGCAGTTCTGTGCCATCCATGTTGTGTTGTCATCATGGTTTTTTTTATTTGTTCTTTAGGCTATTTGCTTCCTGCAACATTTTGGAAATTCTCTGACTCTCCCTGTAAGCCTGTTCTGATCATTGAAAGTCGCTACTGAATAGATCTGTAAACATTCAGTCCTTGGGAAAAAGCTAAATGCCAATTCCTTATTTTTATATAAAGTTGTACTTTGCTGTTTTAAGGCTCCCTGCTGTATTATGAGCACTTTCATTACAGATCAAGAAGCACGTGCCAGTATTACCAGAGTATTTTAAACCATGACATTTATTAAAGTTTCCACACACCTGTTTTTGTCGTCTGTGTTTACAGTGAAAGGGTTAATAAATGATCACATTCCCTTATGTCCTTTGATAAACTGTGCAGTAATGGCGGCCACTTTATTTGATGGATACTCTTTGTACATAATACAATTCTCAGGCTGAAGTTTCCCGTTTTGTAGAATACATCAGTTCTTGTACATTGTGTCAAACATTCAGTCATTGGGTTGTGCCTAGATATATGGAAACAGGAATATATCCAGACAAATAAATGAAACTAACAACTGTTTACACTAGTTTGCTTTTTCCTGAAACAAATATTCTGCATTCTCCGCAATGGCGGTTTCAGACTTCTTTCTTCGCGTTTTTAATCACATCCAAACGCAACACCCTCCCACTTGCGTTTAAAAATGCGATGATAACAGCATGTGGAAAACCGCCCTCAAGGTATGCTCACGTTTAACGCATCACAATAGCTGAGAAGAGGAAATTTGCTTGATTACATTGCAATTCACATTGCCCGTACAAAACACATGCGTTTAAGCAATGTTAACAACTATGTAATGGGGAAATCTCTTTTTAGCTGTTACGCATGTGTTACTGACACATGTGAACGCACCATAAGGGTGCGTGTATGTACAGTGAGATTTTCCGTGCAGCAAATTGCAGTAAAGGAGAGAGAAACTGATAGGATCCATTCTGTCAGTTGTCTGCTGCAATCAGTAATATTTGATCAGTTATTGAGCAGTATTTGGGTGTTTTTCTGAAGTTTTTGATACCAAAATCAGGTGTGGGTCATAATGGATGAGGACATATAATTGAGAGGTGCTACTATTCTTTTCCCAGCTCCTGGTTTGTGCATCAAAAACTGCATCTGAAAAACTGAACATGTTGTTTTTTTTTAATCAAACAGTAAACTCTATTGAGGGTATTCTGGAAATACAATTTACACAGCAAACATGGCACATTTAGAGACATGGAGATTTAGCATTAGTCCTATGTAGAATTTCCTGTGCAAAACATTGTAAAAAGGCAGAAATTGAGCAGATGTTAAACATACGTGCGACTGGTGCAGCATATTTGCATAGAGCACACACAGCTGATCACATCAGAAGGCATTTAACACTGCACATACACCGGACTAAAAATCTGACTGCAGGAAACCTGCCAGTCTAACACATAGACAGCTGCTCAAAATCCTGCCTAATGATAAATCTCCCCCTTAAAGTGGTCTCGTAGGTCCCAGTGATATCCATCCATGGTCCGCCAGAGTGAAAGGATCATCTTCTCAGAATTACATACATGAATATCAATAATGAACATGAGAAAAAAAACTGTACCAATATACTAAAACATCCTGTACAAGCCCATACAGGCTCAAATTTAAACAAAGCATCTGCATGGTGCCCCCACCCCAGGGCCTTCCATCATAGACCTGTCCGATAAGGGTGATGCTAGGATGGAGCAGTATTAGTTGGCGATTTAAGCCACTTGTCCCAGATGGCATGGAGCTTCCCATCTTTCTTCCTATGAGTAAATATCCAGTTCTTGAGTGGAAGAGTGTTATTTACTGCTCTGATCCGGTCATCTAGGGAGGGGGGTTGAGGGGACATCCAGAATCCAACAACTGGTTTTCTGGCATAATACAGAGTTTCGGTAAGAAAGCCACATTCCATAGAGGACTAGGACAATTCAGGATCTACCAGAAGACAAAGCTGGTAGCCCCTGACAAAAGACAAAAACGGACATAACTGCAATGATAAGTTCCTCTTGCCTTTTGTCAAATTAACAGACCAATCATGTATTCAACTTCATTTATATATAATTGCTTTCCAAGATATAAAAGGCATAAGTACATCACCAATCTTCGGCTGAATATGCCATAGTCCATATCTAAGTCCACGCTAAACTTATATGGCTTTCACTGAGTACATGATCGCCCAGTCTGTCCTGTGACCTTTCGGAGGAGGTTCCTCCTTCCTCAGACATGCCGGGTGCGATCAGGGCAAGCTTTAAATACTTTTATAAATGTTACCTATTAGTTTTGTATGAAATAAAGTATCTCTTATCCTAATCAGTACGGTAATACAACAAGCATAAATTATTTACAGAAAAATGAAAGGGAAAAAAAAAAAATCACAAAAAACACACAAAAATTGCATTGCTCATTGAGCCCTCAGGGATATAGGGAATCTAGTCTAGTAATCCAATATACTTCGCCTTGGGGTAACCTCTTTTTTTTTTAGTAACAACTCATTTTCTTGTGTTATACGATCTAGTATTAACCAACGTAAGTCACTAACATTATGTTTAAATTCCCGCAAATGTCTAGCCATGCTCGTCTCTTGTTAACCCTTTCACTGCCTGTTTTCAGTTCTTCCTCATTTTTTGTAAGATATTGCCTAAGAACTGATTTATGCTCATTCATTCTAATTTTAATGGCCCTAGTGGTTTGTCCCACATAAGCTAGCCCACAAGGGCATTTTAGCATGTAAATAACTGACTGTGTATTACATGTAAAAAAATACTTTAATCTGAATACAAGACCCTTTACTTGAGTGACTGAAAGAGTCACCTCTAATGATCCCTGTACAATTTTGGCAGGATAGACAGGCAAAAGTGTCTTTCCGTTTAGCTGCCAAGAAAGTTTGTCGTGACTACTTTTTTTCTAGTATGTCTGATCTTGTTAATTCGTTAGCAATAGAACGACCCTTCTTATAAATAAAGTTTGGAGGATTTTTAAACAATACACCATATTTAGGATCAAGGGACAATGTTGCCAATTTTTAATAAGTTTTTTTTAATAAGATGGAAATGTTTGTCATATTGTGAGACAAATTATATCTGCTCATTAGATTTTTTTACGTTTAGTGGATCTTATCTCTTCTCTAGACACGGTGGCAACTTTTAGACCTACTTTTTCCATTTGTTTTGGGATAGCAGCATTCTGTAAATTTCTGGACTAATTTCTTCATTTGGATATTATATTCCTCATTGTTACTACATATTCTACATACTTGCAGAAACTGCCATTTTGGAATTCCTCTGAATGTTTGGGAAACACGATAACTATCATATTTAAATACATTTTATTACGATCTGTCTCTTGTATACAATGTGGTAACAAATTAGTCTTCTAGTTTTTTAACTTCAACATCTAAATAATGCAAAACCTGAGTATTCTTTTCTAGTGTAAAATTAGTAAGTTCATGACAGTTGTTAAGATAAGAATAAATTCATAAAGGCTATTTATTTATAAGAAGGCTCGTTTTATTGCTAACTAATTAACAAGATCAGACATACTAGAAAAGAAGTAGTCACGCAAAACTTTCTTGGCAGCTAAATGGAATGGTTCTTTTGCCTGTCTATCCTGCCAAAATTGTACAGGGATCATTAGAGGTGACTCTTTCAGTCACCCAAGCAAAGGGTCTTGTATTCAGATTAAAGGATTTTTTTTACAGGCTGTTATTTACATGCTAAAATGTCCATGTGGGCTAGCTTATGTGGGACAAACCACTAGGGCCATTAAAATTAGATTTAATGAGCATAACTCAAAACAGGCAGTGAAAGGGTTAAACAAGAGCTGGGCATGGCTAGACATTTTCGTGAATTTAAACATAATGTAAATTATACTAGAAAGTATAACACAAGAAAACAAGTTGTTACTAAAAAAAAAGAGGTTACTCCAACGCAAAGTATATAGGATTAGTAGACTAGATTCCTTATATCCCTGAGGGCTCAATGAGCAATGCAATTTTTGTGTTTTTGTGATTTTTTTCTTTCATTATTCTGTAAATAATTTATGCTTGTTGTATTACCGTTGTATCAAGCTTACCCTGATCGGCACCCGGCATGTCTGAGGAATGAGGAACCTCCTACGAAACGTCACAGGACAGACTGGGCGATCATGTACTCAGTCAAAGCCATGGAAGTTTAGCGTGGACTTACGTAAGGACTATGGCATATTCAGCCGAAGATTGGTGATGTATTTATGCCTTTTATGTCTTTGAATTCAATTGTATATAAATGAAGTTGAATACACGGTTGGTCTGTTAATTTGACAAAGCATGATGTATTAGCGAGGAGTGAGACCAGTGTCCACATGAAGCAAGAAATCGGAGCAGTACAACTGCATGTTTAAGTTCCCCTTGCCCAACATCTGGAAATTGTGGTTGCAAAACACTGACCACATTGTTTGAATGGTGCCAACCTTCAATAGGATGTATGGCCCCCAGGATTGTAATCCTCATGCAAGCTGGGGAAAGCAAACCGACTCAGAGAAAGCTTGAGGAGGACACATGTGAAGTCCAAACCAATAAGGCTGCCTTCATTCCGAATTGCTGCTTGATCTGACCAGAATGACCTGCCCGAACAAACTTGTGTATGTCAGGCTGCACTTTGCGTCAATACTAAAGATGCATTATTAAAATCCTTTTGTGTAATGTATCAACTTCATTACCTAATTCAGTGATGGCTAACCTTTTAGCGACCGAGTGCCCAAAAAGCAACCCAAAAGCCCCCTTTTTTTGTCTCGAGGTGCCAACCAAAATGAAAGGAGTAACTTACAGCTCCCTGTTCTTCAACAATCATATTGGCCTCCTGAGGACAGCAACACAGTAGAACGATAGAAAATTTGCATAATTTTAGCTTATTTCCAGTGTCCCTCTGTACACAGAGAATAGTGGGGCCAGCAGGAGGTCCTCCAAAGATCGGCCTTGTATACTCATTCTCCCTCTTCCTACAGTCACAAGTAGCAAAGTAAGTATCAAAATATGACTGAAAGCAGCATCTTTTAAGTTGCTTGGAAGGATTCTATGAGTCCTGTCTGGTGTGCTGGGGCGATGGCCCGAGTGCCCACAGAAAGGGCTCCAAGTGCCGGCTCTGGCACCCGTACCATAGGTTCGCCACCACTGACCTAATCCATCTATACCCTTACATACCATTGCTGCACTTCCCAACTAGATGGGTGTGGTAGATTACTATACCATACTCTTCATCTGTGGTCACATGTAGTGCTTCTGTGGCACTTTGAAAAGGAAGCACAAAGGCTGCTAGGCAAGGGCTTGCACAATCGCCCATTCCTTTATACTGAAAGGCTTGTGATCGGTAACGGGCACCACATGCATTGCATTGTTTATATGCAAAATATGTGGAGCTTGCTCCTGAACGCAAAGGGTTTCACACTTTGGGGAGCATTTATCTTAAGCCTGGAAATGTGGGTCTAGTTTTTAGGATTTTTTCTAAGGTTTTGTGCCTACCTGATTTTTCTTACTAAATGAGGGCTGTGAGTCTGTTGGTGTTTTGAGACTTTGGTCTGAAAAGTCACACAAAAGCATCAAAGGCTATGCCAGTTTTGGACTGGAGGTTATTTACACAAAAAAATGCGACTTTTCACCACAATTGTGCAAAACAATGTGCAACTTTTTCAGACGTTCACACCTGGAAACTTATGACAAATCAGGAAAAAACATGACGAACTTTGTGAAACTGCAACAAAAGTCGCAAAAAAAAAGAGGCGCAAATCGCTTAAAAGTCGCAAAAAAATTTGATAAATGCCCCTTTGTTTCCTTTTTAGGCAGCGATCACACATTCAGCTTTTAAGACGCCGTTTTTTTAAGCCAAGGGCAGGGGCAAATTGTCATATCATATCATTGAGAGAAGCGGTTCAGTTTTTGATGCCCAAACCAAGAGAGAACACAAATAAAAATGTGTGAAACAGTCCAAGCCAAAAAAGAGGGAGAATTGCTAAGTCAGTCCAGAGTTTGGTAGCACTCTTTAAAATATAGGTCATTCTAAGTGAAATAAAGAAACAATGGCATCATTACAAAATGAAACATATAGTTTATAAGGAAAACCAAACTTGCACCACAAGCAGCATGTTTACAATGAATTATATAACATGTATATACAAATATATAAAACAGATTTCACAGAGGTATATATAGGAAAAATAGAACAAGGAGAAGGCAGAACACATGAATCCTATATATCATCTCTAGGTATATACACTTATACATACACGCAACACACACAGATAAACCTGTTTTGCTGGAGGTCAGTATCAGTTACTGTGAACAGCTCCTTCAGAAGCCTAAAAAGAAGGCGACAATAGGACTTCTTTCAACCTCATTTCTGGCAAAAATGAATGTAGCACTTGATTCTTGACAGCATACACTTGTCTACCACCTGATATACAGACATTGCCTGGAACCAAGGCGGTCACTTAAATCATACAAATTTTATAACAGTAAAACTCCAGGCTATTGATGAAACTATCTCCATGTGTCCTGTTATATGCATAGCTGTTACATTTATTTTAGGGGAAAGAAGTTAAAAAACAAAGTACTATTTTTTTGAATAAAATGTCGATGGTCTAGGGATGAATAGTGGATCTGTATTTAACATGCATGATAGTAGGGGACGGCAGTGATATTCTGCTTTTAACTCATTTTCTCCATTTCTCCCACTAAGTGCTCATTTTCTAAATACTGTATATACATATATCTAAACAGCAACCAGCAGCTTTTCATGTCATTTTTCCCACAAAATATTCCTTTTCAATATGATTAACATGATTATGTAAAATGTGGATAAAATCAAAATAAGTATGAGCACCTTTACATGCTATAGATACAAACAAGAGTTAAATGAGCTTATTTTGACAATAAAGCTTAAAAGGGTTTTCTGGGATAAATATATAGTTAGTTCTTTAAAGGGAAACTGTCTTCAGGAAGGTCATTTTTACATGATGACAGGTTCCAATAGCCCCTGACATGTTGATTTTAAGAAATGCCTCTGATATGCATCTGAATAATTACACCGAGTCATCTTCTCCTCAAATTTTCCTCCCCTCATCCTCACTCATTGCCCTCCCTCAGCCTCTCCCCTGCTCCTCCCCCCTCTTATAACAGCTCACTGCCAAACGCAATTCTCATTTCAGATGCCCCCTGTGGGACTCACCACACACTGCTGGCAGGGGGCCAGGCTGGCAGGAAACAGTTTAAAAGCCCTGGAATTATTCATGTTGATTTTTTAAAATCAACATACCAGAGGCTATTGGAACTGGTCATATAAAAATAAACTTCTTCATGACAGTTTTTTTTTTCAGGAAATCTACCATCAAAATCAAAAATGATAAACCAGGGGCATCGTGACTGTGGTAATCTTTTATATTTGTTATCCATGGCATCCTACCTTCTAAAAATAACTTTTAAAATTATGCTAATGAGGCCCCTCTGAACTGGCTTTGCAGGATGTTACATTGTCTCAGCACCTGTGCAGTGATTGTGTTTGAGTATCATATATTAAGAAAAACTCATTGTTAAAACAAATGAAATACTTCTAATCAAAAGACTTTAAAAGGAATTTAAGTCTAGGGTTACATGCCATTTATACAAGGATTCAGCTTATATATAACCCGTGGCTAGTTATTGGCTACTACTGAAACAAGTCAGCAGACACACAACTCGGGTGATGTTTATTTTGTGCATGGGATTTTTCAAAAGTAGTCCTAGTTGCAGGTTCAGAAAAATGCTGAGCAAACGTGTGCTGGATGCTGTGTAATTTTGTATGGCAAATTGTGGGCTGCCTAACAAATACCCATCCGATATAATAAGTGCAGATAAGCCAAGGCTGTACAGTGCTGGATATAAAGACGGCAACCAGCTAGGATACCCAAGTTGCTAAAAAAAAAACATTGAAAGTCCTAATCTAGTTCATAGAATGGTAGCAATATAACCCGCAAGTAAGCACAGGTCTTTTTGCTCATCAAAATGTATGCACTAACCGGGGATAAGTGACGGTTGTGGATGCAAACATCCATGAGAAGAATGATTACAGTCGTAGGGGGAATTGGCTACAACTCCCCTTACTTCTATGGCACCATTTCCATCGGCCATTTTGCGGTGAATGGTCAAGCATGTGAACTACTGCTGCACTCACAAGGTGTTTGGAAATATAGTGGCCAAGCAATTTTCCACTGTTTTGTAGAAAGGAGTAAGTGTTGTGTGTTGGACAATACTTTCAAGAGATGTTACATTTTTGCATTTAGAGGAATTGCAAAGCATTTTCTGCAATTGCTGAAGAAAGACTTTTCGTCCACAAAATGCTGCACATCCTGTAGAATGGCTGACATTAATGGCCACAAAACGAGTGCAGTCCGTACTATGTGCAGTTGACCTGTGGAGAGTCATGTGCACCAGTATTGATGAATCTTCATGAATCTGGGTCCCCCTGCGCTGTTCTGGAAGTGTGCACCATTTTTTTTTTGTGCTCAATTTATGCTGCAGAATTGTGACACAGAATTGTAGCGCATGCTTTAATAAACGTGGGCCAATATTTTTTATCTGCACCTATACTTGGTGTTACAATT
This sequence comes from Engystomops pustulosus, assembly GCA_019512145.1. Lineage (NCBI taxonomy): Eukaryota > Metazoa > Chordata > Amphibia > Anura > Leptodactylidae > Engystomops > Engystomops pustulosus. The sequence continues at coordinate 79,270,646 of CM033644.1, forward strand.
TGCATTACAGGTTTTCCAATTTTACAAAATTTGGACAGTAAAAAAAAAACAGCAACAAAGTGTTCACAGCAATCTTCAGTCATTCTGTTGATGTACGGTATCTCCCACGCAATTCTAATGTCTTTACTTGCAAGGAAGAATAAAGAATAATGACGAGCAGTAATGAAGAATTACTGCTGATAGAACGTAATAGTTTTTATAAAAGCAAGGGATCTACTACTGTAATAACTACATGGATATGTGGAGGAGGACAGAGAAATCAGTTGGTTCCTACTTACAGACTGGGCAGAGGGTTTGCTGGAGAAAAGGGCAGGACAGCTCTGATATGCCCATATGCAGCAGGGCTAGAAGAAAGGAAGGTCCTTGGCTTTGGCAGTCTGTAACTAAAGGGAGAGAAGAGCTGGCAAGTATCTGACATGACAATTGGCTACAGCTATGAGTGTGGGGGCTCAATTTACAGACAGGGAAGAGGGCAAGGAGCTCACTGCACACAGCATATTTCATGGAAATTGTAGTCTTTGCAAGTAATCGAGCTCCAGGAAATATTGTATGCTGGGATTATAGAAACAGCTCGATAAATACACTCTCTCACGTGTCTGCTATGCCACTGGGAAGGGATGTCAATGTATTCTTTCCTTTAAAGTGATCAACATGGAAGCCATGAAGGGTATTAACACTCTATATTTTTTAATTCCTACATAGGCCCTCATTTTGGGATGGAAAACTCTTCTTTGTAAGGCGACTGTAACATGTAGACATTACAGACTTTTGCATGTAGTGAAGCCACTCTTGGTTTTAACTTGTAAATAGTCATGAAAAATACGGAAAAAATCACTTCCATGCAAAAGCAGCCCATGGTTACCAATATATTTTTGTTTAGTTTTTTCACAAGTTTTTACATTAAGAGAATGCTGATGTAGATGAGCTAATGTGCAAGGTAATGAAAGTGAGCATGATGAACCTGAAATTTACATGTATAGTGCAAACATGGTGCGGCCAAGACAGCACTAGAAATAAAAACCGACCCATTTTTGGTGCAGTTGCATTTTTTTTTATGTATGTGAAACACTGAATGTTTTATCTGTAAAACGAAACCTGTCAGAAAGCATCATTTAAGTGTGACAATGAAACAGCACCGACACTAACCTGGGCTATACAGGAGCAGATATTACAGTTTCCGCAGAACTGTAATTCTTCAGCTTTGTGTGCAAGACATAAGGCCATACAACAACACATTTTATAGAATGTGCGTTAAAAGAAATGTGTCCCTTCAAGAATTCCATGATCAAACTGGTCACTGTAAACAGTTCTGTTAGCTTGCACTAATATCTATGTCTTACATTTACATGTCACACAACTGCAAGAAAATAGCATTGTGGATGGGAAGTGTTCTTGGTAGATTATGTTATAGTTGTCATATGTGACCAGTGCCTGCTGAGATAATGTAGCTTTTCATATAAGATGTGTGCCACATGCAGTTTCTGTGCACAAGAAAGCTTTCATGTATAAAATACTCCTCCCTTCGAGATACTTTTTTTCATTTAACCTTGTCAATTATATCCTTGGTCTATGTCTAATTAATTAGCCTTTCTGACTCATGTCTGGTATCTGACTCTTCTCTCTCAGGCTGGCAGTGAACCACAACCACTATTCTGACTGACAGCTCTCTCTCTTCAAATCTTTGCCTCCTTGTACTTATGGACCATTTGCCAATATTCAAACACAGAAATATAAAGCCCTATTTACTTATGGGAAATATTGTGTAAATGTTTTTACACGGTGCCTTGTATTACATTCATGTCATGTGACCAGAGTGACATCATCACAGGTCCTTTAGCCTTCTAACAATAGCAAACTGTACACTATGCATTTGATCACATAAAATCACAGCAGCCTCCATGGAGGATGAAGACGAGTAGAAGTCAATGGAGGCTGCTGTGACTTCATGTGGTCAGATACTGCATGGGATACATTTTGCTATTGTTAAGAGGCTAAAGGACCTGTAATGATGTCACCCTGGTCACATGACATGAACGGCTAAATAGCAATGAGGCATGAGGAGGAGGAGATGGGAGGGGCCGGTCAAGCAGGACATGCCCCCTCTGATGTCATGGATTATAAGATGAAAGGTGATTTATGTGGATGTAAGTGAAACAATTTTTAGCTAAAAGAAGGGTGTCAGTTAGTTAATAGAGCTCTATAGGAACCTGTCACTGGCTGTATATGTGCAAATGTGGTGACATGGTGCTATATAAATAAAGATTATTATTATTAAAGTAATGGGTCTGATCTGCAGTGCCAGACACATGCCTATGGGCAAGCATGGCACTATTTATGAATAAGAAACATTTTACCATTACGAAGCTGTTGTAAAAACAAAACAAAAAACACAGTAATTCAATTTAAGTCCAAAAACATAACTATACTTATTGTCTTCTCATCTTTAGATGATGAGGATATGGCAACAATCACTCACCTTAACCTTTCATGATGGTAGAAATCCATCCTTAATTACTTCTTCATAAAGCAGCAATGGAAAAAAGTTCACCTATCGAAAGAGAGCCCTAAAAGGAGCTTAAAATTTTGGCTACATACAACTGCTGACATCAGTGTACTGTTGAAAGGCTGAGAAGATCTTGAAAGAATAACATAAAAGTAAAGAGAATTGTAATTCCCTTCAGATACATTAGTTCTCCTAAATAGGGTAGTACAGTCACCTACTTAAGGACACCCAACTTACATACAACCCCTAGTTACAGATGGACCCCTCTACCCACTGTGACCTCTGGTGAAGCTCTCTGAATGCTTTAATATAGTCCCAGGCTGCAATGACCAGCTGTAAGGTGTATGTACGAAGCTTTAATGATAAACTTTGGTCCCATTACAGCAAAAAAAAATTTTTTTAATCCAATTGTCACTGGGGCAAAAAGAAAAAAATTATCTGAAGCTACAATTAAAAAATATACAGTTCTAACTTGCATACAAATTCAACTTAAGAACAAACCTAAAGAACCTATCCTGTACATTTCCCAGGGACTGCCTGTATAGGTTTGAGAGAGAGATACCAGGTCCTGGGATACATATTTTCTAATAATTGTATAATGCATTATTTTTAAACCCAAATGAGGACTTGTAAAGAGAGTTTTAAATTTTTCTCCCTACCCTGTGAGGCTGAGCTTTTCACCTGCAAGATTCACATCTCAGCACCACCAATCCGAATTTGCCATTAGAGTACTAAGAGACCCGATACATTTATTTTACACATTTTTACCATTTTCATATAAAACATTTTTTACTAGCCATATTTTAAATTTCATAAAGATCTAATGCAATTTACCATACAAGTTAAGGAAACCATCCATACCATAAAAGTCAACAATAATAGAAGGTCTTTAGGGTAGAAAAAAAATTGTTAGACAATGCAGTTTTGTAAGAAACAAAATGCACTTTAAAACTCCTAACCACAGCTAGAACGACAATAAGTCAAAAGAACAAAGTAAACTAAAAATGCAAGTTTATAATGTTACACAATTTTCTATAAAAACTGGTTAAATACTTATGGGAGAAAATTAGTTTTTCCTGCATATTTTTAGAATGATTCTGAAATTTAGGGTTAAAAAAATAATTATGTTGGGGACTTGTTAATGAAAATGAAGATTTCATGAGAACTGCAGTAGACCACCACTAATTTAACAAGATCACCACATTGGGGATTATTTATCATAATGCCTTTTGATATATCTGGCGGGGTGATGCGCAGTGTTCATCTCTACATTGGCTGCAGAGAGTACGCTTGCGCAGGGACAAGATCACCCCGCTCTGACCGCGCCCCCCTCCATACCTCCTGGCGCAAAGGTGGCGAAAAGCATTTGTAATTATTTCAGGGCTTCTATGCTACTGACATAGCGCAGAACCCCTGAATAAATATCCCTATTGTCTAGACAGGTTTTAGTTCCACCATATATTTTTCATAAGGCCATTTAGCTTGGTAGGTCCACCACGTAGAAGACCAATTTGCAATGCAACAGTATTAAGTCCTGGGTAAAAACAAGCCGAATCCAAAGAGGGTATATTCAAGATTAGGTAAATCTTTGAATAAATCCTACTGTGCATAATCAACACTGCCATTCCCGTTTTTCATGTTTTTTTTGTTTTTTTTATATGTATTGGATATATATTCTGGACACACAAAATGCCACGGGAAGATATTTGGATGCTACAAGATAATTGTGGTACAGGTTACAATTGAGCGACAATTAGTTGGTAAGATTACTGAATGGTAAAAACTGTATGGTCAGCATTGGTGTGGTCTGCTGAGTTACTGTTCAGAGGTCATTATTTAATAGACAAGTTAGACTTTCAATACATTAAACTAAAAATCTGTCCTTTCTCAAACTCAAAGGTGATTGGAAAGGATCAGAAGGTAAAGTGCATGGAAACAGAAGACTGTAACCCGTCTGTACCAGTTTATGTCCAGTGTTTATGCCACACACTAGACCGGCTTGTGATCTGGACTGCTGCTTACTGCTGAAAAGTATCACATCTGCAAGTGAGCAGACAAAAGCATTTGCAATGAAATTTAGAGGATTATTGCTAAAATAATAAAAGTTTTTGAGAAGATTGCAGACAAGGAAACAATACTTCATTCATGCTTATTTCCCAGCTGCCTTGTACATCTTTTAACAGCTACGATGACAAAAAGATATGGAAGAAGCTGCAGAGGCAGTATTTCCTTCAAAGCATCACAAGGGTCTGAGGAAACGCACCCATAGTTTCCAAGTTCTCAGTTCAACTTGCTGCATCCATTCATTTTCCTATTTTCCTGCAGTGCTTTAATAGTTGGCATAAGGTTCTCCAAACAAACCAGATGATACTGTTTCTGTAAGAAGGTCCCTGGGAATAAGAGGTCCCGCCTCATACCAGATATAGTTTAGAGCTGAACTTCTGTCACGCAGGCCCATTTAATGTGGCTTCGGGATTCAGGGTAAGATCCTCATGACTGTAAGATAAAAAAATAAAAAATAAAAACTTAAAGGACACCTGTCATCAGGTCTCTGTCACTAGTCCTGTCCCCGCAGCTCACAAGGATACATCCCAGCCTTTATCTAGCCAATTCATACATTCATCATTCTAAAAATCATCTTTTCTTTATTATGTAAATGCGGCTGGGCATATGGAGGGAGAAAGTGATAAGCAAAGCTTTCTAATGGCAGTTTATGAAAATATATTTAGTTTTGGGGTTTCATTTCCCTGACAGGTTCTCTTAAACAGGATCTGTACCAAGGCCAGTTCACAGAATAGGTGAAAAGTGTCTGATTGGCCAAACAAGAACAAGGCTGTTGAGCATATGCACTGCCTACTGATTTATCTTTATAAGACTGCAGAAAACAGCTGTACTTGGCTTCTTTTAAGCAGTCCTATAGAGATGGATAAATAGAAGCTTAATAATAATAATAAACTGTATTTATATAGCTACATCAAATCATAGGGGACATATACAAACATAATATTACATTACAGAGTACCAACAGTCATATGGAACACTAGGAGTGAGGGCCCTGCGCGCAAGAGCTTACATTCTAGGAGTACATGCTAGACATGTGCTCCGTTCACATAAGGAACCTAGTAGGTCTCAGAAGTTGAACAACTACTGCTCAGACACATATCCTTATATCTCAGTCGAATCTCTTCAATTTAGAAAACTAATGTGAGAACGTAATAATGAGAAGCAATGAAAAGAACATAAACAAAAAGAGATAGATGGAAAGCAAACACTGTAAAAATTGCTTATATACTAAAAGGTAAGCACTGATATTTTAATTTCCAACTAAACCAACCTCGTGTAATGGTCCCTTGTGAAAACCATCCAAACTCAAACTCAAAGCAGTTTTCCAAGTGATCACTTATCACATCCCCATGCCCTAGCACACACATTTAACCATTTATGGAAACAAAATTATTATTTACATGTTCCTATGCTTCATGCACGCACAGTTACTTTCTGTTTATATGCTGAGATTACAGATCCCATAAGGCATTGCATCACAGGATGTGTAATGATCTCCTCTTCCCCCTATTTTTTGCAGTGCTAGTCGCTCCAGGAAGACGGAGAACTACATAGCATCTTCCTGTGCAGTTACCCTGCTAGATGACCCTACCTGTCTTTCAGCACGGTAACTATATAACGCTCCAACTCTATCCCTAGTTTCCACTTCTTTTCTGTCTCCCTCTCTTGGCAGCATACTCAGCCTCCCTCTTCCCCTCAGATGTAGGACACACTTCCAAAGACCATGTTGGTTGCCTTAGAAGCCTTTCTCACTTAGCACAGGGGAGATCCTCATTCATTCAGCCTAGGACAAGAACTAAGGCATAAAAATTTACATTTTTATGTAACATAGCTTTAATTTAGATACAAATTAAAACCAGCAAAACCCTAGTAATGTTAGGTCATTCATTCAATTTAAAGGAAACCTACCACTTAAATATTTTCATTAGTAGAATAAACCGCTGTATCACCGATTTTTAAGTTATATTAACATTTATCTCGGCGCATCGCACTAGTGCACGGCGCATCATGCGTTCTCTGGCACACGCGCGCCTGTGCAACTTCGCACGGGCAAACAGGCCGTCACCGGCTCTCCAGCGCTTCAGAATCCGGCGCACGCACGGGCGCGCGCATGGTGTGCCGTGCCCTAGTGCGGTGCGCCAAGATAAATGTTAATATAACTTAGAAATGGGTGATACAGCGGTTTATTCTACTAATGAAAATATGCTCCGGCACCAGCTTACCCTGAGCTGGTGCCATGTATATGTGTGCAAGAACTACCACTTTTAAGTGGTAGGTTTCCTTTAAGTTACACTTACATGCAACATATATTCTGAACTCTTTTCTTATGGTGGAATCCTTTTCTGTCTTTATGAAAGGTTGTGTGCATGAGGTCTAGGCATAGATAACACCAATGAACCAATTTTGTATCCCATATAGACATCCCATAATAATTTATCTACTCAAATCTGTCTGAACACAGCATGCACAAATCATGTGATCAGCAATAAATTAACATGATGCCAATTCTATATACAATTGTGTGTATTTATAATAGCTTTAGAGAGGCTAGTATTGTACAAGATGAAGGCTGTATGATCTCTGGAAACACCTCCATAATGTATGAGCTCATGTTGACACATCCTTTATAAAATGAGACAAGTACTTGTACTGCAAATTTTTATTTATTGCTGTGGTATTAAGCTGCAGATTTCCTGTGCTAAAATAAATGTAAGGCCTCATTAACACGGGCTGTTGTGTGGACATATAGCGCCCGGGCTTGGTACGGTGAGCACAACGTGTGCCACAATAAAGAAGAAAGAACATGATCCTATCTTTGGCCGTAAGAACGGCCATGCAGCACTATTTCCTATGGAGAGGGGAAGGGTGAGCAGCACCCACCCTTTCTGCTCTCCAGTGCTCCAATGTGTGCATACCTGGGCTACGGCCGGTCGAGCACACATCAGTGTGAATGTACTCCAATGCAAAGTAAAATCTGAGAATACTACTTCTGTGCAGACACCTTAATCAGCTTAGGGAAAACAAAAACAATCAAATCATACACAATGTATGTTTGTAGTATTAGATATCAGAACTATATATGCACTTACCTCTTCTCTCTACAAGGGCTTTGTGAATTTGTGCAGGATGAAATCAACTGTGATTCCTGTGATTCATCTTCGGCACTGGCATTACAAGGGGGTTTTTCATTTGCACATTTGGTATCAGCAATAGTCAACTGTTCAATAACTAGGGCATCAGGATTACTGTGAAAGTAGAAGGTACTGACAATAATTTTTTCTGGTCAAGGGAAATGATTATGTTTTATTAAATTTAAAGTAAACCTAACCAAAAATAAAAATGATTTATTCACAACCTTAGGCCAGTTGCCAACAAGCAAGTTCGGTCCAAGAAAAATGCTCAGAGAGATCCTGGACTGAACCCAGCACGTCAGTCCAGTCCAGTGATACAAGAACCTTGTCTAGGAAATCTCTCCAGTGCATGGATTGTCTAACTTGGGCTGAACTCTCTTCTGGCAACTTCCATCACGCTGTTCAGTTATTTATTAAAGTAAAATAGAGCTGCAGCTCACATCATTTATACAGTTTTGTTTCTTCAACACACATATCCCTACAGGGAACAGTAGGTGGACAGAATAGCTTTTGAATTTCTTCTGAAATAGAAGAGAATAATGGAAATAATATAGGTAGTGTGATCTGGCCCTCATCTGTGTCACCCATTCTGAAGTATAGTACAGAATATTAATGAAAAGGCTGACACGGTCTCACCAACATGGAGATCTCTAAAAGTGACATGGGAGTTATGAAAATCATATTAAATCATCACTGTTAGAACACACTCTTGCTCTCCCAGGTTTGCAAGACATCATACTTTTTTCCGGCACAGAGTATATGCGCTAAGAATTATGGTTAGTTGTATTATAAGAAGAGTTCTGTTGCATCTTAAAGGGAACCCGTGACCAAATTTTTCACAAATACAGTTAGCGGCAGGTTCCCCATAGAGCCCTATAAACTAACTGACACTATCAGATCCCCATATACGATAATCAAATTTATAACCTTGCCTGGTATCCAGGGAAATTTATCCGGTCGGGGGCGTGGCCTCCTCGGGCTAAATCTAGCAGCTCCTCCCCATGTCTTCTAAGCATTCAGCTAGTAATGTCATGTGCCAGAGTGACATATCAGGTCCTTTAGCCTCCTAACATTATCAAATGGTACCCCATGTAATTATCTGATCACATGAAATCACTGCATGCCTCCATGGCCTTCTAATTCTCCCCATGCCTCCATGAAGGCATGCTGTGATTCCATGTAATCAGATACACACTTTGGATGTTAGCAGAAGATCAAATGTTCTCGGACAAATGAGATAAGAGATCAAGAGCCCTTTTCTTAAGGCTAGCTGCTTTATGTGATCACCAATAGAGTGGAATAGTATACAAATTAGGCAAGTCTATACAATTATTAGTTATACAACTTCTATTGCTCACACTGACTGCAAACGTGCTGTATACAGAATATTCTAGTGTATTTCTATGCAGCCTTATATTGCATGCCCCTCTCATATGTTTGTACAGATATATATAAGGTGTAAACAAGAGCCTCCTCGTTATTCTTCAATAATTCCATTTTTTTTTCTGGAGTGCTTCTTTAAGTTTTATTCAGTAAAACGTAACATTACTGCAGACATGCAACACTGGTGCAAGTAAAAAATAAGCTTTGTGTATAGGCATTGTACCCATAATTTTAAAGCCATTGGCACATTATTAGTGATAAAGTGTGTGACAGCTCAATCATAAAGTACTCCAATATACAGGAGAAAGTGACCAATAAACCAAAAAAAATGTATTAATACATATAAAATCATTTAAAATAGAACACACACACAAATCACGATGAAGCAACAAAAAATAAAGGTCAAGTATTTATTTCTATACCATATACACAAGTATAAGCCTAGTTTTTCAGCACAAAATAATGTCCTGCAAACCCAAACTCGGCTTATACTCGAGTAAAAAAATTAGGTTTTACCAGGTTTCTGTGGAAAAATTAGGGGCCTTGGCTTATACTTGGGTCGGCTTATACTCGAGTATATACGGTATGTAGCACATAAATGATGTATAGCTATCTAAACTGAGTTAGATACAAAACTGAGTTAGATACAAAGCTCAGACTACACAAGTAAAGTGACACACTGCCACAAAGATAAAAGCCACATCAATCCTCAAGCAGTACAATAGTATACAGATCCAAGTGTGCTGCACTTCCTGACCCGTGTTTCAACCATCAGAGGGGTCCATCAGGGGTATGCCACAAGGGTTTGTATGCAATACTAATGGCTTGAGAATTGATGTAGCCTCTATCTTTGTTCATCTCTGGCTGATGTGGCCTTTCCACTCATGGTTAACGGTTGGGTGAAGCCATTTTCTACCAACCTACTGTGTTTTGTCTTTTTAAATCATAATGACAACCAAAGATAGCAAAACAGAACAACGCACATAAACCACATAGTAAAGAAAACATATAGATAAGTAAGCGCCCTTTGACACACTACTGGTGTGAAAAGGTGCTGCAGAAGGTGGTGCCAACCACCGGGTACGGATCGTATAAGAAATCTCATACTCCAAATGAACCATCACATGTGAGGAAGTAGCCTATGACCTTCAGTGGGTGTACAAGAGTCATAGCAAGCCCTCGGCAACTCGGTCTAGGATGCCACAGACACTTGTTAATAGAGAAATACTTTAAGTGGGTGAGACTCTGGGTACCCAACAGCAATAACAAGTAATACAGACAAAGACAAAAAAAACGAAATGGAAATTCACATGTGGGTGATTACGTGTTTTATATGACTATGTATTAAATATTTATTAATAAAGTTTATCTATTTTATCATTTTCTTTTTTAATTGGTTATTTTCTCCTTCATATTGGGGTACATTGTCATATATGGGTAGCAAGGCTGATCTATTGTAAATGTATTATAATTATTTCAGGAACCCTTATTTTAATGAAGGCCAACATGCGAAGCCATGCAAAGTGAAAAACATAGTGCATGCAGTGCAAGCAGATGAATGGCCTTAAAATATTCAGAGCTTTTCAAACACTTCCTGGAGGAGGGAGAATCTCAGAGCATCATCTTAGCTACAAAAGTAAATGTAGGTAAAGAACACTCTTCATATGTGTTGAACAGAAAGATTAACCCCTTAAGGACACAGTACTTTTTCGTTTTTAGGTTTTTATATTTTTCAGTGTACACAGCTGTATGCGGCTTGTTTCCTGCATAACAAATTGTACTTTCTAATGATGGTATTTAACACCTTAGACCAGTGATGGCTAACCTATGGCACTGGTGCCAGAGGTGGCACTCAGAGCCCTTTCTGTGGGCACTCAGGCCATCACCAGAGATGACTCCAGGTATCTTCCTGCAGTCCCAGACAGACCAGGACTTGCTGTACACAGAGGTATTTTAAAGTGGCAGCTCTATCTGGGACTATTTTCTGCTTTATTGGTGCCTCAGGGGCTGGTATCAATGAAAACTGTGACAGAGAAGGGAGTATAAATCACAAATTAACTTTCTGTGTTGGCACTTTGCGATAAATAAGCGGGTCTTTGTTGTAGTTTGGGCACTCGGCCTCTAAAAGGTTTGCCATCACTGCCTTAGACCAAGCCCAATCTTTTAAATCTGCCCTGGTTATAACCTTTAAATGCTTTAACATATCCAGGTAATTTTGAGATTGTACATTTTCATGAAAATCGCCAAAAACCTATATTTACAGACACCTGGCCTAATAGTAGTAAAAACACATGAATTACCCCATTATAGAAACTAAACCTCTCAATGTATGAGAAATCAACTTTAAGAAGTGGAATTTACAATTTGTAATTTTTTTGAACAATACACAAATTTTGGCCCAAAAATTAAAAATTCCCAATAGATTAAATGACAAAAAGCTCCACAAAGTTCCTGCTTTGGCCTAAGAAAGAGGGCATGGCCTCTCACCAAAAAGGTCCGTGCGCCAAAAATATTGGTAAACTGACAGAATTTTTACCTAATTTTCTGGCGTAAAGTAAGCCAACTAATAGAGGTGCAGAGTATAACTAGACAGTTTTATACTGCATCAGATTTTTTACCCAGCACCAGACACTTATATGAATCTGGTGCGGAATAAAACTGTTTAGCTCTGCACCTTAGGACACTTTTTACAAATCTGCACCAATATACCACGATAACGGCGATAACCCATTTATATAGCTTTTTTATGGTTGACTTGCTTTGCAGAATATAGAACTCAATTGTTGAGAAATTGGCTTATTTTTGCATCGCCATGCTCTAAGAGGCATAACATTTTTATTTTATTTTTTTTTTATGTATGGAGCTGTTTCATGGCTTTTTATTGGTATGTTCCTTTTTGATCACTTTTTATCATTTTTTTGGGTTCAAGGTACTGGTTCAGAAAAAACTGGAAGCACAATCTAACAGGCACTTACTACTGGCAGCCCTCAGAGGACCCCATGGTTGCCATGGAAGCAGTTGGCACCTCCATGGCTTACTTGGAAGATGTAGACTGGGCCAGGTGCCCCATAGATGCCACGGACAGCATAGTTAAATAGCCAGAATCGTGAGTATCACAATCTCACCTGTTACTGTGGGAGCCCGGGGAGCACATACAGCTGAGCTCTGTACTGAGCTCGGCCGATCGCTGAGACATACATCTGGAAATGTGGTCTGTTGCCACATTTTGACATACATGTACGTCCTATTGCGCCAAGGGGTTAATATTCCATGCCGTGTACGGGGAAACTGCAAAAAAAATCCAAATCTTGTGATTTGCACCATTTTCTTTTGGGGCTTGTTTTAACGGCTTACATTGTGCTCTCCAAATGAAACCTTTTTATTCTGTATGGCAGTATATGAGGATTTTTCTATTGATCTATAATAGTGTGCATCAGGCACACTATTATAGGTCCTGCAGAATGACAAGCCTGGGAGTCTTAAGGAGACTCCCAGTTGTCACAATAATGGATTTGAACGGATATATATTACAGCCATAGGGAAAGACCAACCATCAAATTACTTTCAGTAAAATGTGTATGACCTGACATAAAGGGCTAAACTCCCCAATAATCTGTACAATATAATAACTTAATGAATACAAGTCAGGAATCATACAAGGCTATCATATAGTGGATGCGTCTTACCCATGCTCAGCTGCAAGTCACCTCTCCAATGTATGTTTCAGCATACACGCCTGGATCCTGGATGAATTTGTGTGCGTATATATATGAAGTTATTTACTACACTTGCACCACTTTTGTATCAGGGTACACCTGAATGCTACATCCCAAGTACTTTTGTCATGTTCTGTGATTTTATTGTTGTTGTTTAAAGTAAAATTTGATTATCTGATGATCTGGTGGTTTCCCTTTCTTTTTTGGTTCTTATGGTAATGTCTAAGCAGTAACGCTATCCAGCCTGAAAGCCACAGCCAGATTAACTTTCCTCTCTAACCTCTACTCTGATGCCTCTACACTGTCTATTCATTCTAGAACATAATTTATACTTCTCACCCATCACATGACCTTATCACTGTTCTGCTCCCGACCCAAGACTTTTCTCGAGCAGCACCAGTTTTGCGGTATGCAATAGCTCACCAAGTATGGCTTAAAAAAAACAAGTCTTTTTAGCCAAGCTAGCCCAATCAATGTCTTATCCATTTATATTTTGATCCTTTTATCCTATTTTTCTAAATGTAATTAGAGAAAGGTCATATACTGTGTTTTCTCATTCTCATGCAGCTTTATCTGAACTAATGTGTTATGGTAAAATAAAGCACAACCACTTTAACCACGTGAATAGTAAAGAGCTGTACTATATGTTTATGTCATAAATAATTATCATATTCATAGCTGGATAGCTCCAAATATTTAATTGTCACTAATCACATTGTTTTTACTTTCTCCTCAATATAAGCAATTTTATGAAATGTCCACTTAATTCAAAACTAGTTTTTTTCACATAATGTTTCCCTGTGTCCCTTCTACATCTCTGTGCAGTGTAATTTTTTTTTTTAACATTCTTTCTGATTTGGACTAATCCAGCTTATCCCAAGCTGAGAAATATATTATTATATAGGTTAGTGACACCCATGTAAATAGCATAGCATACTTTAAATTCCAGGCTAACCCTGTCCTTTCATCAAAAATGTCAAAAGTGCCCCCAAGTGAATGAAAAAATAAAACAATAAATAAACAATAATGTAATGAGTTGATGTGTTGGACACAGCATAATGAAAGATATATGTATATTAATGAGAGTGATACAGAGAATTGAGACTCTCCCTGCTCCTTGGAGTGATTGAGGTCCTTGCATTCTTTCCTGGCATGCTGTACATACCCTGCAGGTGTAAAGATTCTGAGCAGTAACCACGGCAGGAGAGAAGACAAGGGAGAAAGACAGTATATGATACCAGAAAAAGAGAGAGAAAACAGCAAAGTAAATAGTGAGGACAGACTGAATGTGATGTAAAGCTCCATCTGTGCAATAATGAATGAGTTATATGCATGACGCTTATGTTGTAAAAGAAAAATGATCCATAAAACTACAAACTTATCAACAGTAGTAATAATACATGGAGCCTTGCTGTGCACTTGTTCCCTATGAGCTCCTATTATTCTGTTATCCAGCATGTTGTTCATTAGCTTGCTGTATTTAGATGTGGATGAGATAAAGGCCAAAGAAATATATTTAACATTCCTGAACTGTTATTTGTTTAGTAAGGAAATCCATAAGCTCCCAAATAACCCCACATGTAAAAACGGCATTCATAGAACACTTAATAAACTTTACATAAGAATAAGAACTACATTTCGCCAAAATAAGGCTCCACAGTTACTTTTACATGTGGGCAGATTTTAGAGACGGTAAGCACCAGTCCGTAAATACCTTTTTTCACATCAAAACATAATCACCTACCTACTAAATGTAGCCTTCTCATTCTTGGTGTCCATGGTGAGTCTGATGGTCTCATGTCCAGCTCCGGTGGTTATGGTTTCAGTAATTATACTGTTTTTGTCTTCCTCCTCACTGTCAGATCCACCAGAGGAACTGCTATCAGAACCAATTACTGGGGCCTTTCTAGCCACACAAACGTTCCACACACATGGGGAGGTGGCACTAACTGTAAAAACAAAAAAGGCATTTTCATGTAAAAAAAAATGATACGTGGAAGGGAATTAAAATTGAGTTTTAAACTAATAGTAAAACACAGTCTCCTGAGCAAGGAAACTCCAGGTAGCACTGAGGCCATATGAGGTTTGTGGCCATTTTAGATGTGGCTTCTGGCTATTTGGATTCACTGAGAGTGGAAGCAGTTGTATTCCTTTCAGGTTTCAGTGAAACAGTGGTTTTCTTTATACACCAAACATTTGCAACGTTAACAAGCAGTCTTTACCAAGCTTGCGTTCTGAGATCTTAAAGGGTTTTAAAGGTCAGTTAAGTTTTATTGTATCTCCCATAAGGCATCTAGCCAGCCATCTCTATTACCTAGCATTATTTTTTTAGAAACATAATATGTAATACTTACAGAATTTGTCTTGGCTCTGCTTACTATGTCCATCAGATGCACTGCTTTCCGTATCTACTGGTGAACTACACCTGGGACCAGATTCAGAACTATGGAGACAAACAATAGTAAATAAAAACATTATCTTTTTTTTCCAGTCATAAAAAAGCATACACGTGTTTAAAGAGAAGGCGAAAAATGACCCTAAACCCATACATGGACCTGACAGAATTAAACAAAACTATTCTGTCTGCAAACCGAAAGTTGAGCCATTATATTACACATACTGTATGCGACCTGTAAGTCAATGTAAGGAAAATGAAGCTCTAAATGAGAAAAACCAGAGCATTTGGTGGGTTTGTAAGTATTCCTGTCTTCCAACAGATTAATAACACAGTTATATTCCGGGTAATGTTTGAAAAGGAATGAACCTAAAGCACAGGATTTCATTAGCCCTGACATTCACCACAAAAATAAAAGCAATAACATTTACATAGCTTAGTCTTTGAACAACCTACCAACAAAATGGTTGAAAGTCTGTAAACTTGGCCCATCCCTTTTCCTCCGGAGTGGATGTCTCTGGCGCTGGGGCATCCCACACACTAGAACCTACATCTAAGGCTACACAAGGAGCAGGAGGTTTGGAGTTCACATGTTCATCAAACACAGCAGTCCATCCAGTCTCTTCAAAAGAAAAAAAAAATACTGAAATTTTTACACTTCACTGTTAGATCACACAACGTTATATTAACTCCACACTTGTTTGGAGCTTTTATACCCCTTTGCTCTTTTCAAGTTAAAAGACTTATTTAGTAAGTTAGCTAAACTTCCACCAGCACCCCTACTGGTAGGAGGGGACTTTAATGTCATTTTTTCAGAAAATATGGACCGCCTGGCAATTGATCCCAACCCCACCACTAGATCGCAAAACACCATCTCAGCCGCATTCCGTAGAGTCATTAGGAGGTTTGCCCTGTATGACTTGTGGAGAGTGGGAATAATCTATCGGTTATGGGTGCGTCGGGGCGGAGTGAGAGTAAAAGGTAAATGAGCGGTCCACCAGGGTTGCCCAA